>VXBD01009170.1:0-22780 GCA_013399975.1 Indicator maculatus | reverse complement strand
TCCTTCCCTCTCTCTCTCTGCCGCATATTAATCCTTTAGTGGTGGTAATTAAATGTGTGCTTAATGGCAGCGAGCTGGCAGAGCGGCGGGACAATTGAATTAGCAGTTCTGATGGGGACCGTGCTACAAGATGAACTAAATGCAATTACTGGAGGCATTTTTCTCCCGGCCCAGCCTGGCGACATGACAGGACTTAATTACAGCTTGTTAGACACAGCAGGGAGCCGCCGGAGCTGCCCCTGCAGGCAGGGCTCTGCCCCTCCTGTGCTCAGCACTTCCCCCGGGCAGGAAGGGATGCAGCCTGCTGGAAGGGTGCTGAGCAGCGCTGGGGCTGCTGCAGGCAGCTGTTGGGGGGGCAAGCAGGGATGAAACCCCACGGAATGGCCTGGTTGGGGAAGGTCTTGAGGTGATTGAGCCCAGCCAGACCCTCACAGCTCCCTGCACACAGCTGGCAGAGTGTGGCCCTGAGCTCCTTGTCCCAGCATCTTGTAAAACCCTGCAGGGATGGGGACTCCACCACCCCCCAGGCAAACAACAGAAGAGGAAGGCTCAGGGCTCTGCTGCTGGGGATCTGGTAGGGTCTTTGAGCAGCTCCTTCCTGGCCAGTGAGCCTCTTCCCCTTCTGGAGGGAGTCCTGCTCTACTGTGAGGTGGACATTGCACTGCCTTCTGGGGACCCCAGCACAAGAAGAACCTGGACTGTTGGAGAGGCTCCAGAGGAGGCCACCAAGATGATCAGAGGCTGCAGAACCTCTGCTATGGGGGCAGGCTGGGAGAGTTGGGACTGTTCAGCCTGGAGAAGAGAAGGCTGCAGGCAGACCTCAGAGCAGCCTTGCAGTACCTGAAGGGGCTCCAGGAGAGCTGGGGAGGGACTTTGGAGAAGGGCTGGGAGGGACAGGCTGAGGGACAATGGCTTTGAGCCATTGAGAGGGGAGATTGAGATTGGAGAGGGGGAAGAAATTGTTTCAAGTGAGGGTGGGGAGAGACTGGCACAGGTTGCCCAGGGAGGCTGTGGCTGCCTCCTGCCTGGAGGTGTTAAGGACCAGGCTGGATGAGGCCTTGAGCAAGCTGTGCTGGTGGTAGGTGTCCCTGCCCATGGCAGGGGTTGGAGCTGGATGAGCTTTGAGGTCCCTTCCAAACCATTCCCTGAAGGTGGGCAAAGAGCAGGAGCAGAGCCTTCTGTGGAGTCCTGCTTCCAAGGTGGAATTTGCTGTTCAACCACAAGGGTTGGGCACAACAAAATCCCAGAGATTTCATGCAGAGGTGAAGGTCTCCCTGCAGATAGCTCCTCTGAGGGGTGAGTAAGCAGGGTGTGGGCACTGCTCAGCAAGGCAATGCTCCACAGGCCACAATGCTTCCATCAGAGCCCCCAGAATCCACCCAGGATGCCACACAAGGGACACTGTTCAGCACCAGGCTTGGCAGACTTGGGACAGGTCGCTGCTAGATGTGGTTGAGGGTCCAGCCCTGGAGACACTGAAAGTCAAACTTGCTGTGGCCCTGGGCAGCCTGCTGTGGTTGGAGCTGTCCCTGCTGGCTGCAGGGGGTTGTACAAGGGGTCCCTGCCAGCCCACTGCATTCTGTGCTCCTTGTGGAGGTCAGACAGTGACTGGACTCAGTGACCCTAAGGGTCCCTTCCAGCCAAAGGGAGTCTGTGGCTCCTTCTCTGTGCCTCTGGCCTTGAGTGCTGCTGTCAGCAGGGCTAGAGATCAACTTCTCTGATCCCAGCTGGACCTTTCCAGAGGATCCCAGGCTCACAGGATGTTAGGGGTTGGAAGGGACCTCTGGAGGTCTTCCAGTCCAAGCCCCTGCCAGAGCAGGAGCAGAGAATGCAGCACAGGGCACACAGGAACACATCCAGACAGGGCTGCAAAGGCTCCAGAGAAGGAGACTCCACAACCTCTCTGGGCAGCCTGCTCCAGGGCTCTGGCACCCTCCCAGTGCAGAAGTTCCTCCTCCTGCTGAGCTGGAACCTCCTGGGCTGCACTTTCCATCCCTTGCCCCTTGGCCTAGCCCAGGGCACAGTGAGCAGAGGCTGTCCCTGTCCCTTCCTTCCTGCCCCCCAGCCCTCAGCTCTTGAGAGACATTGAGCAGATCCCTCTCAGCCTTCTCCTCTCCACACTAAGCACCCCCAGGGCTCTCAGCCTCTCCTCCCCAGGCACTGCTCCAGGCCCTTCAGCATCCTTGCAGCCCTCCCTTGGCCTCTCTCCAGCAGATCCCTGGAGATCCCTCCTGAGCTGGGGAGCCCAGCACTGGATGCAATATTCCAGGGGAGGTCTGAGCAGTGCAGAGCAGAGGGGGAGGAGAACCTCAGGAGCAGAATTTAGGAGCTGGTTTTGGAAAGCCTTTTGGAGGCAAGAAGGTGAAGCTGTGCAGAGCTTTGGGGGTGCAGTGCCTGAATCAGAGAACTGTCAGGGCTGGAAGGGAGCTCAAGGCTCAGCCAGTCCCAACCCCCTGCCATGGGCAGGGACACCTCACACCACAGCAGGTTGCTCACAGCCACCTCCAGCCTGGCTGCAAAACCCTCCAGGGATGAGGCTTCCACCACCTCCCTGGGCAACCTCTGCCAGGCTCTCCCCACCCTCCTCCGGGGGGTTGGACTGGATGAGCTTCCCCAGGAGGGTGTTGCCTGAGCGCAGTGCCTGAGGTGGAAGCTGCTGGGATGCTGACACTAGGGGGACTGCAGTCCCAGCGTTGCGAGCCTGGGGCCGCCGACCCCGTAGGCATCCCAGATGTCAAACCCTGGCTCTGCAGGAGGGTTTGCCGCCGGGTGAGGACGGGACTGAGCTGCAGCTGTCACCCAGGCAGCGCCTGGGCTGCTTCCCTCGCTGCTGCGCCTGGGTCGCTGTTGGCAGCGCAGGGACAGGCTCTGCCCTTCCTTGCTGGCTTCCTGAGCTGTGCTTCCCCTTGCTCCTGGGGGCAGTGCTCATACCTGTGAGGAAGGCAGGCTCTGAAGTTAGGAGATCTCCAATGGAAGCAGAAATATTGTGGCCTCAGCCTGCAGGCAGCTTGTCCATGCCTCAGCCAGAGCTCCCCTGCCAGGTCAGGGTGCTCCAGACCTCACCAGGTCACAAAGTGCCAATCTTGTGTGACCCTTCTAGGTGACTGCAACCCTTCCAGGCTTTCTCTGAGGTGCAGCTGGGTGCTCAAACTCTTTATAGTTTGTGCCCTACCTTCATAGATTCATAGAATGGTTTGGCTTGGAAGGGTCCTTAAGGGTCATCCAGCTCCAACTCCCCTGGCACTGGCAGGGACACCTTCCCCTAGCCCAGCTTGCTCCAGGCCTCAGTTCATAGCCAGGTGTTTGCCAGGCTAAAACTGCCACTGCTGCCCAGTCTCAGCTCTGCAACATCAGCAGAACAACCCCAAAGAAGGTCTCTGCTGCAACCCCCTTACATCTGCTGCAATCCCTCCACATCTCCTGCTCTCTCTCCACATCTGCTCCAATCCCTCCACATCTCCTGCAATCCCTCCACATCTGCTGCAACCCCTCCACATCTGCTGCAACCCCTCCACATCTCCTGCAATCCCTCCACATCTCCTGCAATCCCTCCACATCTCCTGCAATCCCTCCACATCTGCTCCAATCCCTCCACATCTGCTGCAACCCCTCCACATCTCCTGCAATCCCTCCACATCTGCTGAACCCCCTCCACACCTGCTGAACCCCCTCCACATCTGCTGCAACCCCTCCACATCTCCTGCAATCCCTCCACATCTGCTCCAATCCCTCCACATCTGCTCCAATCCCTCCACATCAGCTCAGCAGTTCAAACTCAAAATGCTTCCCAACTGCTGTGGTGCAGTGCCCTGAGCTCCTGCTTCAAGCCTGGAGGTGTCACCTTCCCTGTCTGCTCAGGTGGAAAAGCAAACCTTCTGGTCCCAGGCAGGCAGAAAGGCTTTAACATGTTTGGTTTTTTTTCCACTCCTTGATTCCAGGCATTTCTTCTACATCAGGACCTCTGAAACAGCAGATCCAAGCCAAGCAGCTCCTAGAAGGGTTAGACCATATGACCTTTGGGGTGCTGGCACTCTGGGGTGTTTCTCAAGAGCTGCTGACAGGGATGGGATCCTTGAATGTGCTTGCATGGAGCCTCCTTTGCACTCATTTCTTCACCTTCACTTTGGCTCCTCTCTTTGGAGGAAGTCCAAAGCTGTGCCATCAGAACTGGAGGCTTCAAAGCACTTAATGCCTGCAGATTGACCTGTGCTGGTCACTGTTTGCATCACTGCTGCAGACAGCAGCATCCAGGGCACCAGCAGCAGTGTGCAGATGGCAGGCAGCTGAGTGGTGCTGGGCATGTGCCACAGGGACAGGAGGGCATCCAGAGGGAGCTGGGCAGGCTGCAGAGGTGGTGCCAGGGGAACTGCTGAGGTCCAACAAGAGCAAGTGCAGGGTCCTGAGCTGGGCTGGAACAATCCTCAGTGTCAGTGCAGGCTGGGGGAGGAGGGAAGAGAAAGCAGCCTTGAGGATAAGGACTTGGGGGTGCTGGGGGTGGGGGAGAAGCTGGCCAGGAGCAGGCAGTGTGAGACTGCAGCTCAGAAGGCCAAGGGCAGCCTGGGCTGCATCCAAAGCAGTGTGGGCAGAGCTGGAGAGAGAGGATCCTGCCCCTCTGCTCTGCTCTGCTCTGGGGAGACCTCACCTGCAGGGCTGGGGCCAGAGCTGGAGCCCTCAGCACAGGAGGGACCTGGACCTGATGGAGAGGGTCCAGAGGAGGACACAAAAATGCTCAGGGGGTTGGAGCAGCTCTGCCATGGGGACAGGCTGAGGGAGCTGGGGGTGTTGAGCCTGGAGAAGAGAAGGCTGCAGGCAGAGCTCAGAGCAGCCTTGCAGTAGCTGAAGGGCTCCAAGAAGGCTGCAGAGGGACTGCTGCCAAAGGCCTGCAGGGTCAGCCCCAGGGGCAATGGTTTGAAATGAGAGCAGAGCAGATTGAGATTGGATGTGAGGAACAAGTTCTGCCCCAGGAGGCTGCTGCAACACTGCCACAGGTTGCCCAGGGAGGTGGTTGAGGCTCCATGGCTGGAGATGTTCCAGGTGAGGCTGGAGAGGGCTGTGGGCAACCTGATCTAGTGGAGGATGTCCCTGCTGAGTGCAGGGGGTTGGCCTGGAGGAGCTTTGGAGCTCCCTTCCAGCCCAGAGCATTCTGTGATTCCTCCCACACCACTGTCCAGTCATGGAATGGTTTGGGTTCACATCCAGCTCTGAGGATGGCACAGTGGCAGATGTGGTGGTGGAACCCTTAATGAAACCAAGGAGGTGTTTGGTTGTTACTGGTTTTTAGCAGAAGACAAACCTTCTGCTCACCATGGCCCCCAGGGGATCTTTTGCAGCCTTCCTCCTCCTTGGGGGGCCATGCAGGAGACCCTTTCAGCCCTGCTGCCCACAGGGACTTTCCTCCCCAGTGCTGTGGCAGCATTTATGGCTCTCTCTCTCACACACACAGACTAATGGATGAGTTTGGAGATGTGCACAATTTATACACCCATTGGGCCAAAAAAAAAAAAAAAAAAAAAAAGAGCCCCCTCCCACCCAGCAAACTAACTTAGCCCTGAGGATTGAGTAGCTTTTAAGGAGTATAAATGAATTTAATGCTTTAGAAAGAGCTTCTGTAAATTATGAACATGACACCTATTACATTAAGCTGCATTAAGCATTAATACATCTTCATTACTGGCAGCTTGCCCAAACCTCCAAGGTTGAAATCTCTTCCCAGTGTGGCAGTCACCTAGGCTGAGATTTATGACCTCTTTTTGGGGGAGGAAGGGACACCCTGGCTCTCCCCCTTCTGCCTCTGACCCATGAAGAGATGTCCTTGTGGTACCTGTTGCCTGATGGCATTTTCATGCACTCATAGAACCATGGAATGGTCTGGGTGGGAAAAGGCCTCCAAGGTCATCCAGTCCAAGCCCCAGCCCAGCCCCACCATGGCCACCAAACCATGGCCCCAAGTGCCATGGCCACAGGTTTCCTCAACACCTCCAGCCATGGGGACACCACCACCTCCCTGGGCAGCCTCTGCCGATCCCTGACCACTCTGGCAGCAAAGAAATTCTTCCTCATCTCCAACCTAACCCTCTCCTGGCACAATTCCAGGACATTTCCTCTCCTTCTATCACCTGAGAGTAGGGAGCAGAGCCCAAGCCCCACCTGGCTGCAGCCTCCTCTCAGGAGCTGCAGAGAGCAATGAGGTCTCCCTGAGCTCAGCCTCCTCTTCTCCACACCAAACACCCCCAGCTCCCTCAGCTGCTCCTCCCCAGCCCTCTTCTCCACACCCTTCCCCACCTTTCTTGCCCTTCTCTGGCCCTGCTCCAGTCCCTAAAAGTGAGGTTCCCTCAGTGCTCCCCAGGGATCAGGACTGGGCCCGGTTCTGTTCCACATCTTCATTAACCACCTGGCTGAGGGCATTGAGTGCCCCTCAGCAAGTTCTGATGGTACCAACCTGGGGGGGAGTGGCTGACACCCCTCAGGCTGTGCTGCCACCCAAGCAGAGCTGCACAGGCTGAGAGCTGGGGGAAGGCAAAGCTCAGGAAGGTCAATGAGGACAGGGTCAGGGTCCTGCAGCTGGGGAGGGATCACAGCAGGCAGCAGGACAGGTTAGAGGCTGCCCTGCTGGAGAGCAGCTCCATGGAGAAAGCCCTTGGAGTGCTGGGGGGCAGCAAGGTCTGCATGGGCCAGCAAAGTGCCCTGGGGGGCAAGAGAGCCAAGGGGGTCCTGGGGGCAGCAGGAAGAGTGTGGGCAGCAGGGCTGGGGAGGTTCTGCTCCCCCTCTGCTCTGCCCTGCTGAGAGCACAGCTGCAATCCTGTGTCCAGCTCTGGGCTCCCCAGCTGCAGAGAGACAGAGAGCTGCTGGAGAGAGGCCAAGGGAGGGCTGCAAGGATGCTGAAGGGCCTGGAGCAGTGCCTGGGGAGGAGAGGCTGAGAGCCCTGGGGGTGCTTAGTGTGGAGAGGAGAAGGCTGAGAGGGATCTGCTCAATGTCTCTCAAGAGCTGAGGGCTGGGGGGCAAGGGGAGGGGGCCAGGCTCTGCTGGGTGGTGCTCAGCAAGAAGCCAAGCACCAATGGACCCCAACTGGAGCAGAGAAGGTTTCAGCTCAGCAGGAGGAGAAACTTCTTTGGTGTGAGGCTGCTGGAGGCCTGGAGCAGGCTGCAGAGAGGTTGTGGAGTCTCCTGCTCTGGAGACTTTCCAGCCCCACCTGGATGTGTTCCTGTGAGGACTGCCCTGGGTGCCCTGCTCTGGCAGGGGGTTGGGCTGGGAGATCTCCGCAGGTCCCTTCCAGCCTCTCACTCTCTCTCTTCCTGTGATTCTGTAACCACCAGCCAGGAAATTCTCTCCCCCAGCTTTTAAGAGTCATTTCTCCTTGGAGAGCCTTTCTGCACTGGAGGCCCCAGGGGCTGGAATTGCTGAATTGGTGTTTCAGAGCTTGTGGAAGAGGAAGAGAGTCTGGGAGGGGGGAAAAAAAAATAATAATCATCAGAGTACATTAATGAGAGCCTGCTCTACATGGCCAGAGAAAGAAATAAAAGTGGTTTTAGTGTCTTAAAAAGCAATATCCATTAGACTTAGATTTGACTAAAAGTGGACTGAAAGGCTCTTATTTCAACATGATGTACAGGCTCAGGGGGTGGGGGAGGGAAGAAAAAAAAAAACACCCCAGCTAAATGCTCCTGCCACTGCAATTGATTTTATGTGGTACATTTATGAGACTTCCATGTGGGACTGAGCAGAGCTGCAGCTCCTGAGGCTCTGATGGGGTTGTTCTTGAAAGAGCAGCTTGGTGGTTCCCCTTGTGCCCACAACCAGTACTGACTTGGATACAGCTGGAGACCACAGAGCCACTGAACTGTCAGGGCTGGAAGGGAGCTCAAGGCTCAGCCAGTCCCAACCCCCTGCCATGGGCAGGGACACCTCACACCACAGCAGGTTGCTCACAGCCACCTCCAGCCTAGCTGCAAAACCCTCCAGGGATGAGGCTTCCACCACCTCCCTGGGCAACCTCTGCCAGGCTCTCACCACCCTCCTGCCCAACAACTTCTTCCTCACAGCCAATCTCAAGCTCCCCACTTCTACTTTTGCTCCATCCCCCCCACTCCTATCCTTCCCTCACCCCCTCCAAAGTCCCTCCCCAGCTTTCTTGGAGCCCCCTGCAGATGCTGCAAGGCCACCAGAAGGTCTCCTGAGAGCCTTCTCCTCTGCAGCCTGCACAACCCCAACTCTCTCAGGCTGTGCTCAGAGCAGAGCAGCTCCAGCCCTCTGCTCATCCTCAGGGCCCTTCTCTGGACACCTTCCAGCCCCTCCAGATCCTTCCTGCAACAGAGGCTCCAGAGCTGGCCCCAGAGCTGCAGGTGTGGTCTGAGCAGAGTGGAGCAGAGGGGAAGCATCACCTTACACCAGGGCCTGGGCTGTTGGTTTTTTGTTTCCCAACTGGGAATGTGTAGCACCCCTTGGGAATGCCACAGGATGATGTGAGGAGTCTCAGGTGGGCAGGGGGAGGGCCATGCTCCATCTCAGGCTACTGTGTGAGGCTGCAAGGCAAGCAGACAGCAGGGTGGTCACTCTATGAGATGGAGATTTAATGGATATTGGTCATGGTGTTGGGATATATGAAGCAATAAATTGCTTTTCTGGGTGATTTAATGCTCTAGCAAGGTTGAAGACTTAGGTAACTGCCCATGGTTTACTGCAAATACACTGGCTTAAAGTGGGCAATGCATAACCTATTAGAGAGCAGAGGTGAGGGGAAGGGGGGAAGGAGAAGCAAGCAGCCCCCCCAAGCCTTTCAATCAAAGCAACATGCCCAGGTTCAAAGCCAGGCTCTGGGAAGCTGAGCAGTAGCACACTGAAGGCTGCTGAAGCACACAGCCTGTGTCTGCCTGCCTGGAGCTGTGCACAGCTATCTGTGGCCTCCCAGTTTCCAGGGCCATGGCTGCCTCCTGCAGACACCCCCAGCCTCACTGCACAGACTGCACACCGGGAATGGAAGCCACTCCACAATCCTCCTCCCTGCAGTGCTGGCTCAGCACCAGGGGTTGTGCAAACCCTGCCCTGAGGATGCATTTCAAGCTTGCCTGGTGCTGCTCTGCACGTCTGCAGCAGGCACACAGGGAGGAAGGAATTTGCCACCTGCCCTGCTGGCCTGTGGCATGGCCAAGGGACCCATCTGGATGTGTTCCTGTCTGACCTGGGCTGGATTCTGTGGTCCTGCTCTGGCAGGGGGTGTAAGGGGTGAAGGACCTGCCCTTCACTAATAAATGATGTGGCAGTTGGGTGTCAGTCAAAATGCTGGGACCCCTTTGTTCATGAGAACTGCCAAAACTTGCTCAATAGCATCCTCGAATGGTTGGAATCCAGATTTACAATGGGAAAGAGCAGACTTTGGGCAAAACACAACAACTCCATGCAAATTGGGAGGGTGAGAAGCTCAACCTGAGCTGTCAGTGAGCACTTGGAGCCCAGAGAGCCAAGCAGAGCCTGGGCTGCAGCAAGAGAAGTGTGGCCAGCAGGGCCAGGGAGGGGATTCTCCCCCTCTGCTCCACTCTGCTCAGACCCCAGCTGGAGTACTGCATCCAGTTCTGGAGCCTCTGTTACAAGAGGGCTATGGACATGCTGGAAGGTGTCCAGAGAAGGGCCCTGAGGATGAGCAGAGGGCTGGAGCTGCTCTGCTCTGAGCACAGCCTGAGAGAGTTGGGGTTGTGCAGGCTGCAGAGGAGAAGGCTCCCAGGAGACCTTCTGGTGGCCTTGCAGCATCTGCAGGGGGCTCCAAGAAAGCTGGGGAGGGACTTTGGAGGGTGTCAGGGAGTAACAGGACTGGGAGGAATGGAATAAAGCTGGAAGTGGGAAAAATCAGATTGGATGTGAGGAAGAAGTTCTTCCCCATGAGGGTGGTGAGAGCCTGGAATGGGTTGTCCAAGGAGGTGGTTGAGGCTCCATCCCTGGAGGTGTTTAAGGCCAGGCTGGATGAGGCTCTGGCCAGCCTGACCTAGTGTGAGGTGTCCCTGCCCATGGCAGGGGGTTGGAGCTGGATGATCCTTGGGGTCCCTTCCAGCCCTGACTGATTGTTTGATTCTATGGCTGTGAGCAACCTGCTCTGGTGTGAGGTGGAACTGGCTGAGTCTTGAGGTCTCTTCTAACCCTGACTGATTCCGTGATTCTAACAAGGAAAGAGAAGGTCCCTGGGAGCAGGTAGTGCTCATCCACAGTGGGGGGAGGCTCAGTAAGGACCCTTACAGCAAAAAGGCAGTGAATGAATTCCTCACAGCTGGCTCTGCCCACGTGGGGGACGTTGCTGCCTCTGTGTTAGCTATGAGGCTTTGGGGTGCCCTCGCACAGCACTGGCATGGCAGATTGCCAGCAAGGAGGGCTTGGCAGCAAGGAGGGCTTGGAAAGAAGGAGGGTTTGGAAAGAAGGAGGGTTTGGCAGCAAGGAGGGTTTGGAAAGAAGGAGGGTTTGGAAAGAAGGAGGGTTTGGAAAGAAGGAGGGTTTGAAACAAGGAGGGTTTGGAAAGAAGGAGGGTTTGGAAAGAAGGAGGGTTTGGCAAAAGGAGGGTTTGGCAGCAAGGAGGGTTTGGAAAGAAGGAGGGTTTGGAAAGAAGGAGGGTTTGGCAGCAAGGAAGATTTTAGACACAAGGAGGGTTTGGCAGCACGGAGCGTTTGGAAACAAGGAGGGTTGGGCAACAAGGAGGGTTTGGCACCTTGTGCCAGGGCAGGCCTGGCTGGAGTGGTGGTTAAGGATGCTCTGGCTTTATCAGGGCTGTATGAGTTCAGGGTTGAATTAATCACAGGAGGTCACTGCTGTCCCCAGGGCAGGGGAGGAGCATTTCACACCTTTGTCTCCCCTGTTCAAACCTCTGCTGATGGGCAATGAGGGCAGGGGGGGGGATTTGGAGCACCCTGCAACAGGTGAGCTTGCTTTTCCTGGGTAAACTGAGGCAGGGCAGCACTCTGCTGGCAAGGGGGAGCAGGCTGGCTGGATCTGGCTTCTAGGCTCCTGGCTTCTCCAGCTTGCTGGGTATGGCTCCTGGCTGTATACAGTCATAGAATCACAGAATCAGTCAGAGTTGGAAGGGACCTCAAGGCTCAGCCAGTTCCAACCCTCCTGCCATGGGCAGGGACACCTCACACCAGAGCAGGTTGCTCACAGCCATAGAATCATAGAATCAATCAGAGTTGGAAGGGACCACAAGGCTCATCCAGTCCCAACCCCCCTGCCATGGGCAGGGACACCTCACACCAGATCAGGCTGGCCAGAGCCTCATCCAGCCTGGCCTGAAACACCTCCAGGGATGGGACCTCAAACACCTCCCTGGACAACCCATTCCAGGCTCTCACCACTCTCAAGGGGAAGAACTTCTTCCTCACATCCAGTCTGAATCTCTCCACTTCCAGCTTTATTCCATTCCCCCCAATCCTATCAGTCCCTGATAGCCTAAAAAGTCCCTCCCCAGGGAGGCTCTGGACCAGGTGCTCCAGGCAGGGCAGGGCAACTCGAAGCAGCAAAGCTTGAAAGCAAAGCTCAAGAGCAAGGCTTGGAGTAAGGCTTGAAGCAAGGCAAAGGCTTCTCCCAAGTCAGCCAGTGGGGCACTGGAGCTAAGGTGTAGCTGCCCAGTGGGAAGGCTTTCTGCAGGGAGCAGTGGCCAGCAGTGCTCTTAGCCCGGGGAAACAACTTGTTTGCCAGGCAGGCAGGGGTCCTGTCCCCTTTGTCCCTTCTTCCCACGTTGCCCTGAGGGTCTGCAGGAAGGAGGGGAGAGAAAGGGACCTTGTCTGGACATCTTAAGGCCTGTCTGGGTTTGTCCTGGGCCATGTCATGGCCCTACCATGACAGGGGGGTTGGACTGGAAGATCTCCAGAGCTCCCTTCCAACCCCTAACATCCTCTGATCCTCTGATCCTGTGACTATAGTGGTCTGAAATTCCCCCCCAGCATAAAATTGCCAGACCAGCTCAACTGGAAAATAAATGAAGCTCTATTTCCAAGCACAGCTACAATCTAGGAACATGGAATGCAGTGAATAGGTACAAAATAGGCAATACTTGCAATCTTTACAGGGGGTTATAATTGATAAGAACTCCCCTGGCCAAAACCCAGGAGAGCTGCTAATAGCTTCCTGCTCCCTGCCCCTCTCCTTACCCCCTGGACACAAAGGGAGAAGAGAAAAGAGCAGAGAGTTGTTTTGTTAGACTTAGCCAAAAGAAAGCAATGCAGCCAAGGTCAGCAGAGAGCTAGCAGAAGCCTCAGCCAGGGTGAGGAAGCTGGAAAGAGAGAAAGAGTAAACTACACAACCTGCTTCTGTTTGCAATCTCTCCCATGGATTGTTTAGAAGTGATCTTTAGTTTCCTTTCTACAGCCAGTGGTGATTTGCTGAGTGGATGTTCAGTGGGGAAGGAATTGGCAGGGTGGTCACATCCAGAGGGTGCTGCTCAATGGCTCCAAGTCCAGCTGGAGAGCAGTGGCAGTGGTGTTCCTCAGGGGTGTGTGCTGGGACCTGTGCTGGTCACTGTTTCCATCACTGCTGCAGACAGCAGGGGGGAGGCACCAGCAGCAGTGTGCAGATGGCAGGCAGCTGAGTGGTGCTGGGCATGTGCCAGAGGGACAGGAGGGCATCCAGAGGGACAGGAGGGCATCCAGAGGGACAGGAGGGCATCCAGAGGGAGCTGGGCAGGCTGCAGAGGTGGTGCCAGAGGAAGCTGCTGAGGTCCAACAAGAGCAAGTGCAGGGTCCTGAGCTGGGCTGGAACAATCCTCAGTGTCAGTGCAGGCTGGGGGAGGAGGGAAGAGAAAGCAGCCCTGAGGAGAAGGACTTGGGGGTGCTGGGGGTGGGGGAGAAGCTGGCCAGGAGCAGGCAGTGTGAGACTGCAGCACAGAAGGCCAAGGGCAGCCTGGGCTGCATCCAAAGCAGTGTGGGCAGAGCTGGAGAGAGAGGATCCTGCCCCTCTGCTCTGCTCTGCTCTGGGGAGACCTCACCTGCAGGGCTGGGGCCAGAGCTGGAGCCCTCAGCACAGGAGGGACCTGGACCTGATGGAGAGGGTCCAGAGGAGGACACAAAAATGCTCAGGGGGTTGGAGCAGCTCTGCCATGGGGACAGGCTGAGGGAGCTGGGGGTGTTGAGCCTGGAGAAGAGAAGGCTGCAGGCAGAGCTCAGAGCAGCCTTGCAGTAGCTGAAGGGCTCCAAGAAGGCTGCAGAGGGACTGCTGCCAAAGGCCTGCAGGGCCAGCCCCAGGGGCAATGGTTTGAAATGAGAGCAGAGCAGATTGAGATTGGAGGTGAGGAACAAGTTCTGCCCCAGGAGGCTGCTGCAACACTGCCACAGGTTGCCCAGGGAGGTGGTTGAGGCTCCATGGCTGGAGATGTTCCAGGTGAGGCTGGAGAGGGCTGTGGGCAACCTGATCTAGTGGAGGATGTCCCTGCTGAGTGCAGGGGGTTGGCCTGGAGGAGCTTTGGAGCTCCCTTCCAGCCCAGCCCAGTCTGTGACTCTATGATTTTATGCTGTGGCATCTTCAGACCTAACCAGAGGGATACCAAAGGTACTGAGGCCAGGTCAGGGTCAAACTTGATGTGATTGTTCCACTGCTGCAGGGACAGGCCCGAGCTCCCTGTCTCATTCCCAGCTTGCAGTGGGTGATGCCCTGCAGGGCAGTGAATCCAGCAGGAAAATGTGGTGGGATTACAAACCAGGATGGCCTGGCCCCTGTGTGCCCCTTCAGTGTGCTGAGGCATCCCAAGTGCCCCACGTGAGATGAGTTAGATGCAGCAAGAGCTGCAGTAGCAGCAGAAGAAACTCTGCTGGTGGCACCTCTCTTGGTGAGCTGCTCAGTCCAGCTCCTGCTCCAAGCACAGGGCAGGACCTGGTTTGATCACTCATGTCACAGAAGGGTCTGAGTGGGCAAAGTCCTTTCAGATCCTCCACTCCAATCATTCTCTGCCTCTGCCCAGGCTGGGGCTGAGCTTTGGCTTTCAGCACCACAGCTCTGCCTCTCTGAAACACCTCCAGGGATGGGCATTCAAACACCTCCCTGGGGACCCCCTTCCCATGCTGTTTGATTGAAAATGGGCTGAGAATCGGGAGGAGGATGCAGGAATGAGCTCTGCATTGTGCCTTGATGAGAGTGCCCAAGGCAGCTCCTCTTGAAGGCAATCACAGAGTGGTTGGAAGGGACCTCTGGAGGTCATCCAGCCCAACCCCCTGCCAGGGCAGAGGCACCCAGGGCAGGGCACACAGAACACATCCAGGAGGGGTTGGAGTATCTCCAGAGAAGAAGACTCCACAGCCCCCCTGGGCAGCCTGCTCCAGGGCTCTGTGAGCCTCACAGCACAGAAGTTTCTCCTCCTGTTTAGATGAACTTCCTATGGTCAAGTCTATGCCCACAACCTCTTGTCCTGCCATTGGGCACCTCTGAGAAGAGTCTGGCCCCATCCTCCCCTCAGATATTTGTAAGCATTGATCAGATCCCCCTCAGCCTCCTCTTCTCCAGCCTAACCAGCCCTAGGGCTGAGAGTTCCTGTGCCCTCAGCCTCCTCCTCCTCCTCCTCACTTCAAACACTGCTGTGAGTTACAGGAGGATTCCTCCCTGCATTTCCTTGCTTGCAGTAAGTGGTGGGATGAAATTCAGCCTGATTGCCCCAGAAAGAGAGAGAGAGAGACGGAAAAAAAAAAACCAACCCAACCCAAACAGTTGACCCTCACATTCCTAAAAGCTGAACTAAAACTGTGGAGGCTGAGATCAAAGCTCTGTAAACAGAGTGAGTAACACTTTGGACACCCCTGGTGGGGAGCAGGGAGGGGGGAGGGAGGGAAATTCCCTCTCCTGAAGAACACCCAAGTGTTTTAAGAGTAAAAAAAGGAGTTGGTGAGGTTTCAGTGTCTGACTGTTTGCCTTCTGCAGGGCTGCCTGCTGAGGCTGCTGTTTTGCTTTGCCCTGCTGGTGCTGCTGAGCCCCTTTGGAGGGGGCTGGGGCTGAGGGTAGCAGGGCTGGAGCCAGCAGCAGGTTCAGCAGACTCAGTTTGTTTGTAGTGTGGCCCTGAGCTGGGTTGGAGGCTGCTGGTGCCAGGCATCAGGGCTCCACCAGCTTTGGGTATCAAGGGCACTTCAAAGCCCTCAGAGCCCAGGAGGAGCAGACTCTGCTGCTTGGCAGGGCCCCAGAAGGGAGGAGGAGGAGGAGAAAGATGGATTCAGAGATAGGGAATCTGCCTGGTGAGGAGAGGCTGAGAGACCTGGGGCTGGGTAGGCTGGAGAAGAGTGAGAGGGGATCTGCTCTGGGCAGGAAGATGGGGGCCAGGCTCTTCCTGGTGGTGCCCAGGGGCAGTGGGCACTCACTAGAACCAGGCAGGGTCCACAGGACCACGAGGGGAAGTTCAGGGCAGTGAGGCTGGTGAGGGCTCCTTGAGCACAAGCCCTGTGAGGAGAAGGCTGAGGGAGCTGGGATGGAGGCATGGAACAGTGAGAGCCAGTCCAGAGAGGATCAGAGGGCTTGCACAGGACCCACTATGCCCAGGTGGGTCTGGAAGCCCACCAGAAGGAGACTCCACCACCACTCTGGGCAGCCTGCTCCAGGCCTCCAGCACCCTCACAGCAAAGAACCACAGAAGTGTGGTTGGAAAAGGCCTTAAGATCCACCATGACCTCAGATCTCCTTGCACACCGCTGCTGGACCACCTCCCTGAGCTCCTCAGCCAAATGTTCAGCACCTCCAGGGATGCTGAGTCCACCACTGGGGGCACAGAACAGGCTGCCCAGGAATGACCTTTTGGGTGAAGAAGTTTTTCCTAATGTCCAACCTAAACCTGCCCTGGGGGCAGCTTGACGACATTTCCTCTCCTCCTGACACTTGTTCCCAGGGAGCAGAGCCCAACCCTCAGCTCACTGCAACCTCCTCTCAGGGAGTTGAAGAGAGCCAGAAGGTCTCCCTGGAGCCTTCCCCTCTCCAGGCTGAACTACCCCAACTCTCTCAACTCTCTGTGGCCACCCTTGAGGGCAGGAGCAGCCACCTGTGTGTCCCTAGGGCACTGGCACAAGGGCTTGGGCATTGCATCCAGGCCAGAAGATGCTCCTGGGGTGTGCTGCTGTGCTGTGAGATAAAAACCCTTCAAGAGCTGTGACTTCTGAGGCACTGCTCATGTTTCTCACCAGTGGGTAAAAAGTGACTTCCCCCTAGGGCTGCTGGAGGTGCCCATGCTCTGCATGCACTGCTGGCTGCCCCAGCTGTGCCAGGCAGTGCCAGAGGCTGCTGGGGAGCTGCTCTGCTGGGGAGCAGTGCAGAGCTTCACAGCCCTCTGCTGCTCTCAGCCAGCACTGGTTGTGTTTGTGTTCCAAGGGGAAGGGCTGGAGAGGGATTTGTCATGGAATGCAGAACTGGTAGGGGTGGACCTTGAAAGTCAGTGACTTCCTCTCCTCCCATCTCTTGTTCCTAGGGAGCAGAGCCCAAGCCCCCCCTGGCTGCAGCCTCCTCTCAGGGAGCTGCAGAGAGCAATGAGGTCTCCCTGAGCTCAGCCTCCTCTTCTCCACACCAAACACCCCCAGCTCCCTCAGCTGCTCCTCCCCAGCCCTCTTCTCCACACCCTTCCCCACCTTTCTTGCCCTTCTCTGGCCCTGCTCCAGCTCCTCAATGTCCTTCTTGCACTCAGCACCCCAAAACTGAAGCCAGCACTCAAGCTGTGTCCTCCCCAGTGCTGAGCCCAGGGGGACAATCCCTGCCCTGCTCCTGCTGCCCACACCATTGCTGCTCCAGCCCAGGCTGCTGCTGCCCTTCTTGCCCCCCTGCCCACCCCTGGCTCCTCTCACAGAATCACAGAATCAACCAGGCTGGAAAAGACCTCAGAGATCATCAAGTCCAACCTATTACCCAACACCTAACCTCTCGTGACAACTACCCCATGGCTCCAAGGGCCACAGCCAAGCTTGTTTGGAACACCTCCAGGGATGGGGACTCCACCACCTCCCTGGGCAGCACATCCCATGGCCAATTACTCTTGCTGGGAAGAACTTTCTCCTCATCTCCAGCCCAAACCTCCCCTGCACAGCTTGAGGCTGTGTCCTCTGCTTCTGTCACTGCTTGCCTGGGAGCAGAGCCCAACCCCCACCTGGCTGCAACCTCCCTGCAGGTAGTTGTAGAGAGCAATGAGGTCTGCCCTGAGCCTCCTCTTCTCCAGGCTGAACACCCCCAGCTCCCTCAGCCTCTCCTCCTCTCCAGATGCTGGCACCCAGCACCCCCAGGGCTGTCTCTGCTGGGCAGTTTCCAGCCTCTCTGCCCCAAGAGCATTCCTGGGGTGCCCCAAGTGCAGGAGCCAGCCCCTGGTCCTTGCTGACCCTCAGGCAGCTGGCTAGAGCAAGGTGTTCTAACTATAGCTTGGGTTATGCTTAGCAGAAGGCTGCCCTGGGTGTGTCTTTTGTTCATGGAATTCTTGTTGGAGCTTTTAACCATCCAGATCTGGCCTGAGAGAGATTTTCCCCTCTGGGCTGCAGGTGTTTAATTCACAGAGAAGGTCTCCCAGTGCCTCCAGCCCATCTTGGAGTCCATCACTTTGCCTTCCCAGTGCTGGGAGCATCCTCTTGCCTTCCCTTCCAGCCTTCCCTCTGGCCCCCTCTGCCCCTCTGGGGGAGGTGTCTTTGCCAGCCACTCTCTGCTCAGGGTTTGGGTGCTGCAGGCACTTTGCTGGTGCTTTGCTGGTGCTGTGGGGTTGTTCCAACAGTCTGAGGCCCTGAGCACCACCATCCCTGCCCATACACAGCACAGCTTTGCTCTGGCTCCAGGGACAGGCACTGGCACAGGCTGCCCAGGGAGGTGGTGGAGTCTCCATCCCTGGAGGTGTTCCAGCAAGCTGTGGCCATGGCAGCTGGGCCAGGGTTTGGTGGCCATGGTGGGGTTGGGTTGGGGGCTGGGCTGGATGAGCCTTGAGGGCTGTTCCAGCCCAAACAATCTCATGGTTCTGTGCACTGGAGAAGAGGGCTGGGGAGGAGCAGCTGAGGGAGCTGGGGGTGTTTGGTGTGGAGAAGAGGAGGCTGAGCTCAGGGAGACCTCATTGCTCTCTGCAGCTCCTGAGAGGAGGCTGCAGCCAGGTGGGGCTTGGGCTCTGCTCCCTAGGAACAAGAGACAAGAGGAGAGGAAATGTCCTGAAATTGTGCAGGGCAGGGTTAGGTTGGAGATTAGGCTGCACACCCCCAGCTCCCTCAGCCTGGCCTCACAGCAGAGCTGCTCCAGCCCTTGGAGCATCTTTGTGGCCTCCTCTGGATTGGCTCCAGCAGCTCTGTGTCCTCCTTCTGCTGGGGACACCAGGACTGGAGGCAGGATTGGAGGTGAAGACTCAGCAGAGCAGAACAGAGAGGCAGAATCCCTTCCCTTGACCTGCATGTGGCACCAGTCTGTGACCTGCCAGCCTTCTGCCCATGCTCTGCTGGTGTGGTGCCAGTGGCTCAGCTGCCAGCCTCAGGCCCCAGCAGTGCCCCTTGCTGAGCTCTGCCCTGCAGGCAGCAGCTTGCTCCTTCCTGCAAGGCTTTGCCTTTTCCCCAGCCCCATCTCTTGTTTCAGGGAGGCTCTCAGGTCCCATCCCACTGCTGCTGGCTGCTCTGCAGGCTTCTCCCAGCACCTTCTGCTCTGCTGTGCTGCAGAGGGGCCAGGGCAGCACTGAGTCCATGGCACCAGCATTAGCACTGTGGGCTCAGGGATGTTCCACTGAGCTATGACTGAGATCAAAGGAATCAATCTTTTAGGGACAGACTAAGAGGAATTAGTCTTTTAGGGACAGAATCTGTCATTAGTTTTCATTATTTACTCCATTCTTGGAGTATTTCTATTGATTTCTCTCCCCCCCCACCCTTTTCAGGTTGCTTGCAGCATTAGAATAAATAAAGGCTAAGAGGGAAAATGTGCTGTGCAGGGTGCTGAGAGCTGGAAAAGCAAAGCAGGATGGGCATGGATTTGAGCTGGGAGAGGGCAGCCTGAGACTGGAGATGAGGAGGAAATTCTCACCCAACAGAAAAGAGTGGAAGGCAATGGTACAATGGGCAGAGAGCAGTGCTGAGGAGAAGGGCCTGGGGGTGCTGGGGGAGGAGCAGCTCAGCAGGATCCAGCAATGGGAGCTGGCAGCCCAGGAACCAACCCTGTGCTGGGCTGAGCCCCAGCAGGGTGGGCAGCAGGGGCAGGGAGGGGATTTTGCCCCTCTGCTCTGCTCAGACCTCACCTGCAGTGCTGGGGCAGCTCTGGAGCCCCCAGCACAAGGAAATGGAACTGTTGGAGAGGGTCCAGAGGAGGTCATGAGGATGATCAGAGGCTGGAGAAGCTCTGCTGTGGGGCCAGGCTGGGAGAGATGGGGCTGGAGAGAAAAGAGAAGGCTCCAGGGAGACCTCAGAGCAGCCTTCCAGGACCTGAAAGGGTTCCAGGAGAGCTGGGGAGGGACTTTGGACAAGGGCTGGGAGTGAGAGGATGAGGGACAATGGCTTTCAGCTGGGATAGGGGAGAGTGAGAGTGGAGATGGGGAAGAAATATTTGAGAGTGAGGGTGGTGAGAGCCTGGCAGAGGTTGCCCAGGGAGGTGGTGGAAGCCTCATCCTTGGAGGTTTTTGCAGCCAGGCTGGAGGTGGCTGTGAGCAACCTGCTGTGGTGTGAGGTGTCCCTGCCCATGGCAGGGGGTTGGGACTGGCTGAGCCTTGAGCTCCCTTCCAGCCCTGACAGTTCTGTGATTCTGTGGCTGGTATGGGCAGCAGATGTTTGAGATCCAAGCACCTGCTAGGAAAAGCAGATTCCTTGCAGGCAGAGCCCATCCTGGCTCCATAGGTGTTTGGTTTTGCCCTGGGCTCCTGGCTGTGGCCCAGCAGTGGCTGTGCAGGCGGTGGCTGCGGTGGGTCCTGGCTGCTCTCTGCTGTGGGCTCTGCCTGACCTGCTTTGATAACTCAGCCAAGCCACTGCTGCTTGAAACCTGAAAAATGCCAGAAGCTTCTTCTGCTGTGTGTACAAAAGCAGCCCAGGAGGCCTGTGACATGCAGAAAGCAATAACTCCTTCTACTATGCTGCTTGAGAAAACCAGAGGGAGCCAAGAGAAACAGGAGGAGGCTCTTCCAGCAGCACCCCAGCCAGAGCTGGGCCTTGTGAGCAGGACACAACTGCCCCAGCTGCACAGCAACCTCACACACATGGAATGACAGCTTGGGAGGGACCTGGGGACCCTCTGCTCCAACCTGTCCAGGTCCAGTGCAGCTGCAGTCAGCTGGCTCAGCACCCTGGCAAGATGAGTCCTGGACTGCTCCATGGAGGGGACTCCACTGCTGCCCTTGGGAGATGAATCCAGACTCTGGCTGTGCTCATGGGCAAACATTTTCCTCTGGAGCCCAATGGGAATCACCCCAGCTGGACCTTGTCTCCAGCAGGACCTTGTCCCCATCCCCCCTTGTCTTTGCCATGGAGCTCCTTGTCCAAAGGGAGTCTCCATCTTGCTGGCAGCCATCCTTAATCATTTATANCCCTCCCTCACCCCCTCCAAAGTCCCTCCCCAGCTTTCTTGGAGCCCCCTGCAGATGCTGCAAGGCCACCAGAAGGTCTCCTGGGAGCCTTCTCCTCTGCAGCCTGCACAACCCCAACTCTCTCAGGCTGTGCTCAGAGCAGAGCAGCTCCAGCCCTCTGCTCATCCTCAGGGCACTTCTCTGGACACCTTCCAGCACCTCATGCTGCTCCATGCTGAGAAGGTCTCCCCTGAGCCTTCTCTTCTCCAGGCTGACCAACCCCAGCTCTCTCAGCCTCTCCTCACAGGCTGTCAGGCCTCTGAGCATGCTCCTGGCCCTTCTCTGGACCCTCTCCATCCTTTTTGTAAAGCTGGGACCAAACTGTAGGCAGTGCTGCAGGTGTGGTCTGACCAGTGCAGAGCAGAGTGGGACAATGACTTCTTTACCCCTGCTGGTGATGCCATGGGTGATGCAGCCTGGAACCCTGCTGGCTTGCAGAGCTGTGCCTTGCTTGAAATCCTTAGGTTGTGGCAAGAGCCATACCATGACCATCACACCAGTGTGCATGGACCATGCACCTCAAACACAGAAATCAGGCTTCTTGCCTCGAAAAATTCCCATCCCAGCTCACAAATCTGTGGGGTTTAGGCTCTGGCATTCAGTCACAGAGCTCTAAATTACATTTAGCTGGCAGTTTGAGGCTGGGCTGCCTCTAAGTCACCACCTCCAGAGGCTAGAGAGTGTCCAGGAGGGGGACTGGGAAGGGGATTTCATCCCCACCACTCCTGCATCCCTATAAATCTGGCTGCAGAGTCACTTTTCCTCCCTTTTCCCTCCCTCTCTCCTCCTGAGAGGATGCCCAGGATGTTATCTCTCGTCAGGGAGGCCTGGGGTTGGCCTTGGCAATGCTGCCAGTGGAACCTGGAGCTGCCCCATTGGGATCTGGAGCTGCCTGACTGGGACCTGGAGCTGCCTGACTGGGACCTGGAGCTGCCTCATTGGGATCTGGAGCTGCCTCACTGGGACCTGGAGCTGCCTGACTGGGAGCTGGGGCTGCCTAATTGGGACCTGGAGCTGCCTCACTGGGACCTGGAGCTGCCTGACTGGGAGCTGGGGCTGCCTAATTGGGACCTGGAGCTGCCTCACTGGGACCTGGAGCTGCCTCAATGGGAGTTGGAGCTGCCTAACTGGGGCCTGGAGCTGCCTCACTGGGACCTGGAGCTGCCTCAATGGGAGTTGGAGCTGCCTAACTGGGGCCTGGAGCTGCCAAGCTGAATTTTAGCTACACCACAATATTTTGTTTTGGGGAGCAGAGAGGTCTGGGGGTGGCCATGATGTCCTGGCTTTGTTGGCCTGGTTTAAAGGGAGGTTTGTGTGAAGCTTTGGCTTAATGTGGCTCTGTGTTAAACCCAGACTGTGGGTTCTGTGTGTTTTATCTGCTTTGTGCTGTTTCCTGTGGTCATGTATGGCCTTTCCATTTACACTTTCCAACCCTATCCAGTCCTGTGTGGAGCATTTTCCTTTTGCCCCTTTTGGAAGAGGTCAAAGAGCAAATCTGACAATTTAGATCAAAACTTCTCCTCTCAGAAAGGTTTTTGTCATGCTCTGACTACTCTGCCAGGCAGAGGACCCTGAGTGCTGAAGGAATCCATCAGCAATTAATGAATGACGTCCTTCTGCCAGCAGACTGCTAACAAACCCAGCAAAGCTGGAGAGCACCAAGGGAAGTGACACAGTTTGGCATCTTGTGATGCTGCTGCCTGACCCTCAGCCTCAGCTGATGTCCAGTGCAGCACTTCTGATAGCTCCTGATGGTTTCTGTCACATCTGCTGGTAGCCCTCCACCACTGCTCATCAGGTCTCAGGAACTCTTGGCTTCTGCCCAGCCCTGTGTTCCTTGGCATTTAGACTCTGGAATCACAGAATCACACAGCTGTTTGGGCTGTGCTGTGGTTTGAGCTGAAAACAGCCCTGGGTTGAGGACAGAATGAATTTACCCCAAAGGAGTAAACAAACACTTGCAGAGAACTGGAGGTTAAACACGATTGGGGTGGCTTGGAATCACCTCTCAGCTCAGCTGTGGTCACCTGTCCTGGCTGTGTCCCCTTGCAGCTGCTTGTGCCCCTCCAACCTTCTCACAGGAGAGGCTGAAAGGTCCTTCCCTAGGGCTAAACCCTGCTGGGCAACAGCAGAACACCTCCAGGGATGGGCATTCAATCCCTGGGCAGCTTGGGCCAGGCTCTGGGAACCCTTTTAGCCAAGAAGTTTCTTCTCATCTCCAACCTAAACCTCCTCTGAGGCCATTTCCTCTTCTCCTACCTCTTCTTAATTGGGAGCCCAAGCCCCACCTGGCTGCAGCCTCCT
>VXBD01009169.1:82170-96908 GCA_013399975.1 Indicator maculatus | reverse complement strand
GGAGGGGCTTGGAGGGGCTTGGAGGGGCTTGGAGGGGCTTGGAGGGGCTGGAGGTGCCTGGAGGAAGCACCAAGCTGTGGTGGACACTTACCTAAGCCTGGGGCAGTTCTGTCCCAGGGCATTCAGGATGGCATCTGTGATGTTGGAGCAGCCTGAAGCACAGAGGGATTGGAGCTTGTGGCACCCTCTGCATATTGTGATGAGGCCATCATCTGTTATCTGCTGCAGGAGACACCACCACAGCCACAGTCAGCAGGGCAGGAGTGCAGCTGGAGCTGCAAGGCACTGCAGAGTGCCCTCCTCAAGACCTTCCAAGCAAGCACCTGAGGCCAAGCTCTGCTTCTTTCAGACCCCCAGAATGTACTCAGCTGCTACAGTGGAACAGCTGGAGCAGGGCACAGCCACTGGAAGTGACCCTGGAAGGATTGGGAAAGGGATTCCAGAGGCAGGGCAATGTCCTGAGCTGGGCCCATGGGAGCAGCCAGCCTGGGCTCTGTCTCCTGCCTGCCTTTTGCAGCCTTGCTCCTGGAGACCTTCTTGGTTGGAAGCCAAGACCAAGGCCCTGCCAGGGACCCACCCCAGCAGCAGCAGAGTAACAACCAGCCCTGAAGGGACCTCAGAGCTCAGCCAGCTCCAGCCCCCTGCCATGGGAGGGACCCCTCCCCCCAGCCCAGGCTGCTCAGGGCCTCATCCAGCCTGGCCCTGAGCACCTCCAGGCAGGAGGCAGCCACAGCCTCCCTGGGCAGCCTGTGCCAGGCTCTCTCCACCCTCACTGCCAAGAATTTCTTCCTCATCTCCACTCTCACTCTGCCCTCTTCCAGTTTCAAACCATTGTCCCTTGTCCTGTCCCTCCCAGCCCTTGTCCAAAGTCCCTCCCCAGCTCTCCTGGAGCCCCTTCAGGCACTGCCAGGCAGCTCTGAGCTCCCCCTGGAGCCTTCTCCTCTCCAGGCTGCATCCCCCCAGCTCCTTCAGCCTGGCCTCAGAGCAGAGCTGCTCCAGCCCTTGGCTCATCTTTGTGTCCTTCTCTGCACTCTCTCCAACAGTTCCATGTCCTCCAGAACTGGCTGGAGCAGCTCCTGCAGGGCTCTGTGCAGAGCTGGCCCTGAGCACAGGGCCTGGGAAGTCTCTGCAGCTTTGCTTACCAAGCAGGTCTGGAGGTTGAGAGTCACCAGCTCAGGACAGTGTGCACCAATGTACTTGAGAGCTTCATCCTCCAGCTGCAAAGAGGAATTCAGAGACCACAGCACCCTGCTCACAGTTGAAGCAATCCTGGAATGGCTCAGGTCAGAGCTCAGCCCCTCCAGCCTCCCCCCCATGCCCAGGGACACCTCTCAGCTGGACTCAGCTGCTCAGGGCCTCATCCAGCCTGGCCCTGAACACCCCCAGGCAGGAGGCAGCCACAGCCTCCCTGGGCAGCCTGTGCCAGGCTCTCACCACCCTGGCACTGAACAACTCCTTCCTCAGCTCCACTCTAACCCTGCACCACCCAGGGTGCCACTGCCAGGGGGGCACCACCCAGGGTGCCACTGCCTGGGGGGCACAGACTGTGACAGTTTCAGCAATGGGAACTCAACCCCCCCCCAGCTCCTTCACCCTTCTGGCCCCAGCTGCTGTGCCTGTGCCCAGGCAGCCTGGCACAGAGCCCTACCTGTGTGCAGCCCTTCAGGAACAGAGCTTTGAGTCCACCACAGCCTCTGACCAGAGCCTGGATGCCATCCTTGGTCACTTGGTCACACCAGGAGATGTTCAGCTGCTCCAGCAGTGGGCAGCCCTCACTTTGGAGGGGAAAGGAAAAAGTGGATTTGGTTTGGAATCAAATTCTGCTCTCCCCAGGTCCCCTCTCTGGAAGGCAGCTGAGCACAGCCCCAGACCCCCACAGGCAGAGCTCTGCCAAGCCTCCTCCAGAGGGGAAGAGCTCTGCAGAGGCAGGGGCTGCAGGGCAGGGGGTCACAGGGTAAGGTCATCTCTGGCCTCACTCCAGCAGCTCTGTGACCTCCTGATGCTGGGGAGAGCAGAGCTGGAGGTGAGGTCTGAGCAGAGCAGAGCCAAGGGCAGGATGCCCTCTCCTGCCCTGCTGCCCACACTCCTCTGGCTGCAGCCCAGCACATGGAACAGCAGAACCTGAGCAAGGTGAGACCTCAGCTCCTCCAAGGCACACAGGCTGCAGGCTCTGCTGGGGGCTCCTACCTGAGTGCCTTCAGGGAGAGGTTGGTGATGGAAGTGCAGGAAGCCAGGTCCAGGTGCCTGAGCTTGGAGCAGAACTTGCTGAGGCTGGTGCAGGTGCTGCAAGGGGGCAGAGGAGACACTGAGGGAAGGGCTCTGCTCCAGGTCAGGCACCCTGCAGGTGGCACACAGCCTGGCACAGAACCACAGCAAGGCTGGGCTTGAGAGGGACCTCTGGAGAGCATCCAGGGCAGGGCACCCAGGAACACATCCAGGTGGGGCTGGAAGCTCTCCAGAGGAGACTCCACAACCTCTCTGGGCAGCCTGCCCCAGGCTCTGTCACCCTCACAGGGACAAACTTTTCCCTCCTCTTCCCCTGGCACCTCCTCAGCTCCAGCTTGCCCCCAGTGCCCCTTACCCTGTCCATGGCCATCCCTGGGCAGAGCCTGGCTCCAGCCCTGCACATCTTTACCCCAGCCATGAGGGCAGCCCTCAGGCTCCTCTGCTCCCAGCTCCCTCAGCCTGGCCTCCCAGGAGCTGCTCCACTGCCTGCACAGCTCTGGGGCTCTGCCATGGACTCTCCCCAGCAGTTCTCTGAGGTCCTTGTGGAGCTGAGGAGCCCCAGGACTGGACACAACATCCCAGCTGTGGCCTCAGCAGGGCAGAACAGAGGGGCAGGAGAACCTCTCTGCCCTGCTCCCCACAGCCCTTCCAACCCACTCAGGTTTGCCTTTGGCTTTCTGGCCACAAGGGCACATTGCTGGCTCCTGGGCATCCTTCTGGCCAGCAGGAGCCCCAGGTCCCTCTCCCTGCAGGAGGAGGGCAGAGGATGGGGCAGAGCAGAAGGCTCCCAGAGGGCTCTACTCACGCATCTGTGATCTTGGTGCAGCCATTGAGGTTCAGCACTTCAATGTTCCTGCAGTTCTGGGCAAATGTCCTGTAGGGAAGGAAGGAGAAGACTCAGTTCCCTCTCACCAGAGCCCTACAGCTTCTGTTGAACCCTAGCACAGCAGATCCCAGCTTCTAAAGCTGTCTGGATTAATTAAGTGAACCAAACTGATTTATCTTGCTCCTCCTCATCCCACCCTGGGAGTCTGGAATTCAGCCCCAGCTGCTCCTCAGCCTGAGGAGCTGAGAAAAGGATCACTTGGAAAGGCTTCTCTGCTGCTGCTCTCCAGGTCTGGAGTTGGACACACAGCCTCAAGACCTCAGATCCAAAGTGGGCAGAAACCATCCCAGACCTCTGTGGGAATCTTTCTCTCGGGGATCTTTCTCAGTGCTCAGCAAGAGGCTCTGCTCTGTCCTACTGAGGTCACTTCTGGAGTGCTGGGACCAGGTCTGGGCCCCCCAGTTTGGGAGAGAGAGAGAACTGCTGGGGAGAGTCCAGGGGAGACTCCAAAATGCTGAGGGGCCTGGAGCAGCTCTGTGAGGAGCACAGGATGAGAGCCCTGGGGCTGAGAGCCTGGAGCAGAGCAGCCCCAGAGGGGATCTGAGCAATGCTCAGCAAGAGCTAAAGCCTGGGGGGCAAGAGGCTGGGGGCAGATTCTTCTTGGTGCTGCCCAGGGGCAAGGGGCACAAACTGGGCCCCAGGAGGTTCCACCTGAACAGGAGGAGAAAGTTGTTTGTTGTGAGGGTGCTGGAGGCCTGGAGCAGGCTGCCCAGAGAGGTTGTGGAGAGCTTCCAACCCCCCCTGGGCACTGTGCTGCTGGGCACAGCTGTGGGTGCCCTGCTGGAGCAGGGGGGGTTGGACTGGCTGAGCTCCAGAGCTCCCTTCCCTCCCAGCCCTGCCCATGCTGGCACCCTGTGTGGTTTGGGGATCCTTTGTGTGCCAGCCTGGGGCAGGAGGCAGCCCTGCAGTACCTGAGGGCATTGTCTCCCACTCCCAGGCAGCCACGGAGGCTCAGCTTCCTCAGGAACCCTCCACACCTCTTGGAGATGTTCTCAACCACTCGACCCTGTGGGGAGGCAGAAGGAATCCAGTGAGCAGGCAGCAGGCACCAGGAGACTCCAGGAGACTCCAGGAGACTCCAGGAGGCACCAGGAGGCACCAGGAGACTCCAGGAGACTCCAGGAGGCACCAGGAGACTCCAGGAGGCACCAGGAGACTCCAGGAGACTCCAGGAGACTCCAGGAGGGTTGAATTCAGCAGTCTGCAGCTTCACAGCAGTTTGTTCTCCTGGGTCAAAGGAGAGCTAAGGAAGCAATGGAGCCAGCACAGCCAGGCAGAGGCAGGAGGAGGAGAACTGCTCCAGCTTCTGAGGGTGGAGAGACAAAGAAGTTAAATCTCCTCCAGCTCAGAGCTCCTGGCCTCCAGCAGAGGCTACCCCAGAGAGGGGAAAGCAGCACTGCAGCTTGGGCAGCAGGATTGCCAAGGGCAGGCAGGAGGCTGCTGGAGCACTGCCACAGGTGCCCAGGGAGGTGGTTGAGGTCTCACTCCCTGCAGATACTCTGAGCAGCCTGACCCAGCAGAGGATGTCCCTGCAGGGGGCTGGGGCTGGCTGAGCTCTGGAGGTCCCTTCCAGCCCAAACCACTCTGGGATTCTCCTGGGAGTGGCAACAGCTGGAATTTTCTACTCCAGTCAGGGATGAGGCAGAACCACCTCAGGAAGTTTCCTGCTCCCAGAAGCTGGGCTGCAAACATTTCCCTTCAAGAGACCCAGGAAAAGGCTCCCTGAATTCCACCCTGTCCTCAGGGGAAGCCTCCAGAGCCTCACTCCACTCCCAGCTGCCCTTTGCCCACCTGCTGCTCCTCACACCTGACAGACTGAGAGCAGCTCCCAGGCAGCAGCTCCCAAAGTGCAGCTCTGAGGAGCAGGATTGGCCTCAGCCCTCCCTCCTTCCATCCCTCCCTCCTTCCATCCATCCCTCCTTCCATCCCTCCTTCCATCCCTCCCCTCTGCTGCTCCTGCACTGCTTGACTTGAAAAGCAGAGATGGAAACCCTGCAGCCATGCCCCATGTGCCAGGCAGGGGAAGGACACCCTGCAGCCATGCCCCATGTGCCAGGCAGGGGAAGGACACCCTGCAGCCATGCCCCATGTGCCAGGCAGGGGAAGGACACCCTGCAGCCATGCCCCATGTGCCAGGCAGGGGAAGGACACTCTGCAGCCATGCCCCATGTGCCAGGCAGGGGAAGGACACCCTGCAGCCATGCCCCATGTGCCAGGCAGGGGAAGGACACCCTGCAGGCCATGCCCCATGTGCCAGGCAGGGGAAGGACACCCTGCAGCCATGCCCCATGTGCCAGGCAGGGCAAACATTCCCTGGAGGGCCAGGAGAAGCAGCTGGAATCCTGCTCTCCAGCAGCAGCAGCCTGCCCCAGGAGCAGTGGGGCTGACTCCTGCTTGCAGGGCACACACAAACCTACTTCCCCCCCTGCCCTCTTGCTCCAGGGGGCAGAACTCTGCCCACATCCAAAAGCTGAAGGAATTAAGCAAGGCCTGGAACACAAAAAGCCTTCCAGGGGTGGCACTGAGGATGTCTGGATCTCCAGGGAAGGTGAGAGAAGGGCTCTGGTGGGAGCATGAAGCCATTCTGGGCTGTAATTACATCTCAGGCAAGGCAAGAAGCCACCCAAAGTGGGTTTGTATGTCAGGGAGTGCTACCTCAATGTCCCTCTGGAAGTCAAAGAGGTCAATCCTCTGCCAGTTGCTGCCATCCAGGGCCAGGACATTCCATGCCTGTAGTGGGGGGAGGAAAAAAAAAGTTGTTAATAGGGGAAAAAAAACCCCAAAAAACAGCACACCCCAGCCCCCAGCAAGGACCTAGGTGCAGTTTGGTTCCTTTCAGCTGGGCTGAAGATGGCAAAGCCCCAGGGGCATCACAGCCCAGGAGGAGCAGGGGCAGGTGGCAGAGGCTTGGCAGCTGGGGAGGGCCCAGGGTGGTGCCAGCAGCTCTGTGAGGAGCAAAGGCTGAGGGCAGCCCCAGAGGGGAGCTGAGCAGTGCTCAGCAAGAGCTAAAGCAGCTGTGGGGGGCAAGAGGCTGGGGGCAGACTCTGCTCAGTGGTGCCCAGGGACAGCACAAGAGGCACAAAGTGGAGCCCAGGAGGTTCCATCTGAGCAGGAGGAGGAAGTTGTTTGGTGTGAGGGTGCTGGAGGCCTGCAGCAGGCTGCCCAGAGAGGTTGTGGAGAGCTTCCAACCCCCCCTGGGCACTGTGCCCCCCTGGAGAGCTCCTGGGCTCTGCCACCTCCCTTTCAGAACCTGCTCAGGACCCTGGGGTTGGTGTTTGAGCTTTTGAGTTCCCCTTCCTTGGTGCCATCAGAAGTGGCATTAAATAAGATGAACTGAGCTGCACCAAGCCCCCCAGGTGCAAACTCTCCCAAGTCTGTGTTCTCCCCTCTCCCCCCACCCCCCCCCAAAAAAAAAAAACCAAAAAAACCCCAACCCAACAACAACCAAATGGTTAAAACCCAACAGGAAGGAGGAAAATTCTTACCCTGGAAACTTGAGCACAACGACACAGAGTGACCACATCCAGGAAAGAGAAAATTCTGTAACAGAAAGGGGGAAAAAAAAAACAAAACAAAACACAAAAACCCCAAAACTACACCACCTTTAGTGCTTACTGATGGCTGAAACAAAGAGGATGGGGAAAACAAAGGATGAGAGGGGGGGAATGGGGGGAAAAAAAAAAAAAAAAGGACTGGAGACAGCAAAAGGTTTTTGTTGTGGAGCTGGAAGCTGTGGTGTGAAAAGAAGAGCAGAGCCAGCAGTTCCCAGCTGAAAGCAAGGCCAGAAAGGGGGGGAAAAAAAATTCACCTCCCACCTTGTGGTGTTGGTTGAGAGGGGATTGGAGCTGGGGGGTAGCAAAGCAGAGCTCAGAGGAGCCCCAGGGTGGAAGGTTTGGGGAGGTGAGGACCCAGCAGAGGGCTCAGGCTGGGATGTTCAGCTGCTGCCTGCCCTCTGCTGCTGCTCCACCACCACTCCTTCAGCTCTCCAGAGCTGGGCAGCTTCTCTGGGGGGGCTGAGGAGGGTTTGGGGCATCACAGCTCCCCAGCAGCTGCTTGGAGGAGAAAAACCTCCTCCTCAGGGCTGCTTTGGGACATTTAGGTGGGGTCAGGGTGCCTTCAGCTGAGCTCCTGCTGGGCTTCCCCAGCTCATGGGATGGGCTGGAGCTGGAGCCAGCTCTGAAATGACCACAGCAGAGCTGAGGAGGAGGAGGAGGAGTCACTTTTTTTGCAGCCTGATCCTGCTGAGTCATTGCCTAATGGTCATGGAGAGACCCAGGAGCAGCTCAGGGAACACTGACAAATGCTCCTCAGCCTTTCCAGAGCCCAGATCTCTGAGGAACCTCCTGGCAGAGCCTCAGCAGTGTCAGCCCCAGAGCTGAGAGGGGGAAGTGTTCTGCTGTGTGGACACCACCGTGGGGTCAGACTGGGAAGGGAGGAGCAGGAAGCAGGAAAGAGTTGGACCAGGACCTAAGAGCCCTGCTGGAGGTGGCTGCTTGGGGGATTGGGAAGCTCCAGGGTGCCTGGGAGCACCTCCTGGGAGAAATCAGCTGCTGAAGAAGGATTCACAGCACCCCAGCAGGGGGGGGTTGGAAGGGAACCTCTGGAGCTCATCCAGACCAGGCCCTAAGCAGGGGCTGAGCAGTGGCTGTGTCCCACCAGGAGCACAGGGAAGGTCCTGGCAGCCCTCAGCAGCCTGCACAGCACCAAGATGATGGAATCATGGAACCAGCTGGGCTGGAGGGACCTCACAGATCACCCAGCTCCAAGCCCTGCCACGGGATCCTCTCACCCTGAGGGGACTCCCCAGGCTCAGGGGCTTTGCCTGCCACACTTCAGACTGACTGCAGCTCAAACACACCAAGCTGGGAGCATTTTTCAGGTTTCAGCCTCTCAATCCACTCAGGGTTCCCCAGGACTCCTCACTTTCCCACTGCCACTCCAATGGGATTAGGGGCAAGACTCTCCTGAAATCCCTGGAGGCTGCAGGCTCTGAGGTGAGCTCCTCAGACCTCCAGCAGTTACCACCAGCAGCTGCTGGCAGTGCCCCACCAGGCCTGGGCTGGCCAGGAGGAGAGCAGCAGCAGCCCTGCTGCCAACCCACCAGGACCCCAGCAGAACTCCAGCTCCTGAGGAATGCATCCAGGTGGGATCTGAAGGTCAAATCCCTGGCAAAGGCAGTGCCAGTGCCTGGATGTGCTGCAAACAGCACCCAGGCAAAGCTGCTTGTGCCAGGAGAGAACTGCACACTGCCTGACCTGCCTGGGAACCAGGGAGGGAAAGATGAGGCAGAGGGACAGGGAGCAGGCTGGGGAGCTCAGGTGGGGAGCCCAGAGTCTCTGTGGCACTGCTTCAGGGCACCAGCAGGCACCACCAGTGCCACAGAGACTCTGGAACCCCAGCTCAAGGGGGACAGGGAACTACTGCAGAGCTCCACAGAGGCTATGAGGATGATGAAGGCACTGGAACATGCCTGAGGAGGAAGGGCTGAGAGCCCTGGGGCTGCTTAGCCTGGAGAGGAGAAGGCTGGGAGGGGACCTCAGCAGTGTCCACAAACATCTGCAGGGTGGCTGGCAGGGGGATTGCTGCCAGCAGGGTGCTGCCAGGAGGGTGCTGCCAGCAGGGTGCTGCCAGGAGGGTGCTAGTGACACNGTGGCACTGCTTCAGGGCACCAGCAGGCACCACCAGTGCCACAGAGACTCTGGAACCCCAGCTCAAGGGGGACAGGGAACTACTGCAGAGCTCCACAGAGGCTATGAGGATGATGAAGGCACTGGAACATGCCTGAGGAGGAAGGGCTGAGAGCCCTGGGGCTGCTTAGCCTGGAGAGGAGAAGGCTGGGAGGGGACCTCAGCAGTGTCCACAAACATCTGCAGGGTGGCTGGCAGGGGGATTGCTGCCAGGAGGGTGCTGCCAGGAGGGTGCTGCCAGGAGGGTGCTGCCAGGAGGGTGCTGCCAGGAGGGTGCTGCCAGGAGGGTGCTGCCAGGAGGGTGCTGCCAGGAGGGTGCTGCCAGGCTCTGCTCAGTGACACTCCATGGATGGAAACTCAACCCCAGGACCTTCCACCCCAGCATCAGGAGAAACCTCCCTGGTGTGAGGGTGCAGAGCCCTGGAGCAGGGCTGTGGAGTCTCCTCTGGAGAGCCTCCAGAGCCAGCTGGAGCAGGGCCACCCTGGAAGGACAGAGCTCTGACAGCTCCCCAGAGCACTCCACAGCTCCACCCCAGCCTCCCAGCCTGCAGTTGCACATTTCTGGGTCCTGGGCTGTGACAGAGGCTGCAGCTCAGCCCCTTCTGCATCCTCCTACTCCTTCCTTGCACTCAAGTGCAGCTTTCCCCTTTGCCACCACACAGGCAGGAGCCTGATGCCAGCTGCAGAGGGAGCAAGGCAGAGGGAAGGCCTCAGCCAGCAGCCCAAGCCCTGCTCAGCCACTTCAGCCTTTGTCCTGCAGACTCTGACACCCAGGGGAGACTCCTGCAGGGGAATGCATCCAAACTTCCCCTCCAGAGGCTGCCCTGGCAATGCACACTGAATGCCAACAGAGAATTCCACCTCTCCAAACCATTCCCTGCCCCTGGCTAGGAGCTGTCTGCTGCTTCCCCCACACAGCCCTGAACCCTTGCTCTGCTCTACAGCAGGACAGGGTCAGTGTGAGGTCACCACAAATGGCTCAGGTCGGAAGGGACCTTCCAGACCAGCCAGCTCCAGCCCCCTGCCCGGGGCAGGGACCCCTCCCCCAGCCCAGGCTGCTCAGGGCCTCATCCAGCCTGGCCTGGAACACCTCCAGGGAGGGGACAGCCACAGCCTGTGCCAGGCTCTCCCCAGCCTCACTGCCAAGAATCTCTTCCTCCTCTCCAGTCTCAATCTCCCCTCCTCAGGCTTCAATCCATTCTCTCTCTTCCCATCACTCCAAGCCCTTGTCAAGAGTCCCTCCCCAGCTCTGCTGTAGCCCCTTTGGGTGTCCTGGAAGACCTCCAGGTCTTGCTTTTGGATGTGTAACTCTGTGATAAAAGTGCCTGAGGCAGATCAGAGGAACCAGAAGAGAGAACAGAGGAGGCAGCAGAGGCAAAGAAGAAAAAAAACCAGAATCAGACTTTTTCCCTTCCTTTCATTTCCCAGGTGAGCTCCAAGCCCTCCTGTGCCAGAGCTCCCCAGACCTTTCCTCACCCCTGGGTGCTGAGAGCACCTCACAGCTCCCTGCAGCAGGAGGATTTTGCTCCTGTTGATCATCCCAGCTGCTGCCTGCAGCCACCTTCCCCACCCCCAGGCCAGCATCTCAGCTGGAGGTCTGCTGAAGCCAACCTGTCTGTGTGGTGACAGCAGAGGCACAGCCACACAGGGAGCAGGGCCTTGACCCTTGCCCTGGGGAAGCCAAACCTCCAGAGGGCTTTGTGGAAGGGCAGCAGAGGGGACAGAGCTGCAGAGAGCCTGAGCTGCTGGATCTCTGCCCACCAGGTGCTGAGCATCTGCCTGGTGGTGACCAGCAACAGGACAAAGCCCACTGGAGAGGAAGAGGAGCAGAGGAAGCAACTTGGGGGCTAAAGGAAACAACTGAGAGGCAGAATCCTCCTCACCAGCCTCCTGCAGCTGCCCCTGTACTGTCCCCAAGCACCTGGGCAGGCCCAGGGCTCTCCCACCCACAAACCACAAAGGCATTTAGCACCTTGACCCCCCCAAAAGGGAACCACACTGGGCAGACAGTGCTGCTGCAGGCCCTTGGGCTGCTTCTCTTTGCCCAGGGCTTCCCAAGGGGCCCAGGCCCAGCCCAGGGCTGCTGAGCTCCCCAGCAGAGCCCAGCCCAGCCCAGGCCAGGCCCCTGCCCCAGCTGAGGAGCCAGAGGGACTCTCACCGAAGCAGCAGCTCCTTGGGCAGCTTCTTGTTGATTGCAGCTTCATCATTGTTGGAGAACATCTGGGGACAGAGGGCAGAGGTCAGCCAGGGGCTGCTGCAGGAGCCCAAAGCTCCCCTGCCCCAGGCAGGAAGGTGCTGGTGAACCACTGCAGGGGAGGTGCTGGGCACAGCAGCAGGGAGTGGGTCAGGCTGGAAGGGAGCTCAGAGCTCAGCTGCTCCAACCCCCAGCCATGGGCAGGGACCCCTCCCACCAGCACAGGCTGCCCAGGGCCTCATCCAGCCTGGCCTTGAGCACCCCCAGGCAGGAGGCAGCCACAGCCTCCCTGGGCAGCCTGTGCCAGGCTCTCACCACCCTCACACTCAACAACTTCTTCCTCAGCTCCACTCTAACCCTGCTCTGCCTCAGCTCCAAACCATTCCCCTGGTCCTGTCTCCAGACCCCCTCAGCAAAAGTCTCTCTGCAGCCTTCCTGCAGGATCCCTTCAGGCACTGCCAGGCAGCTCTGAGCTCCCCCTGGAGCCTTCTCCTCCCCAGGCTGCACCCCCCCAGCTCCCTCAGCCTGTGCTCAGGGCAGAGCTGCTCCAGCCCTTGGATCATCTCTGTGAGAGCAACTTCCCAAACAAGCCCCAGGAGGGAGCAGGCAGCAGAGCCTGGTGTGGATGTGGAGAAGCATCTCCAGCCTTTAGGCACAGCCTTGTCCTGGGAAGAGCCAAGCCAGCTGCCCAGGGAGCAGCCCTCAGCAGGCTCTGGGAGCCCAGAGCTGCCTCAGCCCATCTGGAAGCATCCTTTCAACAGCCCCAGAAGCCAAGCAGGGACCAGGGAGGATGAGCTTCAGCCTGATGGATCTGCAGGAGCAGGGAGGAGCTCCACAGCCAGCAGCAGGCAGGGCTGGGAAGGGAGGAGCTGAGTGTGCAGAGCAAAGAAAGGAGCAGGGAGGTCATGGCAGGGGGCAGGAGCAGCTTAGGAGGTAAAAAAGGAAAGGAAGAGCTTAGGAGGCTGCAGGGCAGCCCTGGCTGGCAGACAGCAGCTCCTGCAGGCACCAAGCACCTTGGGCCTGAGCACCAGCACAGAGCTCTGGAGCTCAGCACCAACCCAACCTCAGCCCAGCACAGAGCTCTGGAGCTCAGCACCAACCCAACCTCAGCCCAGCACAGAGCTCTGGAGCTCAGCACCAACCCAGCCTCAGCCCAGCACAGAGCTCTGGAGCTCAGCACCAACCCAACCTCAGCCCAGCAGAGGAACCATCACCTCCTGACCCAAGCAGCCAAGGAGCTGCTGCCAAGCAGCTTTCAGCTCATCTCAGAGTGGTTTGGGTTGGCAGTGCCCCTGCCAGGCCTCCAGCCCATCCCAGCACCACCCTGGCCACCAAGCCATGGCCCCAGGAGCCATTCTTTGACCACCTCTGGGGCTGGGGGCTCCCTGGGCAGCCTGTGGTGCCCTGCAGGAAGGTGCCAACCCATGGCTGTGCTGTCAGGTCCTGGCAGACAGAGCTGCCAGGCAGGCACTGGCTGTGTCTGCTGCTCAGCACAGGGCACAGAGGGCACTGCCACCCAGAGTGGGTGAGCTGGGTGGCAGCAGCCCAGCAGGCAGGTGAGAGGGGCTGCCTGTGAGTCCCTGCACAGCAACACCTCCAGGAGTGCTGGGCTCAGCCCACAGGGATGAGGGATGGGGCAGCAGCTGAGGCAAGCTCTGCAGGGGAGGCACCCCCAGCAGGGTGGCACCAGCCCGGGTCACTGCCACCCCCCCAGCCCTGGAGCAGGTCCTGCACTGCCAGGGAGCAGCTCTCAAAGGCCACACAGGGCCTGCAGGCTCCTCTGGGGCCTCCCCCCGAGGCTTGGTGCCACTCAGCACATCCTGCCCAGCATCACTGGCAGTGCCCAGGGGGAGGTGCCCCTGCCCACGGCTGGGGTTGGCACTGGGTGATCCTCAGGGTCCCTTCCAAGCCAACCCCCATGAGGGGCCATGTGCTGGCTTGGTTCAGCTGCTGGGGTGTGCAGTGAGGATGAGGAGGGTCTCATTCTGGGTGTCTGGGGTTTGAGGAGCTTGGAGGTCAGCTCAGGTCTGCCCTGACCAACCCTGCCCTGAGCAGCCTGGGCTGGCAGGCAGCTGAGACCCTCCAGGGTATTTCCTGGGCACTGCCCTCCTCTGCAGCTTTGGACACTGAACTTCACCTCCCCAGGGACTGCTTCCCCTCACAGAGGGCACTGGCTTGGGAGGGACTCTTGGAAGGGACCCTTGGAAGGGACCCTTGGAAGGGACCCTTGGAAGGGACCCTTGGAAGGGACTCTTGGAAGGGACTCTTGGAAGGGACTCTTGGAAGGGACCCTTGGAAGGGACCCTTGGAAGGGACTCTTGGAAGGGACTCTTGGAAGGGACTCTTGGAAGGGACCCTTGGAAGGGACCCTTGGAAGGGACTCTTGGAAGGGACTCTTGGAAGGGACTCTTGGAAGGGACCCTTGGAAGGGACCCTTGGAAGGGACTCTTGGAAGGGACTCTTGGAAGGGACTCTTGGAAGGGACCCTTGGAAGGGACCCTTGGAAGGGACTCTTGGAAGGGACTCTTGGAAGGGACTCTTGGAAGGGACCCTTGGAAGGGACCCTTGGAAGGGACTCTTGGAAGGGACTCTTGGAAGGGACTCTTGGAAGGGACCCTTGGAAGGGACCCTTGGAAGGGACTCTTGGAAGGGACTCTTGGAAGGGACTCTTGGAAGGGACCCTTGGAAGGGACCCTTGGAAGGGACTCTTGGAAGGGACTCTTGGAAGGGACTCTTGGAAGGGACCCTTGGAAGGGACCCTTGGAAGGGACTCTTGGAAGGGACTCTTGGAAGGGACCCTTGGAAGGGACTCTTGGAAGGGACCCTTGGAAGGGACTCTTGGAAGGGACTCTTGGAAGGGACTCTTGGAAGGTCATTTGTTCACCTCCCAGTGAGAGCTGCTGTGGGGCCAGCCTGGGCCTGGTGATGACCTGAGAGGGGATCTGATCAATGCTGATCAATACCTCAAGGGTGGCTGGCAGCAGGATGGGGCCAGGCTGCTGTCAGTGGTGCCCAGTGCCAGGCCAAGGGGCAGTGGGCACAAAGTGGCACATGAGGAGCTCCACCTGAACATGAGGAGGAACTTCTTGACCTGAAGGCAGCTGGAGCCTGGAGCAGGCTGCCCTGGGAGGTGCTGGAGCCTCCTTGTCTGGAGTCATTCCAGCCCCACCTGGATGTGCTCCTGAGGGACCTCCTCTGGGTGCCCCTCCCTGGGCATGGCCTGGGCATGGCTTGGGCTGGGGGATCCCCAGAGGTCCCTTCCAACCCCTGCCATGCTGTCAGCATCTTCCAGAGCCAAGGAGCAGGAACAGGACAGAGTGGACCTGCAGGGTCCAACCAGAGCAGGCTGCTCAGAGCCACAACCACCCTGCCCTGGGGTGGTGCCAGCCATGGGGCAGCTCCCAGCTCTCTGGGCAGCCTGGGCCAGGCCCTCCCCACCCTCAGTGTCAAACATTTCTTCCTTCTCTTCTTGAGAGAAGCTCTCAAGCAGCCTCAGGAAGACAAAAGCCAAGAGTCACCCTGTGCTGAGGATGGAATTTTACTGCTTGGAGCTCACTGCCCTCAGCCCAGAAGCAAAACCTTGGCCAGCCCCTCCAGAGCTGCTCCTAACTGCAGGAAATGAAGCAATTAAAAGCAGGCAGACAGCAGAGATCTCTGCAGTTCAACCTCTGCAATCATCAGAGAGTGGAAAATGCAGGCTGGGGAGGGCTGGAGGCTGGGGAGGGCTGGAGGCTGGGGAGGGCTG
>VXBD01009169.1:55957-70970 GCA_013399975.1 Indicator maculatus | reverse complement strand
GAAGCTGCTGCCTAGCTTTGCTCTCTCCCTCACATGATTTCCATCTCATGACTCACCAAAATGGGCTGAAAAGCTTCAAACTGGGGCTTGAGCTCCCACACTGTGCTGGGGGGAGACTCTGACAACCCACCACCACCTTTCCCAGGAGGAATTTGGGATATTGAGCTTTGGATTTGAGTGAGCAGAAAGGAAATGCGTGGCTCTTCCCTTTGGCCCCCATTTTGGTGAGAATTCTGAGCTGGGCAGCATTTCCCTCCCATTTCTCCCATGTTTCACCCCAGTAATACATGAGTGGTTAACAACCAGCCCAGTGAACCCCCCCATGAAAGTCCCAGCCCTGGTCTGACTCCAGAAGAGCTTCTTTGGAAGGCTGTTGATGCCTTCATCCAGCCCTGAACAGATCCAGGGGCTTTGCTCAAACCTATGGGCTCAACATAAATCCATGGATCCTGCTCAAAGCCATGGGCTAGACCCAAATCCATGAGCTTGACCCAAATCCATGGGCTCTGCCCAAACCCACAGGCTCTACCCTCAAATCCATGGGCTCTTCCCCAATTCCCAAGCCTCCCTAGGCTCTGCACAATTCACACAGAGCCTGGGCAGGCCCAGGGAGGAGCCCAAGGAAGGGGCAGCTGCAGCCACCCTTCACTGCTGACACCCATGGGGCACAGGACTCCTGGCACAGAGCCCCTCAAGCACCCAGCTGGGCACTGGAGGAGGAAATACCACAATACTTTTAAAAAAATTTTTTCTTCTTCCAATCATCCTTCTAAAAGGAATAAAACCAACCCTAAAACACACCCTGAAATAATTTAGTTTAAAATGTCCTCGACTGATTCCCACTGGGAAGGGGAGCTGAGGACTTGGGACTCAGCCAGCCCAGCCTGTGCTGCTGTTTGCACCAGTTTGGGGGGGCTGATCCCACCAGTTTGGGGGGGGTTACTCTCACCAGTTTGGGCAGCTGACCCCACCAGTGTGGGGGCTCACCCCACACACACACACACACACACACACTCCACTGGGCTCCCACTAACCCCATTAATACTTGTGAGTGAAGGATGGGCAGTGGGCTGAAGGCCACGAGCAGGTCCCACGTGTGCCCAGTGGGCTGCTGGCACTCCCCACTCTTCTCCTTGGACTTTGGAGAACCTTGGAAATACTTTGTTTTCTTCTCTTCCAACAGCTCCCTGTAGAAGCCCTGGCAGGGTTGAGGATGAATGGTTCCTCTCTTCCCATTTCCAGAAGCCACAAGGTCCAGCACCCAGCTCGTCCTGAAACACCAAGTCCCTTAATTGCCAATCAGAGCAACGTCCATCAGGTCATCATCTTCCTCCCCGATCAGGAACTCAGGGCTGGCCCTGGAAGGTCTCTCTGCTGCCAGCATGGTGCTGCTGCTCATGGACAGAGACTGCTCAGCAGAGATGGGGGACTTGGACCAGCTCTCGGGCTTCATGCCGTGGGATTTCTTCTTGTCTCTGTCCTTCTCCCGCTCCCGATCTTTGTCTTTTACTTTTTTCTTCTCCTTTTTGTGTTTCTTGTGTTTTTCAGAGCTGTACTCGGGCAGGGGCCTGATGCCATCATCAGAGCTGGGGCTGTTCTGGTAGGACTTCTCTGCAATGGAGGAGCCTGACTCGCTCTCGCTGTCGACGTTCTGCGGGGTGTAGGCCGGGGACTTGCTGTGGCTGGGGGAGCAGCGCTCGTGCTTTGGGGTGGATCCACTGATCAGAGGGGATCCATAGCTTTTGGAAGAAGCCATCTGAGGCCTTAGGCTGTCCCCACCTCCTTCCCCAGGCTTCTGTAACGTTACTTTGGCTTTAATGCTGGGGGAACCGCCGTCGTGTTTGCTGATGATGATTTTGGCCACCCCGGTGCTGCCGACGCTTTTGGAGTCTGAAGCCTTCTTGGAGGAGTCCCCAGACCCTCCCGAGACTGAGACCTTGGATTTCTCTTTGTCACTCTTCTCACGCTTGCCCTGGAACTCCCCTCCAGACATATTGTGCTTGGAGGACATGGTGTGGCTTGAGGAATTGGAACTTGGCCCCATCTGGCCGTCCATGGGGTCCTCTCCGCCGGGCCCGCTGGTGACGACTCCGTGCTTGAGCTTGTCGATGACTGCAGTCAGAGAGGGCTTCTTGTTTCTGCTTGGAGACTTCCCTTTGGAACTTCCATGCTGGTTTTGAGATGAAGACATGGAAGACCCACTAGATGAGAAAGAAGCTGAAGATGCTGTTGAAGAGTTTGAGGAAGGAGGTGGCTTCTGGGACATAGACCCAGAGGAACTCATTCCCGAAGAGGATTTCATGCCGGAGCTCGATCCAGTCCCAGACATATGGGAGCCTCCAGAGCCTGAACTGATGGGGGACTTTGCTTTAGATGATGGGGGAGTACCTGGGACAGGTTTCATGGGGGAAGCGAGCTTCTCAGAACCTCCTGAGGGTCTGGAATGAGAGGGAGAAATGTTTGGCTTGCTCATGGAAGGGTTCATAAGCGACGATGGCTTCCCTTGAGGTTTCATCTTGGTGCTTCCAGAGCCACTGCTGAGTCCATGCTTGGTGATGGGGGAGGATCCAGGCTTCCCCACTGACTGTGCTGAGCTCTTGGACTGCCCTGAACTTGAGCCACCTTGGCTTGAGTAGAGGCTGCTGCTCATCTTCGAGCCTGAAGACCCTTCTGATTTGCTGCTTTTCATTTTGCCTGAGGTCGAAGAGGAGGAAGAAGAGGAGGAGGAGGAAGAATGGCTGTGATGGCTTTTGCTGCTGGAGGAGGTGACAGAGCCACTGCTGCTGTACTGGCCATGAGAAGAAGGTTTGCCAACAGTCACTGTTCCCTTTGGGATCTGAATGGTTATTTTGGGAATGGGAGGAGTGGCTACCCCGGGAGGAGTCTGAGATCTGCCTGAGCTCCCAGGAGACTTGGAGCCGCCGGTGCTTGCCGGGGGTGTGAAGGGCCTGTTGGAGGAGCTGTGAGATGGGGATTTCCCATCTGTCTCCTGCTTCTTCCTCTTGGGAAGTTTCTCTTTACTTTTACCATCGCTGGATGGGGTCCTGCTGCGCTTCCCTGGCTTCCCATCCATGCCCGGCCCTGCCATGCTGCTCCCAGAGCCGTTCCCTTCCTTCACCCTCTTCTGAGCCTTCTCCTTCCCCAAATCCCCTGTGTTGAGTAAAGGGCTCTGAGCTCCACTGTGATGCTCCATGATGTCAGAGGACCCCAGTGCCTTGCTGGCAGCTGCAATGATGCTAAAATCTACCGTGTCAGACTGGGGGCCCCCCTTGAACTTATTGTCCCCCCCCTCTGCCCCCAGAACTTGCACCCCCAAGGAGGTTAGAGCCTGGGACGCGTAACCTTTGAAGTCATCAGCGTCTCTGCTCTGACTGCTCTCATCAAAGTACTCCTCCCCAAAGCCACTCTGGCTCTGGCTGTTGAGCAGGTCAGGGTTGAAGTCGACCCCGTCGGGGAAGAAGTGGTTGGAGGAGTCGCTGCCAGGGCTGCCGGCGGCGTCGGCGATCAGGTCGGCAGGGTCGGTGTAAGGGTTCTCAGCGGCGTTGGGCTGGAACACGTCAGGGTCGAAGAGGGCACTCTGGGAATGGCCTGAGCTGGAGGAGTCTCTCACTGGAGTACCAATGGGTGGACAATCCTCGGTGCTGGGGAGCTTGGAGGCCTCCTCGGCTATATCGGAGAGGATGTCGGTGACGTCGGCCCCGATGCTGTCCGAGCTCGACAGCCGAACCATCCTCTGGATGCTGGGCTGCGGGTGAGGGATGGGCTGAGGGTAGGTGGTGGGAGGAGTGCTGCACTGGCTGGGGGCTGGAGTGATGTGGGGGGTGTCCAGGGTGTCTGCCGTCATGTTGACATCAAAAATGGGGTTCTGGGAGTCGACATCCATGGAGAAGAGCTCCCTCTGGAAGTCATCCTCAGTCTGGTGCTTGGGTTTGTCGGGGGGCAGCCGGGATTTTTTTTTCTTCTGCTTGTTCCCCCCAGGTCCCACTTCCATTCTGGGGGAGCCAGAGGAAGAGTTCTGCCTTTCCAGAGGGCTGCTCCCATAGAGAGTGGAGAAATCCTGAGGGGGGTTCTCCTTCAGGAGGTTCATCAGCATGGGGTGGTTCTTGGTGTTGCTGGCCGGGGAGGACACCGGCGGGGGGGTGTGGTGGGGAGGGGTCGGGCTGGAGCCCAGGGTAGAGCCAACGTTGCCTGTGATCTGCAGCAGGCTGGTGAGGATGGGGTTCTGAGAGACTTTGCTGAAGTCCTCCCCGTGGCTCACTGAGTCATGCCTCTCCTTCATGCTTATGCTCATGTTAAACAGAGTGGTGATGGGCCCCCCGGGGAAGCTGCTGGTGGGGGTGGTGGTGCCGCTCAGGGGGTTGCTGCCCGTGGTCATGCCGTAGCCTGGGCTGCTGGCTGGGGGAAGGTTTTTCTTCACCATGTCTTCCACTGTCTCTGCAATGAGGGACAGGGCTGGGGTGTCTGCTTGGATGGTTTCTGCTTTCCTACGGATGGCCCTCATGGTGACAGGAATGGACATGCACCTGCAAGAGACCAGGCAGGAGGGGTGCTGAGGGGGGATGAAGAGGGCAGCAGGGCAGGAAAGGGGATTGTGCCCCTGGGCTCTGCTCTGCTCAGACCTCAGCTCCAATCCTGCCTCCACTTCTGGTGTCCCCAGCACAAAGACACAGAGCTGCTGGAGTGAGGCCAGAGGAGGCCACAAAGATGAGCCAAGGGCTGGAGCAGCTCTGCTGTAAGCACAGCCTGAGGGGGCTGGGGGTGTGCAGCCTGGGGAGGAGAAGGCTCCAGGGGGACCTCAGAGCTGCCTGGCAGTGCCTGAAAGGATCCTGCAGAGAGACTTAAGCACAGCCTGAGGGAGCTGGGGGTGTGCAGCCTGGGGAGGAGAAGGCTCCAGGGGGACCTCAGAGCTGCCTGGCAGTGCCTGAAGGGGTGCTGCAGAGAGACTTCCTGAGGGTGTCTGGAGACAGGACCGGGGGAATGGTTTGGAGCTGAGGCAGAGCAGGGTTAGAGTGGAGCTAAGGAAGAAGTTCTTCAGCAGGAGGATGGTGAGACTCTGGCACAGGCTGCCCAGGGAGGTTGTGGATTCCTCCTCCCTGGGAGTGTTGAAGGCCAGGCTGGATGAGGCCTTGAGGAACCTGGGGTAGTGGAAAGTGTCCCTGCCAATGGCAGGGTGGTGTGCTGGAGACTGGCTGGGCTGGAGGAGCCCAGGGGACAACTGCAGGGAGCTCTGCCACATCTGACAGGACTTAGAAAGCCACCAACTGCAGGAGAAGGCATCAGCAGGCAGACACCTCAGGCATGCACTCAAAAACAAGCAGCCACAGTTCAGTGCCTGGGATGGAATCTCTGACAGGGCTCCAAGCTCTCCTCTCTGCCCAGCAAGCACTCCCAGAACTCCCCCACAGACAGAAAGGCTCCACAGCTGCTGGGATAAATGGGAGAGACCCAGAGTTCAGCTGGAGGGGCTGAAGGGGTACAGAAGGTCCCTGCTTACCTCTGAACCACTTTGGCAATGAAGTCATCAGTACAGATCAGAGCATCCGAGAGCCCTTTGTACAGCTTACAGTTCACGTGGGTGGAGTCCTGCACATCCATCACCACTGCAGGCCAGAAGGTGTTGGGAAGAGATCAGAATGCAGGTTGTGGTGGAAGGGAACCCTGCCACCCTTCCCCCAAAGCAGGCTCCTGCCTCTGCTGAGTCCACCTACCACAGACCAGGGAGTCGTTCACAGGGTGCTGGAAGGAGACACTGAAACAGGAGTCAGAGAGAGGGCAGACCTCAAACTGCAGGATCCCAGGAGAATCTGCAAGACAGAGAGCCAGAGGTGATGGCTTCAGACTGGCAGGAGCTGGATTTGAATCAGACATCAGGTAACAATTCTTCCCCTTGAGAGCAGGGAGACACTGGAATAGAGAAGCTGTGGAGGCTTCAAGCCTGGAAGTGTTCCAAGCCAGGCTGGAGGAGGCCTTGAGCAACCTGGGCTGGTAGGAAGTGTCCCTGCCCATGGCAGGGGGTTGGAACTGGAGGATCTTGGAAGGTCCCTTCCAACCCAACCCACTCTGTGAATCACCCCCAGGAAGTGCTACCTCAGGGAGCACAAGAGATGAACCAGAGGCCCCAACTCAACCTCCCCAAGAGAGACAAACAGAAAGTAAAAAAAGAGCAGCAGCCTCATTTCTTCTTCCTCCCCTTGGGCAAACCCCTCCCAGGGTTTATCCACCCCAGCTCCCAGCCCCTCACCTTCTTTGAGAACAGTCCTCTTGACACAGCTGCCAATCAGGGTGTTGTAGGCAACCTGGTGCCTGATCAAATTGAGGATGAGGGGAACCCTCCCAGGGTGCTGGAAGGCAATTTTACTGAGCAGAGTCCCTTGAAGGCTTCTTCCATCTGGGAGAGGAGCATCTTTGTTCAGAAAGTAACAGTGCTGCTGCCCTGGAAGAGCCTGACAAACAGTTTCTGCTTTATTCCAGCTCCTGCCAGGGACAAGGCAAAAACAGACAGCTAGGAAGCAAAAAGCAGGCCCCTGACTGATCCAGGTGATGCCAAACCACCTTTCTGGCTGAGAAATAACAAACACCAAAGCCCTCTCCTTCCAGTCTGAACAAGCAAAAGATGATTTGGGTTCCTCAGAAGCAGTGATGCAATCTGAGAGGTTCTCCTCCCCCTCTGCTCTGGAGCAGGCTGCCCAGAGAGGTTGTGGAGTCTCCTTCCCTGCAGACATTCCAAATCCACCTGGATCAGCTCCTGTGTGAGCTGCCCTGGGTGACCCTGCCCTGGCAGGGGGGTTGCACTGTTTGGTTTCTGGAGGTCCCTTCCAACCCCTACCCCTCTGTGACTGCCACTGCTCCCTGTCCCTACCAAAGCAGCTCACAGCCCTTCTGAGAGCAAGAGAAATCCTCAGCAGCTCCCAGGGGACCAGGCACTGAACTGGGACTTCTCCCAAAGTGATTCACTCAGCCACAGCTAGAAGAAAAAGAAGGAGCAGGACCTGGGGAGGCTCAGTCCCACACCTCCTAGCACTGGATTACTTCATTACCCAATTCTGCTAATTACTGTGGGCATGTATGGGCTGAATTCTAATGCTCTGCCAGCCTGTGAATAAATCCTGCACCTTTTTTTTCCTCAGCACACCAGAAAAAAAACCCAAAACCAACAAACCACACCTGAAAACAGCTGAAAAGCCCCCAAAGTGCTGAGCCAGGAGTGGAAGCCCCTGGCTGTGCCAAGGTACTCACTGCATAGAAGTGCATGTTGTGGTTCAGAGGGCCAGGATCAGCCTCCTTGGAGAGTTCAAACTGAGTGATCAGCTCATACAAGGGGACAAAGGTTGGTGGGGTGTCAAACAGAGGGATACCTGAGGGCAGAAGATGGCACAGAGTGATGGCAGCTGGCAGAGATGGTGAGCAGAGGAGCTGCTGGGCAGGAAAGGGAACTCTGGTCCAGGTTTTACTGAAAGAGCACAAAGCCTGCAGGGACTTGTGGCCAAGAAGGACAAGGGTACCCTGGGGGGCATCCAAAGTGTGTGGCCAGCAGGTCTAGGGAGGTTCTCCTCCCCCTCTACTCTGCCCTGGTGAGGCCACATCTGGAATACTGAGTCCAGATTTGGGCTCCCCAGTTGAAGACAGGCAGGGACCTGCTGGAGAGGGTCCAGTGGAGGCTGTGAGGATGATAAAGGGACTGGAACATCTCTGCTGTGAAGAAAGGCTGAGAGCCCTGGGGCTGTTGAGCCTGGAGAAGAGCAGCTTGAGAGGGGACCTGATCCATGTCTGTCAATATCTGAGGGGTGGGGGTCAGGCTGCAGGTGCCAGGCTCTTTGGGGTGGTGCCCAGTGACAGGACAGGGCACAACAGGTGCAAGCTGGACCCCAGGAGGTTCCACCTCAACAGGAGGAGAAACTTTGTCATTGTGAGGGTGACAGAGCCCTGCAGCAGGCTGCCCAGAGAGGCTGTGGAGTCTCCTTCTCTGAGAGCTTCCAATCCCACCTGGGTGGGTTCCTGTGTGACCTGCCCTGGTGATGCTGTTTTGGCAGGGGGGTTGGACTGGATGATCTCTGCAGGTCCCTTCCAACTCCTCCCACGCTGGCATTCTGTGACTTTTCCATCCCATGTTAAGAACCAGCAGCAGTTTATTACCAAAGCCTGGGGAGTGTGTGCCTGGGAGGTGTGGAACCCACCTGTGCAGGCCTGGAGCTTCTGGATGAAGGCTCGGGACACGGGGATGGGACGAGGGAACTTGAGGAAGAAGCAGGCTGGCAGATCCACACTGTTGGCACTGGTGATGGAGGAGAAGGATGGAGTCCTGCAAAGGGTTGGAAGGAGAGGGCAAGAGCTAAGGGCTCCACTCTGCCACCTTTCCCCTTGGCTCTGCTCTGCTGAGACCTCAGCTCTAATCCTGCCCAGTTGTGGTGTCCCCAGAAGGACACAGAGCTGTGGAGTGAGGCCAGGGGAGGCCACAAAGATGAGCCAAGGGCTGGAGCAGCTCTGCTGTGAGCACAGGCTGAGGGAGCTGGGGGGGTGCAGCCTGGGGAGGAGAAGGCTCCAGGGGGACCTCAGAGCTGCCTGGCAGTGCCTGAAGGGATCCTGCAGGAAGGCTGCAGAGAGACTTTTGCTGAGGGGGTCTGGAGACAGGACCAGGGGGAATGGTTTGGAGCTGAGGCAGAGCAGGGTTAGAGTGGAGCTGAGGAAGAAGTTGTTGAGTGTGAGGGAGGTGAGAGTCTGGCACAGGCTGCCCAGGGAGGCTGTGGCTGCCTCCTGCCTGGGGGTGTTCAAGGCCAGGTTGGATGAGGTCTGTAGGAGGTGTCCCTGCCCATGGGGAGGTGGTGGAGTCCCCATCCCTGGAGGTGTCCAGGAAAGGTGTGGCCATGGCACTTGGTGCCATGCTTTAGTGCCCATGCAGGTGTTGGGTTGCTGGTTGGACTGGATGATCTCAGAGGGCTTTTCCAACCCAAACAGCTCTATGGCTCTATGACAGTTTCTATTTCTTGGCTCCAAGGCAGCCCTTAAGTGCCTTATGCAATGCTGTGCCACCATGCAGCCAGCTCCCCACTCTGGCTTCAGCAGAGGACTTGCCAGCACAGCCTGGCACAAGTGTCCTTCACTTACCCTTTGCTGTCCACAGGGTGAGAGCCCATGATCAGTGGAGCAATTGGAAGCTTGTACATGGCCAGGGTTCCCTCCACTGTCACTGACACATTCATCCCCAAGGAGCGAGGGACTGCAAGAGGAGCCAAGAGAAAAATCCATGAGGGAAAGAACCAACACAGGCTTCAGGAGGTCACCACCCCTGTGAGCTGCAGAGCCCAAGGTCCTCCAGGAGGCAGCTTGGTCTTCACCTTTATCACTAACAGCCAGAGCCAAGCTGGACACAGCAGCAGGGCTCTGGTTCTCTCTGGCAAGGCAGAGCAGCTGCATGACTCTCCCAAGAGACTGCAAAGACCTCTGCAGGGTTCAGAGTCATGGAATTGGTTGGGTTAGAGAGGACCTCGAAGATCACTGACCCAACACCACCATGGCCACTAAACCATGCCCCAGGGGCCATGGCCACACATTCCCTGGACACCTCCAGGGATGGGGACTCCACCACCACCCTGGGCAGTCTGTTCTCATTCATTAAGCTGAGGCAGAGTAGGGTCAGACTGGATGTGAGGAAGAAGTTCTTCAGGATGAGGGTGGGGAGACTCTGCAATGGGTTGCCCAGGGAGGCAGTGGCTGCCTCCTCCCTGGAGGTGTTCAAGGCCAGGCTGGATGAGGCCTTGAGCTGCTGAGTCTAGCTGAGAGGTGTCCCTGCCCATGGCAGGGGTTGGAGCAGATGAGCTCTGAGGTCTCTTCCAACCTGAGCCATTCCCTGAGTCTCACACCTGGATTCCCTGTAGGCCATCCCATGGCTTTCCTGTGTTCCATGGTGACAGCAGACTGCTGGAATTCTGCTTTCTCGCCTCCTGCCAGCAGCAGTAACCCACAGCAGCCTCTGAAGCTGACCTACCATTGTTCTCATGCAGGACAACAGGGGCTCCAGTGCCATCCTCAAACAGATCATAAGGTGAGACATAATACTTGAGGTTCATCAGCAGACCTGGGGAAGAGAAGCTTTTGGGGCCTCCTGATGGCATGAATGAGCCCAAGCCCCACTGAGCCCTGTGAGCACACAACCTGGGCCCCATCACACAGCACAGAGCTGCCAGGGCACCTTCCCAGGGCTCTTCTGTGCTGTCAAGGGCACAGCCACAGCCATAAACCCACCCTGGGTGGCTTCAAGAAGCAAAGTTGGCTTTGTGCATCATGGAGGACTTCCCAATCCTCAACCACTTTATCCCAGCTGCTGTTTAATGAGCATTGTCCATTGATAATGTGAAGCCAACTGGACCTGGATGATCTTTAAGGTCCCTTCCAACCCAAACCATTCTATGACTCTAGGGAAAAAAGGGGAGCCTGGAGGAAGTTATTTGCATTCTTCTGGGGGTTTCACTCTTCAGTAGGATACCTCCACTCCTGGGGGTCAGATAGCCAACACTGCCATGAAGGATCTTGTCCAGGGGATTTGCATTGGTGGCCTGCCTGCAAGAGAGACAATCATGGGGCTGTACCAGGCCAGAGTCAGACCAGGAGCCAAAGTTCAGGTGTTAAAGAGCTTAGCTCAACAGTTACATGGAAATAATAAGCACAGCAGCTCAGGCTGGAAGGGACCTGAGAGATCATCTGCTCCAACCCCCCCACCATGGGCAGGGACACCTCTGAACCAGCCCAGGCTGCTCAAGGCCTCATCCAGCCTGGCCTTGAACCCCTCCAGGGAGGGGACAGCCACAGCCTGTTGTGACAGGACAAGGGGTGAGGGTTTGAACTCCAAGAGGGAGATTCAGACTGGAGAGCAGGAAGAAATTCTTCACACTGAGGGTGCTGAGAGCCTGGCCCAGGCTGCCCAGAGAGGTGAGAGCTGCCCCATGCCTGGCACCAGCCCAGGTCAGGTTGTTTGGGGCTCTGAGCAGCCTGCTCTGGCTGGGGCTGTCCCTGCTGACTGCAGGGGGGTTGGACTGGATGAGCTTTCAAGGTCCAGTCCAACCCAAACCATTCCATGTTTCCGTGCTTCTCTTCCATTCCCCTGCTAGCAGAGGCCTTCTGCAGCCTTAGCACTGCACTTGTGAGCTCTAAGGTCAGACTGCAGAGGAGCTGAGGTGACACCTGCTGGATCCACAGCATGATCAGAACCAGGCAAAGTGCTGCAGCAGGAACAAACCAACCACCAAGAAACACCACAGCATGGAGGTGTCCTTACCAATACATCCCTGCCATCTTGGACAGATCCAGCTCCAGGGACTGCAGAGCTAAATACATCTTGGTTTTGAGTTTGCTGGGGGAAAAAAACAAAACAACAAAACAATAAAATAATGCCAGAGAAATGGAAAGGACAGGGACTTGCTGGAGAGGGGACAGCAAAGGGCTACAGAGATGCTGATGGGATTGGAACAGCTCTGTGAGGAGGAAAAGCTGAGAGAGTTGGGGCTGTTGAGCCTAAAGAGCAGCCTGAGGGGGGATCTAATCAATGCTGATCAATACCTCAAGGATGGGGGGCAGGAGGATGGGGCCAGGCTTTGTCAGTGCCCAGTGCCAGGCCAAGAGGCAGTGGGCACAAAGTGGACAGGAGAAGCTCCATCTGAACATGAGGAGGAACTTCTTGAACTGAAGGCAGCTGGAGCCTGGAGCAGGCTGCCCAGAGAAGTGCTGGAGTCTCCTTGTCTGGAGTCATTCCAACCTCACCTGGATGTGTGACCTTCTCTAGGTGCCCCTCCCTGGGCAAGGGGCTTGGAGTGGGTGATCTCCAGGTTGTCTCTTCCAACTCCTACCCTGCTGGGCTGCTGTGCAATGAAATCCATCTGCAGTGCCTGTCTCAGATGGAGCATTTAGCAGGGACCACTCTTCATGCTGCATTCCCACCTCACACTAAAGCCAACCCTTGCAGGCCATGCTGAGGAAGTCAGGAGGATCATGACGGAAGATTCAGAACACAGAACCAAAAGCTCCTGGATTTGTTTCATTTGAGATCTGTGGCTGTAAATAAATCAAGATTCCACTTACTTGTCACCTGGCAACTTGTAAAGGTTCACAAGTCCTCTTAGGTGCTTTGAAAACTCCTCAAAGTTTTTCTCTCTGAAGAAGGAGAAAAATGGATATAAATCTTTGCTAAGGTTTGGGTGACCAAAGTTACATGAACAGAGGCACTAAGTCACATCAGAAAAAAGGTTTTGCTACATAAAAGCTCTAAAATGTGTCCTTTGCATGACCCAGCTTGAATGAATGAGCCAAGCCCAGCACAGATCCAGCCTGGGTGCAGAGTGAAGTGAAAGCAGCCCTGAAGAAAGAGCCACAAAGGTGTTGGGTGCTGAGCAGCTCCCCAGGAGCCAGCAGTGCCCTCCTGCAGCCCAGCAGGCAGCTGTGTGCTGGGATGCAGCCAGGAGTGTGGGCAGAGGGCAGGAGAAGAGATTCTGCCCCTGGGCTCTGCTCTGCTCAGACCTCAGCTCCAATCCTGCTCCAGTTGTGGTGTCCCCAGCAGGAGAAGGACACAGAGCTGTGGAGAGAGTCCAGAGGAGGCCACAGAGATGAGCCAAGGGCTGGAGCAGCTCTGCTGTGAGCACAGGCTGAGGGAGCTGGGGGTGTGCAGCCTGGAGAGGAGAAGGCTCCAGGGGGACCTCAGAGCTGCCTGGCAGTGCCTGAAGGGATCCTGCAGGAAGGCTGCAGAGAGACTTTTGCTGAGGGGGTCTGGAGCCAGGACCAGGGGGAATGGTTTGGAGCTGAGGCAGAGCAGGGTTAGAGTGGAGCTGAGGAAGAAGTTGTTGAGTGTGAGGGTGGTGAGAGTCTGGCACAGGCTGCCCAGGGAGGCTGTGGGTGTGAGGGTGTTCAGAGCCAGCTTGGATGAGGCCTTGAACAGCTGAATCTAGCTGAGAGATGTCCCTGGGCATGGAGGGGAGGTTGGGGCAGATGAGCTCTGAGCTCCCTTCCAACCTGAGCCATTCTGGGATTCTATGAAACCAGCACCACATCACTACTGCAAAGAGAAGACTGTCAGCAAATGCAACAGCCCATGGCTCACCTCAGATGTTGCACCAGTTCTGGACAGCTCTGTAAAGGAAAGAACACACAAAGGACATCAATGTGGAGTGAAGCAACTTCAGCCTTTGAGCAGCTGTAAAAAACATCAGGAGAGCAAAATGTCTGAGCACTGCACAGGCAGAGGACAGAGCAGCCCTTGAGAAGGGACTGTCCCAGGGAGGTTTTGACCTTCCACCATGACAAAGCAGCATAGGTGTGACCCAAGGTCACGGGGAATGTTCCCTAGAAACCATTTCTTCCACTCAAAAGGGAACCAAAATCACAGAATCACTTTGGCTGGAAGAGACCTTCAAGATCACTGTGCCCAACTCTTAACCCAGCCCTGCCAGGGCACCACCAGACCATGGCCCTCAGCACCACATCTCCACAGCTCTGAAACCCCTCCAGGGATGGGGACTCCACCACTGCCCTGGGCAGCCTGGGCCAGGGGCCATGGCAGCCCTTTTAGGGAAGAAATTGTTCCTCATCACCAACCTAAAGTGAAACTTGAGATCATTTCCTCTCTCCTCTCACTTGTTAGGAGAGACCAGGCCCCACCTGGCTCCAAGCTCCTTTCAGGGTTTGTAGAGGACAATGGCAGCTCCAGCCCCACCAAAGCTTTGTCCCCACCTTCAGCAGCCCATACATACCACAGGGTTCTCTCCATGGTGAGCCACTTTGACATCACACAGCAGCCCAGAGGGGTCCAGCTGGACTTCCACATAGAACATGTCTGAGGTGATGTAGCACTCGGTGCCGTTGGCGCTCAGGTGCGACCCCAGGCTACAGGCAGAGGAGGACAGAAGCTGCCAGGAGATGCACACCAAACCCAACCACCCCCCAGCAGGGAGGGCAATGGTGAGCACAGACAAAGTGGCAAAGTCCCTGCCACCCCTGGAGGAGGAGACCTACCCATTCTGCCTGGCTATGGACTCCAGGCGGTCTGTCATGGCAGGCAGAGAAGACACTGGGTGGAGAGAGCAGAAAGGCAGGAGTCAGGGGAACAACCCCACATGGCCTCAGAGCAAAGAGAGGAGCCCAACCCCACCTCACTCCAACCTCCTGGCAGGGAACTGTAGGCAGCAATGAGGTCTCCCCTCAGCCTCCTTTTCTCCAGCCTCAACACCCCCAGTTCCCTCAGCTGCTCCTCCCCAGCCCCAACTGAAACTTCCCCAGCTGAAACTTCCCCAAGTTTCAGCCCTGCTCCTGCTGGCCACACCATTGCTGATCCAGGCCAGGCTGCTGGTGGCCTTTTTGGCCACCTGGGCACTGCTGGCTCATCTTCAGCTGCTGCTGAACACCCCCAGGTCTTTCTGTGCTGGGCAGTTTCCAACCACTCTGCCCCAAGCCTGGGCTGAGTGGCCTTCATATGGTTGTTGTGACTCAAGTGCAGGACCCAGCACTTGGCCTTGGTGAACCTCAGCCCTCTGGCCTCAGGCCTTCAACCCAGCCTGACCAGATCCCTCTGTAGAGCCTCCCAAACCTCCAGCAGATGTGGTGGTAACAGCCTTGTCTGATCCTCTGATGTGGTGCATTTCCATAGCAGAGTGTGAAGCACACACAGAAGGTACCCACCCTTCAGTGCCTTCTGCAGAGTCTCCAAGCAGCTCACCAGGTGCTGGTGCCCCCCTGAGTTCATCACCACTCTCTTTTCCTTAGTCAGAAAGAAGAGAAAAGGTCCTTTTTGGTGCATCACTCAGCAAGAGGGAAGGAATTATTGCAATTCTGATGCAGCCAAGGGAGATTTATTTAGGTAATTAAACACAGATTAGATTTCCTCCCCCAAATGCCATCCTGACTTTGATTCCTGGAGGAGAACAGGTGACAAAGGCAGGCCTGGAATTGATTTAATTTCTTTTAAGCAACTTGCTCATCTGGAAGAACAGACTGCAGCAAGTTTTTAACAGGCAGAAGCTAAGAATTATGTGACAGA
>VXBD01009169.1:24074-40985 GCA_013399975.1 Indicator maculatus | reverse complement strand
CCCGCACTCAGAGGTTCCTCAGCCTGCCTTGGTGTTCCCCTCACTCAGAGGTTCCTCAGCCTGTCTTGGTGTTGCCCTCACTCAGAGGTTCCTCAGCCTGCCTTGGTGTTGCCCTCACTCAGAGGTTCCTCAGCCTGTCTTGGTGTTGCCCTCACTCAGAGGTTCCTCAGCCTGTCTTGGTGTTCCCCTCACTCAGAGGCTCCTCAGCCTGTCTTGGTGTTCCCCAAGCCCTCAAGGTTTATGTCTGAAGTGTTTTTAGACCTCACAGTGGTCAGGGTGCCCCTTGAGTGACTTCACCTGGCAGGAGAGAGAGGAGGGGAGAAGTTGTTCAGAAGCAAGTGATAGAAACTTTGTAGGTGTTTGATGTTGGCATTTGGGAGCTTCAGAGCTTATGTAGGCCCCTGGGAACCTCTGGCTGGCTGTTGGCAGCAGTTAAATGCAGGCCTGGCCCAGCACATTGCTGCTGGTTTAGCCTTTGAGGAGCCTTTGTTGGGCTGTTGGTGTTTGCACTTGGTCATGGTTTGAAGCTGAGGCAGAGCAGGGTTAGACTGGATCTGAGGAAGATCTTCAGTAGGAGGCTGGTGAGGCTCTGGAACAGGCTGCCCAGAGAGGTTGTGGAAGCCTCCTCCCTGGAGATCTTCAAGGCTAGGTTGGATGAGGCTTTGAGCAACCTGTCCAATGGCAGGGAGGTTGGAAGTGGATGATCTTCAAGGTCCCTTCCAACCCAAACCATCCTAGGACTGAGAAGCTCTCAGGAGCAGATGTCCTGCCAGTTAGGAGTGGATTGGACAAAGCAACTGAGCAGCTGCTTTGGTGACTGTGAACATCCAAACACACCTCTGAAAGCCAAACAACTCCACACACACCTGGGAGACCTGCAAGGGAGCCAACCCCAGCTGACCTCCCCTCTTGGAGCCAAATCTCTGCCCTCCTGCAGCCCTTGGCTGCCCAGGTCCTGAGCTCAAGAACTTTCCCAGAGGTGTGATGTGGATTCTGCCTGGGTGAGGAGACCCAGCTGGGTGTCATTCAGCCCCTTAGGGCTCTGTAGCTGCTCAGGGGTCACCTCCAGCCCCTGCAGCTGTCCTGCTGTGGTGTCTGTAGGATGTGCACTGCTGGCAGCAGTGTGGTCAGGGAGGGCTTTCCCTCTGGGATCTCTCCATGAGGGACTTGTGCAGATTTAGTGTCCAATAGGAGAATTGGGCAGGTGACCCACTTGAGCACTCCACTTCTCTGTGCTGAGGGGTTGGACCTGGTGATGCTGACAGGCAGCAAACCTCCTGCTGACTGCCCTAAAAACAAATCCTGGCAGGGCTTTGCTCTTTTCCTATCTCTGAAGCTTTCTTTAAGCCTTGGTAGAGTGGAAATTTGCATGGAGAAGAATTCCTGATTCCTCAGACCTAGGAATTCTCCAGTACCTGAAGGAATTCTGAAGGAAAGCTGCAGAGAGACTTTTGCTGAGGGTGTCTAGAGACAGGCCAAGGGGCAATGGTTTAGAGCTGAGGCAGAGCAGGGTTAGAGTGGAGCTGAGGAAGTTGTTGAGTGGGAGGGTGGTGAGAGTCTGGCACAGGCTGCCCAGGGAGGTTGTGGCTGCCTCCTGCCTGGGGGTGCTCAAGGCCAGGCTGGATGAGGCCTTGAGCAGCTGATTCTAGCTGAGAGGCCTCCCTGGGCATGGCAGGGAGGTTGGAGCAGCTAAGCTCTGAGGTCTCTGCAGGTCCTGGCAGGCAGCTCCAAGATCCCCCTGGAGCCTTCTCCTCCCCAGGCTGCACGCCCCCAGCTCCCTCAGCCTGTGCTCACAGCAGAGCTGCTCCAGCCCTTGGCTCATCTTTGTGGCCTCCTCTGGCCTCACTCCAGCAGCTCTGTGTCCTCCTTGTGCTGGGGGCACCAGAACTGGACACAGTTCCTTACTGTCCTACCTCAGGTTTGCCTCAGTTCCAAAAGCAGAGCTGGCATTGGCTTGGTTGGTGCAGGTGGAGCCAGCTGTGCTGGATTGGAGGCAGTGGATCCAAACCACCTCTCCTCTCTCCCTGATGTCCAGCTCAGGCTCTGCTCTTTTTTTCCCTCCTCGGCTCTGCTCATTTCCCCGCCTCAGCTCAGGGTTTTCAGAGAGCTGTTGCCCTCCACTGAAGTTATTTTGTGCTGTCTGTTTTAAGTGGCTGTGGAGTTTCTGACCTCTGTGTTGTGTTAACTTTTTGGGCTTCAGTCCAAAAGAGATTCTTCCTCCAAAACCTGTGAAGAAAGATAGAGAGCAGAGACCACGACACTTACTCACGGACCTCCCGCTCCCCCCAGAGCTCCCTGGGGGGGATCCATCTCCTCCTGACTCCCCGGAACCAAAGGCAGCCACACCACCTCAGCAACCCTTCAAAAAGAGACCAAAGTAAGGCTCACTTTCAGCTCACTTTAGTGGGTTTTTTTTTCTTTCCTTTCTTTTCCTGCTTTCTGGGAGTTGGTGAAGTTTTGCTGCTGCTCCACACCAGGGGCTGGTCGAAGCTTCTGCTGCTTGGTGTCTCCCTGCAGCACTCCAGGGGCAGCTGCCTGCATGCTCTGTGCTCTTCCTTCTAAAGCTTTACACAGCAGCCCAGCATGGCAGGGGCTTGGAAGGGACCCTCTGGAGAGCACCCAGTCCAACCCCCCTGCCAAAGTAGGCTCACCTGGGAAGGTCACTCAGGAACACATCCAGGTGGAGTTGGAAGCTCTCCAGAGGTGGAGACTCCACAACCTCTCTGGGCAGCCTGCTCCAGGCTCCAGCATCCTTCAGGTCAAGAAGTTCCTCCTCATGTTTAGCCTGGAGAAGAGCAGCCTGAGGGTCTGATCAGTGCTGATCAATACCTCAAGGGTGGCTGGCAGGAGGATGGGGCCAGGCTGTTGTCAGTGGTACCCTGTGCCAGGCCAAGGGGCAGTGGGCACAAAGTGGCACATGAGAAGCTCCATCTGGACATGAGGAGGAACTTCTTGAACTGGAGGGAGCTGGAGCAGGCTACCTAGAGAGGTGCTGGAGTCTCCATCTCTGGAGAGCTTCCACCCCCACCTGGCTGTGTTCCTGAGGGACCTTCCCTTGGTGACTCTGCCTTGGGCTGGATGATCTCCAGAGGGTCCCTTCCAACCCCTACCATGCTGGGCTGCTGGCTCAGGCTGCCTGAGCTCTGCTTTTTGCAAAACCATCTGGAAGGGGTGGGTTGGGCTGTTGGTGGTGGGGTGGTGGCTGAGGGGGAGCCCTGGGGGGAGGTGTCTCAGCCCTCTGCCCTCTTTCAGAATCTGTTGTCCTCGGTACGGGGAAAGGCGGCAGACGGAGAGCGACTGGGGCAAGCGCTGTGTGGACAAGTTTGACATCATTGGCATCATTGGAGAAGGGACTTATGGGCAGGTCTACAAAGCCAAGGACAAGGATACAGGTGAGGAGGCCAAGGGCCTGCTGGTTGACTCCTCTGGGGTGCTGTGGGTGTGCTCAGCACCCATCCCAGCAGCGGTGCTGTGGCTTCATGACCAATACCTGCAGAACCAGAAATGGCTCCAGGCCTGGAAGAAGCTTCTCTGTGGGTTGCTTTTAAGGTGGGGTAGAAAGAGCTCTGAAATGCTGGCAGTTGGTGCCCTGCTGCCCTCCTTGCCTGTGAGGTGGTGTGCCCAGTCTGAGGTGTGCCCAGCTGGTTGTGCTGGATCCAGCTGTGGCAGCTGGAGATTCCCAACTGAACTCTGTGTCAGACAGTGGAATAGCAGAGCTTGAGAAAGGGCCTGGGGGGTGGTTTCCTGGCTGGATCTGTGCTCAGCCCTGCTGAAGCAGCCCAGCAGGAGCACTGGTGGCACCTTCTTGCTTGGGGTGGTGACTTCTAACAGTGAGCTGACAGCCACGGGCAGTTGGCAGCAACCGAAGCGAGCGCTGCTGCTTCTGGGTGGATGCTGACTGCTCCTAGCCCTGTGGAGGGACCCCCCCAGGCCAGAGCTGTCAGCAGGGATGTGCCAGAGCCTGGTGTGTGCTGCAGGTGAGCTGGTGGCTCTGAAGAAGGTGAGGCTGGACAACGAGAAGGAAGGCTTCCCCATCACCGCCATCCGCGAGATCAAGATCCTGCGGCAGCTGATCCACCGCAGCGTGGTGAACATGAAGGAGATTGTCACAGACAAGCAAGATGCACTGGATTTCAAGAAGGACAAAGGTAGGCCCTGGGGGTGGGCCTGGTGAGCCAGAGAGGTGATGCAGCTGCCTGTGCTGGTTCTGCATGGGAAACTGGAAACCTGAACTCTGCTCTTGTCCTCTCTGCCTTCCTTCTGGAGGTGCAGTGTCTGGAGAGAGGCTGAGAGCCCCTGGGGCTGCTGAGCCTGGAGAAGAGCAGCCCCAGAGGGATCTGAGCAATGCTTAGCAAGAGCTAAAGGCTGGGGGGCAAGAGGATGGGAACCAGCCTCTGCTCAGTGCTGCCCAGGGACAGGACAAGAGGCAACAAGAGGCATGAACTGGACCCCAGGAAGTTCCATCTGAACAGGAGGAGAAAGTTGTTTGGTGTGAGGGTGCTGGGGGCCTGGAGCAGGCTGCCCAGAGAGGTTGTGGAGTCTCCTTGTGTGGAGAGCTTCCAACTCCCCCTTGCCATTGTGCTCCTGGGCAAGCTGCTGTGGGTGCCCTGCTTTAGCATGTGATCTCCAGAGGTCCCTTCCAACCTTCACCATGCTGGGATTTGGCCTTATACCTACTTAGTTGGTTTGGGGTTGGGTTTTTTTCCCTTTGAGCAAAAAACATCTGGAGTGCTCAGGAAGCCCTGAGGATCTCAAGACCACATTAAGAAAACAGCAGCAGGACACACTCAGAGTGCACTGAAAGACTTCACCAACTGAACCTCCTTCAATTCTTCCTTTGTCTCTCCTAAATCATTTCTGTCTTTATTCTCCCAGGTGCCTTTTACCTTGTGTTTGAGTACATGGACCATGACCTAATGGGGCTGCTAGAATCTGGCTTGGTACATTTCTCAGAGGACCATATCAAGTCTTTTATGAAACAGTTAATGGAGGGTCTGGACTACTGTCACAAAAAGAACTTCCTGCATCGAGACATCAAATGCTCCAACATCCTCCTGAACAACAGGTGAGCTGGGAGGGGAGAGCACTGCCCCTGTGCTCACACCACACAGTGCTTGGCTTCTGTGCTTGGAGATGTTCAAGGCCAGGTTGGATGAAGCCTTGAGCTGCCTGGGCTGGTGGGAGGTGTCCCACATCACAATAGGTACCCAACAGGGCAGGACCAACAGCCACTCCTGATGAGAAACTGCTTGTTGGACAAGTCCCTGAGCTCTGTAACCATGCATGGAGCATCACACAGGGCAGCAAAAACCCTTCCTCACCCCTAGTGATGAGCAGGAGCAAGGATCTAAGCTGGAAGAGGGCAGATTGAGGCTGGAGATGAAGTTTTTGCCAGTGAGGCTGGGGAGACTCTGGCACAGGTTGCTCAGGGAGGTGTTCAAGGCCAGGCTGGATGAGGCCTTGAGCAGCCTGGGCTGGTGGGAGGGGTCCCTGCCCATGACAGAGGGTTGGAACTGGATGTGCTTTTGAAGGTCCCCTCCAACCCACTGCATCCACATGGTTTGATCTCCACCTAAACAGCTTCTCTGGGACACTGGCCTGTTGGGAAGGATTTGTGACAGAGACAGGACTGAATTATTGCCTTTTTTTTCCCCTTTTTTATTTCCTTGAAGCATGAAAGAGGCTCTGGACAGCTACATCTGTTGGGCCAGTGGTTGGACTCCATGACCTTCGAGGTCTTTTCCAGCCTAACTTGTTCTATACCCAGAAGAGGTCACAGCAGACTTTGCCTTGAGGCCTTTCTGCCACCATGGGGGTGGAAATGCCTTCAGTTGCCCTGCTTGCAGACCAACCTTGGTGCAAACCAGTCATGCTTTGGTTGTTTTCTCTTGCAGTGGGCAAATCAAACTTGCAGATTTCGGACTCGCCCGACTCTACAGCTCAGAGGAGAGGTGAGTGAGGCACAGCGAGGTGCAGAAAGGGGCAGATGGTTTCTGGAGGTGGGGTGAGCTCCTTTCTTCTCCACATCTACACAGTCCCTTCACTTGCATGGTCCTGGCACTGCCAGGGCTGTGGGTTCCCAGTGGAATTGGTATAATGCAGTTCCAGCTGCTGGAAAAATCCACTCCTGGGTAGTGTTAGCAGCTTGGCATTGGACCAAGCAGCTGAGAAGGGACCAAAACATCTTCTCTGCTGGCTGTGGGCCTGCCATGGACCACCTTGTGCTCTGAGATTAGTCACAGTTCACTAATGGCAGGCTGCATGGTCAGGAGTTTGCATTCTGGGGTAGCCACAACTTGCTGTGAAATCTGTGATTAGCTCCCAGCAGCTTCACTCACCTGGGGCAGCTGAAGGGCAGGACTGCTGCTGCTGGGCCTGAATGCAGCTGTGGGGGAGGCTCTGAGTGTGAGGGAGCTTGGAGGGGAAGCTCTGAGTGTGAGGGAGCTTGGGGCAGGGAGGCTCTGAGTGTGAGGGAGCTTGGGGCAGGGAGGCTCTGAGGGTGAGAGAGCTTGGGGCAGGGAGGCTTTGAGGGTGAGGGAGCTTGGAGGGGAAGCTCTGAGTGAGAGAGCTTGGGGCAGGGAGGCTCTGAGTGTGAGAGAGCTTGGGGCAGGGAGGCTCTGAGGGTGAGAGAGCTTGGGGCAGGGAGGCTCTGAGGGTGAGAGAGCTTGGGGCAGGGAGGCTCTGAGGGTGAGAGAGCTTGGGGCAGGGAGGCTCTGAGGGTGAGAGAGCTTGGGGCAGGGAGGCTCTGAGGGTGAGAGAGCTTGGGGCAGGGAGGCTCTGAGGGTGAGAGAGCTTGGGGCAGGGAGGCTCTGAGGGTGAGAGAGCTTGGGGCAGGGAGGCTCTGAGGGTGAGAGAGCTTGGGGCAGGGAGGCTCTGAGGGTGAGAGAGCTTGGGGCAGGGAGGCTCTGAGGGTGAGAGAGCTTGGGGCAGGGAGGCTCTGAGGGTGAGAGAGCTTGGGGCAGGGAGGCTCTGAGGGTGAGAGAGCTTGGGGCAGGGAGGCTCTGAGGGTGAGAGAGCTTGGGGCAGGGAGGCTCTGAGGGTGAGAGAGCTTGGGGCAGGGAGGCTCTGAGGGTGAGAGAGCTTGGGGCAGGGAGGCTCTGAGGGTGAGAGAGCTTGGGGCAGGGAGGCTCTGAGGGTGAGAGAGCTTGGGGCAGGGAGGCTCTGAGGGTGAGAGAGCTTGGGGCAGGGAGGCTCTGAGGGTGAGAGAGCTTGGGGCAGGGAGGCTCTGAGGGTGAGAGAGCTTGGGGCAGGGAGGCTCTGAGGGTGAGAGAGCTTGGGGCAGGGAGGCTCTGAGGGTGAGAGAGCTTGGGGCAGGGAGGCTCTGAGGGTGAGAGAGCTTGGGGCAGGGAGGCTCTGAGGGTGAGAGAGCTTGGGGCAGGGAGGCTCTGAGGGTGAGGGAGCTTGGGGCAGGGAGGCTCTGAGTGTGAGGGAGCCTGGGGGTCAGTGAGAGCCTGGAAGGGTCTTGTGCCCTCACCTCCTGTTCGTGCCTTGCCTCACAGCCGTCCCTACACCAACAAAGTCATCACATTATGGTATCGCCCCCCAGAGCTGCTGCTAGGTGAGGAACGTTACACACCAGCCATAGATGTCTGGAGCTGTGGGTGAGTAGTGCCTGCCTTGGGCCTTTCTTTTTCTGTCCTCTTTGGCTGTGAATGTTCAGCACAGGATCGTGTTCTGCTCCTGTTCTTCCCCAAGGGCTGGGTTCTGAAGCTCTGTGCCAGTCCCCATCATGAGAAGGACAGAAAAACTGTTAGAATGAGGCCAGAGGAGGCCACAAAGATGAGCCAAGGGCTGGAGCAGCTCTGCCCTGAGCACAGCCTGAGGGAGCTGGGGGTGTGCAGCCTGCAGAGGAGAAGATTCTAGGAGGACCTTAGAGCTGCCTTGGCAGTGCCTGAAAGGATCCTGCAGGAAGGCTGCAGAGAGACTTTTCCTGAAGGTGTCTAGAGACAGGACCAGAGGGAATAGTTTGGAGCTGAGGCAGAGCAGGGTTAGAGTGGGTCTGAGGAAGAAGTTGTTGAGTGTGAAGGTGGTGAGAGTCTGGCACAGGCTGTTCAGGGAGGCTGTGGCTGCCTTCTCCCTGGAGTTCTTCAAGGCCTGGTTGGATGAGGCAGCCTGGTCTAGTGGGAAGTGTCCCTGCCCATGGCAGGAGGTTGGAACTGGCTTATCTTGAAGCTCCCTTCCAACCCAACCCATTTTCAGGTGTTGTGACTCACCTTAAGCAAGCTCAGGAGCAGGAGGTGATGGCCCCCAGCCCTGCCTGTTTGCCCAGTAAAGCTGAGCTGGGCTGAGTCTGGAGGACAAAGAGAAGCCAGCCTGGGGTTCTTTTTCTCTGCCAGGCTGTTGGCACAGCCTCCCCTTTCCCCACAAAGAGTTAAAGCCTGTGCCATGTTAAGCAGCCCTGCTGCTGAGTGGCATTTCCCAGCTGCCTGCAGCTGGTGACTCCCTACACACAGGTTAGTTTGTCAGTCCTCAACTACAAGCCCTGATGCAAATAAACTCTCCTCAGGCAAAGCTGCTCCTGAACAGAGAAGCTGCAGTGTTCAGATGCTGATCCCAAGGGTTTGCCTGGCCCTGACCTCTTGCTTTTTCCTCTTTCCAGCTGTATCCTTGGGGAACTGTTTACAAAGAAGCCTATTTTTCAAGCCAATCTGGAACTGGCTCAGCTTGAATTAATCAGGTAAAGCATTGCACATGCATGCCTATGAGAAGAGGTGCTGCAGGAGCTGCTGCTGCACACAGCCTCTGTGTTAGGAGCCCTCCTCTTTTTTTGTTTTTTGTTTTTTTTTTTTTTTTTTAGCTCTAACCTGCCTGAAAATCAGGGCCCTGCAAGTAGCTTTTAACGGCCCAAAGGAGCAGGCAGGCAGTGAGGTGTCCAGGCCTGCTGCTCTGTGCACCCCTCAGCAAACTTTGCTGGGAGTTGATTGCTAAAATAATGAACTCCACTGACCCCTTTAGGTGGCAAACTCCTGGTGCTGAGTGGTTTGGGAGCTCCAGGTGAGTGGTTTTCAGCTGCCTGGTGCCTCCTTTTGCACCCGAGGCTTTATCTGCTGCTCGCCCAAGTGTGCCCAGGCCTAGGTTAGGGCTCAGGAAGGAAATTCTTTCACTCTGCTTGGTGATTCTTCTCCCAGCTGCTGATCACCCTCTGCTTCTGTGCCCCCCAGCCGGCTCTGTGGGAGCCCCTGCCCAGCAGTCTGGCCAGATGTCATCAAGCTGCCCTACTTCAACACTATGAAGCCCAAGAAGCAATACCGAAGGCGCCTGCGTGAGGAGTTCTCCTTGTGAGTGCTGGGAGGAGATGGACTGCACAGGGTTGATGGCTTCCTGCTGCAGCTCACCTGCTCTGCCTTTGGCTCAGGCCTGCCTGGCAGGATAGAATCATAGAGTTGTTTGGGTTGGGAAGCATCTGTAAGGCCACTGAGTCCAACCATTCTCTGACTGCTACAGCTGGGGCTAAGCCGTGGCCCTCAGCACCACATCTCTGCCTCTTTGAAACACCTCCAGGGGTGAGGATTCCACCACCCTCCCTCAGGAGCCTGTTTCAGTCTTTGAGAACCCTTTAAGGGAAGAAGTTTCTCCTAATGTCCAACCTAAACCCCTCCTGGTGCAGCTTGAGGCCGTTTCTTGTCCTGTCACTTGTTCTTTTGAGGAGGAGACCAGCTGGTTCCAGCCTCCTTTCAGGGAGTTGTATGGAGCCAGGTGGTCTCCTCTCAGGTAAAGGCTAAAGCAGTGCTTCCCTTTCTTGCCTTGTGCCCTTGGGCAGCTCTCTCCAGGAGGGCTTATTCCATCTGGGCAAGGCTGAGGGAGTCACTGTCCCCTTCCTAAACAGCTGCTCTGCCAGGGAGGTTCCCTGCCTCTGCCAGCTCAGGACTCTGGTAGCTGGGAACCACTTGGCACTGTGGTGGTCTCAGTGCTGAGGCTGCCTCCCTTCAAGGAGGAGCTCTCTAGGGTCAGAGTGGAATTATTTGATAATCCTGTGGGATTTGGGGCTGCTCCTCCTGAAGAGCAAAACTCAGGCTGCAGGCTTTGCCTGTCTGATGTCCTCCAGCAGCTGCATCACACAGGAACCAATTCTGACAGCAGGGATTCCTCTTAGGTCTGAGGTGCTGGGGTGGCCTTCTCCCTCTGTTCAGGATAACCCTTGCCATGTTTTCCCACTCTTCCCACAGCATTCCTTCTGCTGCTCTGGACCTGCTGGACCACATGCTGACGCTGGACCCCGGCAAGCGCTGCACAGCAGAACAGGCCCTGCAGAGTGACTTCCTGAAGGACGTTGACCTCAGCAAAATGGCACCTCCAGAGTAAGTGCCAGCTGCCCTCCTCTCACCTGGTGGGCATCTCTGCTAATGAGCTTTAGGAAGGAGCCACTGGCTTGGTCTTGAGGGGTTTCTTTCAATCAGAATTAAGTTCTGGGCTTTGGGTTCTCTTCTCCACTCTGCATCGTGACTGAGCAGACAGCTCTGGCTGTGCTGGTGGTGTTCTGCCTGGGTTGGGAGAGCTCACTTTGATGCTTGCAAGAGTAGCATGAAGCATATCCCTGTCCTCTGCTCCATAGAGGACTGCCCAGGCCTCATTTGTGCTCGTTATCCAGTCAGTCATTAACTGGAAGAGTGGCTGCTGAGCAGTGTCACACTGCAGCTCTGCTCTGGCTGCTTTGTGTGCAAGATTCCTGTTGCCTTCAGAATCCCAGCATGGGGAGGGTTGGAAGGGACTTCTGGAGCTCACCCAGTCCAGCCCACCCACAGCAGCTTGCCCAGGAGCACAGTGCCCAGGGGGGGTTGGAAGCTCTCCACACAAGGAGACTCCACAACCTCTCTGGGCAGCCTGCTCCAGGCCTCCAGCACCCTCACAACAAACAACTTTCTTCTCCTGTTCAGATGGAACTTCCTGGGTTCCAGTTTGTGCCCACTGCCCCTTGCCCTGTCTCTGGGCACCGTTCTCTGGCCCCAGCTTCTTGCCTCCCACCCTTTATCTCTTGCTGAGCATTGCTCAGATTCCCCTCTGGGGCTGCTCTGCTCCAGGCTCTCAGCCTCAGGGCTCTCAGCCTTTGCTCCTCACAGAGCTGCTCCAGGCCCTTCACCTTCTTTGTGGCCCTCAGCTGGACTTTCTCCAAGACTTCCCTGTCTCTCTTGAACAGGGGAGCCCAGAACTGACCCCAGAAAGCAGTGAAGGAGCTGTCTTCAAGCCTCCAGGCTGCCAAAGCTTGGCAGAGCTGCCCTCAGTGGGTGGTGCTGGGTCAGTGCTTGGACTCTGATCTCAGAAGGCTTTTCCAACCCAAACAGTTCTGTGATTCTCTCAAGACCCTAACAACCTTCTGTGGCCCTTTGGGGAAGGCATTAGATGGATTTCCTTCCCTTGTTTCTTAACCTCTCAGTGTTGTTCTCTTCCAGCCTTCCCCACTGGCAGGATTGCCACGAGCTGTGGAGCAAGAAGCGCCGGCGGCAGCGGCAGAGTGGGATGGCAGTGGAGGAGCCCCCACTGTCCAAAGTGTCCAGGAAAGAAGCTACCTCTGTCAGCAGCACAGACACTGCCAAGAACAACAGCAGTCCTGTGCAGCCACAGCCTGCCCAGCTCAAACCCGAGCCTGGGGCTGCGGATGCAGTAGGTCAGTGCTCAGACTGGGGCCTGTGCAAGGCTTCTCCTCACCCATCCCTTCCCTGCTCCCACCAGGGAGGCTGTGAGGAGCTTTGGGTCTGTTTTGTCATCAGAGAATGGGCTGGCTTGGAAGAGATCTTGGAGATCAGCCAGTGCCAACCCTCGTGGCATAGGGACACCTCCCACCAGCCCAGGTTGTTCAAGGCCTCATCCAACCTGGCCTTGAACACCTCCACAGCCTCCCTGGGCAACCTGTGCCTGTGTCTCCCCACCCTCACTGGCAAGAATTTCTTCCTCATCTCCTGTCTCAGTCTCCTCTCCTCAAGCTTCAATCCATTCCCTCTCATCCTAGCACTACAACCTACTTGCAAAAAGTCCCTCCCCAGCTCTCTTGTAGGCCCTTTCAGGTCCTGGCAGCCAGTCTGGTTCTTCCACCTCTTTTTACAGAAAGACCATCCCAGAATCTTCCTCTCCTGACTTTTTTTTTTCCCTCCCCCTTTCTTTTGTCCTCTGCTGTGAACACCACTGGCTGCAGAGTGGTTTTTGTCTTCAGAAGTCACTCAGTGATGAGCTGGCTGTGGATTTATTCTACAAGGGATACTGTTGGCTCTGAAGCATCATCCAGAGGATGCTCAGAGGAGATGTTGAATCACTTTAGGCTAGTGAAATACCAGAGAAGAGGCTGTGGAGGCCACAGCCATGTAAAGGCTGCACAGAGCTGCTAAAGGTTGATCAGATGATGCAGAGATCAGGCATGGGCTGTGCCAGGCTGCTGGGCAAAGGGGTAAATTACTGCATCTTCCTGCAGAAAAGATCACTTAGACACAAAGAGACACAGGCCCAGGACTTGTACACTGCTTCCAACCAAGCTTCCCACGGCTAGAAGTTATTTGGAGGAGAGGGAGTTTTGATTCCTGGGGTTGTAGAGGCTCCCAGAGCTGCCCAGGCCAGGCTGCTTGCTCTGTAGGAGCCTTCCTAAACCCCAGGTATGGATTCAGGCTTCCTTTGTGTCACCTGTGCTGAGAAGCAGGAGGAGAGATGTTGCTGTAGGGGATGTGCAGATGGACCCAGAGGTGCTGGCTTGGCAAACAGCTGAGAGAAGTGAGTGTCACCTTCTGAGCTGCTGCCAGCATCAGGAGCTTCATTTGCAGCTCCTAAACCCCAGCCTTGGCATCCTCCTTCCCCAGAAGTCTGACTTACAAAGCTGATGCAGTGTGGAGGGACCCCCTTGTCACTTGCCACTCAGGAGGCTGAGCTCCAGCATGGTGCAGATGGAGGTGGTGCCCCTCAAGGCTTGGAGTTTAGACTAACCTGGATCCTTGCAGGTCAGGACAGAGTCCCCTCTGATCCCAGGCCAGCTTTCAGCCTTCTGCTTGACCTCATTTCAGCTGCTGCCTGAGTGGAACACACCCTTCCTCCAGCCCAAACAGCAGCTCAGCTCCATCCTGCTGCCAGGAGGGCTCCATGGAGTGAGCAGAGGCCTCAGGAGAGGCTGAGCTGCTGCCAGAGCTGCTGCTGAGGTGGGCTGAGGGCTTCCATCCCCATCACACATCCCAGACTCACTGCTCTGAACTGGTGGTGGCCTCAGCCACCAGCCTGGTTCCTGGAGCTGCCCTCAGCTGGCTGACAGGGAGGTTTGGCTGCACCAAGCTGCCTTCAGCAAGCTCTTGGTGTGGGTAGCTTGGAGGGTGGTGGTGAAGAAGTTTCCCCTCGGTGCCAGCAGAGCAGTGCCCGGCGCAGCCTCGGGTGAGTGCAGTGCATGTGCAGTGCCACGGGGTGCTGCTGCAGTGCTGCTGCAGCTGAGAGCAGGCTGGAGGGGGCCAGCTGATGCTGGAGACCTCAGCAAACCACCTCAGAATCCTCCTCCTGGAGCCTCTCTGCCCTCTGGGAAGAGGGAGAAGAGATGTTGAGCACCATGTGCGGTGTCACCGATGTGAGGTGGCATTGCCTGGGTTGGAAGGGATCTCCAAAGGGCATCGAGTCCCAGCCCCCTCTGCAGGCAGCAGGGACATCCTCAACTAGATCAGGTTGCTCAGAGCCCCATTGAGCCTCACCTTGAGTATCTCCAGGGATGGAGCCTCAAGCACCTCCCTGAGCAACCTGCTGCAATGTTGCAGCACCCTCCTGGTGCAGAACTTGCTCCTCAGAGGGGTGTGAAGGCAGAAGAATTGCTGTTGGGAGCTGTTGTGGTTTAATGATCAATCCTAGAATGGCTCAGGCTGGAAGGGACCTCAGAGCTCATCTGCTCCAACCTCCCTGCCCTGGGCAGGGACAGCCTGTTCCAGTGCTCAGCCTTCTTGTGCTGCTTCTTGTGTTCGCTGCAGGCCTCGGGGACATCACCCAGCAGCTGAACCAGAGCGAGCTGGCTGTCCTGCTGAACCTGCTGCAGAGCCAGACTGATCTGAGTGTCTCCCAGATGGCCCAGCTGTTGAATGTCCACTCTAACCCCGAGATGCAGCAGCAGCTGGAGGCTCTCAACCAGTCCATCAACGCTCTGACATTAGCCACCACGCGGCAGCAGGAGTCTCAGGTGGCAGCGGCAGCGGCGGCAGAGGAAGCCATAGAGGAGCCCCCAAAGGAGGCCCAGCTAGCAGAGGAGCAGGCAACTCCAGAAGCAGGCAGTGCTCAGGGAGACATGCAGAACGTGCTGGCCGTTCTGCTGAGTCAGCTGATGAAGAGCCAGGAGCCCCTGGAGGAGAGCAATGGGGAGAAGAGCACCGAGCAGCAGCGGGGGGCCCGGAAAACCCCCACGCAGCCCCCCGAGGAAGGCACAGGTAAAGCAGCATGGCATTGCTTCTGCAGCTGGGCTGCCAGCACCTCCTCTGCCCCCTCCCTGGAGGGGTTCAAGGCCAGGTTGGATGAGGCCTTGAGCGACCTGAACTAGTGGGAGGTGTCCCTGCACGTGGCAGGGGGTTGGAACTGGATCATCTTCAAGGTGCCTTCCAACCCAACCCTTTCTGTGAAGCTATGGACAGGGTGACCAGGAGCCAGCCCAGTGCCCCTCTGGCCAAAGAAGTCCAAGGGCACCATGGGGTGCAGCAAGAAGAGTGTAGCCAGCAGATTGAGGGAGGTTCTTCTCCCCCTCTACTCTGCCTTGGTGAGGCTATATCTGGAGTACTGGGTCCAGTTCTGGCTTCCCAGTTTAAGGAGAGGGGCTTGCTGGAGAGGGGACAGCAAAAGGCTATGGAGATGCTGAGGGGACTGGAACAGCTCTAAGACAAGGAGAGGCTGAGAGAGTTGGGGCTGGTGAGTGTGGAGAAGAGCAGCCTGAGAGGGCATCTGATCAATGCTGATCAATACCTCAAGGGTGGCTGGCAGGAGGATGGGGCCCAGGAGGATGGGGCCAGGCTGTTGTCAGTTGTGCCCAGTGCCAGGCCAAGGGGCAGTGGGCACAAAGTGGTACAGGAGAAGCTCCATCTGAACATGAGGAGGAACTTCTTGAACTGAAGGCAGCTGGAGCCTGGAGCAGGCTGCCCAGAGAAGTGCTGGAGTCTCCTTGTCTGGAGTCATTCCAACCTCACCTGGATGTGTGACCTTCTCTAGGTGCCCCTCCCTGGGCAGGGGGCTTGGAGTGGGTGATCTCCAGATTGTCTCTTCCAACCCCTACCCTGCTGGGTGTTGTGATTTTGTGCAGGGTTATGTTGGGTGCTTCAGATGAGTGCCTCTGCTCTGTCTGTGGCCAGGAGAAGCAGAGATGTCAGAGTGGTGTGGCAAGGGTGTGAAGGGAAGAAAGACTGTGGTCAAGCCTCAGATCCCAAGACACAAAATGCCCCTGGCCCACTCCTGGACTGCTCAGGAGCTTTCAACAGCTGCAGGAAGCCCAAACACACAAAAATCTTTCTTAGTGCTCTGTTTCACCTCCCCACAGTGTGGAACATCTGATGGTGCTCCACTGGGAATGGGGCAGGGAAGAGGAAAAGGAGATTGTCCTTGAAGGGTCAGGTCTTGCTCTGATTCCCCTGGCGATGAACTTACACCTGGGCAGGGCTTGTGCACAGGCTGGGACTGGAGCTGAGGAGCAAAGGCTGAGAGCCTGGAGCAGAACAGCCCCAGAGGGGATCTGAGCAATGCTCAGCAAGAGCTAAAGGGTGAGGAGCAAGAGGCTGGGGCCAGACTCTGCTCAGTGGTGCCCAGGGACAGGACAAGGGACCCCAAGTGGACTCCAGGAGGTTCCATCTGAGCAGGAGGAGGAAGTTGTTTGGTGTCAGGGTGCTGGAGGCCTGGAGCAGGCTGCCCAGAGAGGTTGTGGAGAGCTTCCAACCCCCCCTGGGCACTGTGCTGCTGGGCAAGCTGCTGTGGGTGCCCTGCTGGAGCAGGGTGGGGTTTGGAATGGCTGAGCTCCAGAGCTCCCTTCCAACCACACCATGCTGGGATGCTGTGGATTTTTCCCATCTTAGTTTGTTCCAACTCTCCTCTTCCCTTTTCCTCTCCTTCCCTCTCGGAAAGCAAAGTGAAGAGGGACTGAGGAGCTCCTGAAAGTGTGGAGAGTGCTGGAAGGGAGGGAATGGAGCTTGTGGAGTCCCTGAAAGTGTGGAGAGTGCTGGAAGGGAGGGAATGGAACTTGTGGAGTCCCTGAAAGTGTGGAGAGTGCTGGAAGGGAGGGAGTGGAGCTTGTGTCCCTCAGCAAGTGGAGCCCTGGGCTGTCTGTAGAGTTGCCTTTGGAGTCCTTCAGTGACTTGGTGAAGCTGAGCCAGGCTCTGGCTGTTGCAGAGTGGGTCAGGGGCCAGGCTTGGAGGCCCTGCAGGTGTTGGGTGAAGTGATGAATTTCCTTCCTTTCTTAGAGGTGAGTGTAAAGAAAAACAACAAAACCAAAACCCATCTCTCCATGTCTGTTTTTTTTTTTGTGTGTGTGTGTTTCTGTTGATCTTTTTGGAATTATTAGCCACATCCTGTGACGACCTCACCAAATTCTAGAGAAGAGCCTCCTGAGTGTTGTCTCTCTCAGACTCTCCAGGGAGCCTCTTTTGGCCCAACCTCTCCTCCTCCTCCTCCTCCTCCTCCTCCTCTGCAATGTAGCTCAACGTGTGCTGTGTTCTGGTGCCTTCAACACACCTGCCCACCACAAGCCAGTTGTGATCCTGCTTCTCTTTTTGGTTTTGTTTTGTTGGGGTTTTTTTTGCCCCAATTAGGTCATTCTAGAGCAGATTCAATTCAAGAACTTTGTTCTTTTGATTTTAATTCTTCCCCCCACCACCACCTCTTCATCCTCCCCCTTCAAAAAGCAGCTTGGCTTGACAATGACCTGAAGAATTTTGGGGAGGGGGTTGGAAGGGGGTTGTGGGGATTGCTTTTTTTTTTTCCCCCTGTTACTGGTTTTTT
>VXBD01009169.1:14055-24059 GCA_013399975.1 Indicator maculatus | reverse complement strand
CTGGTTTTTTTTTTTTTTTCTTTTGTTGCTGGATTTCAATACAAATTTAGTTCTGAAAGTTTTGGGGGTTTGGAAGGGTGGGGCTGGGAGATTATTTTCTTTTTTCCTGGTTTTCACAATAAAGTTTGACCTTTTTAAGAACCACTTTGGCAAATTGATTGGAGGATCTGATTTGCACCCCCCCAGGGTGGGTTTGTGGCCCCCCTCTCATCTCCTCAGCAGGGATAACTTTTAATTACCCTCTCTAAGACTGATCCTTTTGCTTCTTTGGTGGTGGAGGAAAAAGGGGAAGTGAGGTCAGTTGTGGTGTTCTGCAGGAATTAGGAAAGTGGTTTGGTGAGCAGGGACTCCAGGAGCAAGGCTCTAGGGGGGCCCTTTGGAGCCAAGCTCTGGGGGGCTCTGGGAACAAAGATTTTTGGGGGCTCTGGGAGCCTTTGAAGTCTTTGGGGGGTGGGCCATGGGGAAAGGGGGGGCTGAGGGAGACAGTCTCTACCCTGCATTCCCAATACCTGAAGGGGCTTCAGGAGAGCTGGGGAGGGACTTTAGACAAGGGCTGGGAGTGAGAGGATGAGGGACAGTGGCTTTGAGGTGGAAGAGAGGAGATTGAGAGTGGAGATGAGGAAGAAATTCTTGCCAGTGTGGGTGGGGAGACACTGGCACAGGGAGGCTGTGGCTGCCTCCTCCCTGGAGGTGTTTCAGGCCAGGCTGGATGAGGACTTGGACTGGTGGGAGATGTCCCTGCCCATGGCAGGGGCTTGGAACTGGATGATCTTGAAGCTCCCTTCCAGTCCAACCATTCCATGATTTCTGGGCTGGGAATGTGCATGGTCAGAGATCCTGAACCAGGCACAGTGTGCCCAGCTCTGGGGAGAGGGAAAGAGGGGGACGTGAGGGTGCACCCCTACCCCCCTGGGGCTGCTGTGGCTGCAGGCAGGAGTGGAGCTGCTGGGGTGGGCTTGGGGCTGGGTTTTGGTTTTTCTCTTCTAATCCATCCTGTGGGGACCTCACTCCATCAGCTGCCAGCAAGGTGAGCCTGGCACCAGCACCTGGCACCAGCACAGCCCAGTGCCCCTCTGCCCAGGAGCCCCCTATGGGGAGCCTGTGCTGGGCTGTGGCTCCACAGCTGTCTCCTCCTCAGCTTAGCCTTTGATCCCAGAGCAGGAATTCCTTCCAGGGGTGCCCAGGTGTTAGGCCAGCTGCTGCTGACTGCTTGGGAGCCACAGGGAGGGGGTAGAGGTGAATCCCTTCATCAGTTTGTGCCTTGATCTCGGAAAGAATTCCAGCCTTGAGCCTTCCTCCCTGCCTCTTCCAGCTCACCCCGGTCTGGGTGGGCTGCTGGGGGCTGGGTTTGTGGTGGGTTTGGTTTTGTTTGGTGTTCCTAGCAGTGTTTCTGTCTGGGGGTGTGGTGTTGTGAGATGGTCTTTAAAAGGAGTCACCCTTCCACAGCCTGTCCTCCTCGCATTCTCCCACCAGAGAAGAGACCCCCAGAGCCCCCCGGACCGCCGCCTCTGCCCGAAGCAGACCTCTCCAGCGGTGCCCCGGAGCTGACCCCAGCCGTGACAGCTGCCCTGCTGCAGCTCTTCTCCCAGCAAGAAGCAGAGCCCCTTGGCCACCACGACCACCACCAGCCCTCCAGAGCCTCGGACTACGGCAGGTCCCACTCCTCCAGGACTTACAGCACCGAAGGCTCCGAGGGGGGATTCGGTTCCGAGGAGCTGAGTTCGGCTCAGACGCTACTGGAACCACCTTCTGCCCAAGCCGTGGGGAAGAGCAGGACCTTCTTGGGCTCTGTGAGCCACCTCGGGGAGACCAGCACCTACCAGGGCACAGGATCTGTCCAGTTCCCAGGGGACCAGGACCTGCGCTTCGCCAGGGTCCCCCCGGCCCCCGTCGCCCTCCACTCGGTGGGGCAGTCGTTCCCCAAGGCCGAGGGGAGCAACCCCAACCCCCCCACCAACAACTCTCTGCTGCATCCCGAGGCCAAACTCCAGAGCTACCCCGAGCTGGGGCCAGCAGCAACCAGTTCCAGTGGGGCAGGGACAGCTCCCAGCTGGGCTGCTCCGACCCAGGCCGCTTCTTCCTACGGGAAGCCCTACCGTGGGCCCGGCCGAGTGCCTGCGCGGGGGGGACGGGGCAGGGGGGTCCCCTACTGAGCTGCACCTTTTTTTGGGGGGGCTCACCCTCCTCTCCCTCACCTCTCTCCACCCTTAGCCACACGACCTGTTGGGTTGGGTTGGTTAGTTGTTGGGTTTGGTTTTGGTTTTTTTTTTTTTCTTTTTTTTTTGTTAGCCAGAGCCAAGGTCTGGTCCTCATTTCAGCTGCTGCAGAGCTCCCCTCCTGTGCTCCTTGCTCAAGCTGCCTGTGGGCAACCCCTTTGCCCCCACCCCAGGGTAGGGTCCCCACTTTTTTTTTTTTTGGGGGGGGGGTCCCTCACTGGTCCAAGTCTTTTGTGCTTGGTTAATGACACAAAATAACAGCACCCCTCCCCCCCAAACCCTACTGCAGCTGGGGGGAGCTTTCTGCCCTGAGCCAGCAGAGTGGGGAAGGAGGAGGGCAACCAGTGAAGAAGAGGAGGGAGAGAGAGAGGGAGGAAACAAACCCACCCCCCCACACCACCCCCCATGGGGAAGGAAGGGAGTCAAAATTCACCAGTTTGCAAACTGGGCACCAGTGCTTGATGGGGCAGTGCTCTGGGAGGGCTGAGGGGCCCAAAGGAGCTTTTTGAGTTGGTTTTCTGTTTTGTTTTGGTTTTTTTTGGTTTTTTTCCCTCATTTCCTTAGAAAGAAAGAGATAGGAACATGGATGGAGAGGGAGCTGGGCCTGGCTGTGAAGAGCCAGGATGTGGCTCATAGTCATTGATCCAAGCTGGATTTTTCCTCTCCAGGAAGCCTCCATGCCCAGGGCCAGCCCCCAGTTGAACGAACTCCTGTGGAGGTTGTCTTAGGGCTTGAGCCCCTTCCTGCCCTAACTTTGCAGTGGGAACCATCCTCCTCCTCCTCCTCCTTCCTCCTCATCTTCTCCTTTGTTGTTTCCAAGAGCCGAAGAGAACACCTCCCCCCCAGCTCCCTTTGCTTTCCTGACTCCTCTACCTTCCCCTTCCCTGCACAAAAAGCTTCCAAAATTTCCCCAAAAAAAAAGTAGGAAACCAACCAATTCCTGCTGGGAATTTGCTACCAGGGAGGGATGGCTCAGAGCTGGCTTCCTGCTGGCCTGGCACTGTGTGCCCTTGCCAGGGCTCTCCCCAGGCTGTGGAGGGTTCACTCCTGCTCTCCTGTCTAGAAGCAGAATTTTTTTTTGATTGCCCTTGAGGCAAAATTTTGCTAATGGGCATTTTATTTTTTTTTTTTTAATTTAATTTTATTTTAAAATTAATTTTATTTTTTAATTAATTTGGGGGTTTTATTTCAGTTTATTTTTTAATGTAATTTTATTTTTTATTTCATTTTAATTTCTATTTCTTTTAAATTTTTATTTATTTTTGTTTATTTTTTATTTTTTTAATTTCTTTTTCTTTTTATTTCTTTTTAAATTTCATTTTATTTCTTTTTGGGTTTTTTATTTCTTATTTTTTTATTTTGATTTTTATTTCTTTTTTAATTTAATTTTACTTTTTATTTCATTTTATTTTCTTTTTTATTTGATCTTATTTTTATTTCATTTTAATCTTTATTTCATTTTATTTGTTATTTCTTTTTTAATGTCATTTTTTCCCATTTTTAAATTTCATTTTAATTTTTTCTTTTTTTTTTTTCATTTTGGTTGTTTTTTTGGGGGTTTTTTTTTGGTTGTTTTTTTTTTTTTCCCTTTTCTCCTGCAGATCTCCATTTCCAATGAGACTTCAAAAACAAAACAAAAAGAGATGAATAAAACCAAGGTACCTATTTATGAGCTTATTTCTCTAATTCCTCAGCAAGGCCTTTCCTATGGGGGGGGAAAAACCCAAACTTCCAATTTCTTGTCTGCATTTCATTGAGGAGAACCTTGGGGGAGTCTTAATTTGGGGGAAGGGAAGGATGCCAAGAGAGACTTTTTTTTTTTTCATGCTCCTGCCAGCATTTTATTTAAATTTTCTTGGTTTAAAAAGAGAGAGAGAGAGAGGGGGAAAAAATGGAAAATAAAAATAAAAGTTGCACCTGATTTGGGTGGAGAAAGGAGGGGGGAGAGGGAAACAAAATCTGCCTTACCCAGCCAGAGCTGGCAGCTTTCTGTGGGTGGAAGGAAAGAGGAATGGTTAAAAAAAAAAAAAAGGGGGAGAAAATAAAAATAGATATTTAGAGAAACTGAGATTTCCAAGCTGCTGAGCCCTGTGGTGCTGGCAGCAGTGAGTCAGCATCCAGCAGCCACCCTTTGCTCAATTCCAAGTGGAATTCTGGGGAGAAGGAGGAGGAGGAGAGGGGAGAGGAGAGGTAGCCTTTGGTTGGTTTGGTTTTGATGAGGTTTCTCTTTTTTTTTTAAATTGTTGTTATTATTATTAATTATTATTCTGGGGGTTTGGAGCTGCCTGCTGTGTGCAGCACAAACAGAGGAGGTGTGGAGGATGCAGAGTGCTCTGAGCTTGACTCCAGCACCTCTGAAGGAAGGGAGTTGGATTCCTCTGCTTGGTCCTTTCCCACCACGCAGCTGCCAGCTCTGGGCTGTGCTGGAGCTTCTGGCTGATGTGTTGGGTTGGTTGGTGGTGGGTTTGGGGCTTTTCCTCCTCAGCCCAACCCCAGCTGGGAGGAGAAGTCCCCAAGGTCCAGGGCTGAGTCCTCCCAGGAAGCTGATGCCTGGTGGTTGTCTTTCCAAATGGGCAGATCCCCAGCGGAGCCTGGAGAGGGCCAAATGCTCCTCAGTCCTGACCTGCTCACAGGCTCTGCCCCCTCCTCAGGGCTGAGGACCCCCTCAGGTGCTGGCATCCCAGTTTGGGGTGGCCTGTCCCAGTCCCCCTCCAGCCCCTGCAGGGGCACTTCTGCAGCACAGCTTCACTTGGGCAGCAGGGGCTGGCAAGCTGCTGAGGCCCTCAGAGATGCCCACGAGGGTGGGCTCCTGTCCCTCTGTCCCACCTCAAGCAAAGGACAGACAGCCCAGAGTTCAGTCCCTTGCTCTGGGGGGGCTGATGGCATCTGGTCCCTGTGGGGCCAGGCTGTGTTGTGGTTTCCACCCTCCCCTCATCCAAGCCTGATGCCCGCTCTGGAGGAGGAGGTTTGGGCAAAGCTGTGGCACTGCCACTGCTGCCTCTCCAGTGGTCCCAGCAAGAAGCTTTCAATCCCTGGCAAGGGTGAAGGTGGCAGAGCTGAGGAGGTCTCTTGGCTCATTCCCCTGCCACCATCTCTTAGGTTTCCTTTTTTTTTTTTCTTTTTTTGTTTGGATTTTGGATCTCTCTCTGTACAAAAGAGAACAAAAGGATTTCATGAGGGGAGGAAAGGCTGCAAAGGTGCAGATCCAGACCAGTCAGGGGCTGGTGCTTCCCCTCTCCCCTCCTTTCTCCTTCCCCCCACCATGGGTCAGGTTTGGGTTCAGAGCCAACCTGGGACAGGCTGTAGCCAAGGTTTGCCCAGCAGAGAAGGGGTCTGGTGAGACTCTCCCTGTCCCCCTCCCCCCACAAGCTTGGTTGTGAGACTGAGCAGAGCCTTTTCTTGGTTGTACCTTTGTCTCTGTACAGATATTTTGTAATATATGAGATTGGGGTGGGGGGGCTTTGGTTTGGGGGTTCTGGGGATTTGGGTTTGGCTTTTTTGTTGGTTTTCTCTTTTTTTTGTTGTTGTTTTTTTTTCTTTTCAGTTCATAAAAATGGAAAGTGGAGATTGGAAAAAAGAATTAAATATTTCCTGTTACTGTATCAGCTTCTGTGCCTGGCACTGCCTCCTCCTCCTGCTCCCTGGGGTCTGGGCCCCCCAGGCCCTTCTTCCCTCCCTCCCTACTCCCTTTCCTCCCTCTCTCCTTCCTCCCTTTCCTTGGGAAGTGGCATGGTTGAGGTTTGTCTTCCAACCTCCCCTAGCACCTGGCAGCTCCTCTGGAAAGGACGCTGGGGACCGATCCTGCTCTACCCTTGAGGGAGGGTGTGAAGAGGGAGCTGTGGCTCTGCTGGAGGGCCTGGGCCACCCTTTTCCCTCTTTTTCCCGGCCAAAGGAGGATTGTCCCCAGCCCATGTGCAAGGGAAGGGGGCAGGCACAGCTCCAGCATCAGCTCCCCACCATCAGCTTCCTTCTGCTTCTCTTGCTTCTTCTGGTGCCCGGGGGCAGGGCTGGCAGTGGGCAAGCAGAGCCCCGGGGGCAAGGGGCGCTGGAGAGGGGGTGGCAGTGTGGGGGTCCCCTTGTGCCGGGGGTCCCCACACCTCCCTCTCAGCAGGAGCCGGCGGCGTTCCTCGCTGCGCTCCGCGGGGCTCGGCGGCCCTGCTGCCGCTTCCCGAAATATCTCCGCGGGCAGATGGCAGGGGGGCGGCGGCGGCCTCGGCGCCGGGAGCNCCCCCCCCCCCCCCCCCCCCCCCCCCCCCCCCCCCCTCCCTCTCCTCCCTCTCCTTCCCTCCATCCTCCTGGTCCCTGCCTGGGGCAGGAGCTTCCCAGGCTGCTCTGCTCAGCTCCAGGGCATCACCATTTAACAAGATCCAGCACTTCCCATCCCACGAGACTGGGATGCTGTGCCAGGAATGTTTCCATGGCACTTCAACTGGCATCCTCCTGCCCCCTGTGCCCTTCACGGGTGGGATTTGCCAAGGGTTCACTGGAAGGCTTCTGCCCTGTCCCCACTCCTTGAGGGTGACACAAGTCCCTGTGCCACAGGGTGAGCCAGCCTGGCATGGGCAGCATGGCACTGCCAGTGCCTCCTGCCTGCACTCCCAGTGCAGAAGGTGCCACCAGTAGTGGCTCTGGCCAGCGGCAGAGGAAAGCCAGCGTTGCCCAGCCCCCTGCGTGCCCCACGGTGCCACCTCACACAGATGCTGAGGTCAGGCTGGGCTGTGGCTGGTAGACCCCAGGAATGCTCCAGCTCTGTGTCCCCACGCTGAGGTGGTGGCAGTGCCAGCACTCCAGTGCCCCTTTGCCAAGCAATGGCTCAGTGTGGGGACAGTCCCCTCCTGGCCGTGGTGCCCACAAGCTTCCCGGTGGCACTGCCAAGCTGGTCCCTCCCCACCACGCTGCCCCCCAGGGACCACAATGAGCACTCCCATGGGGACAGGGCACCCGAGTGCCCACACTGGCAGCAAGGGCAGGGCCTGGCTGGCATCGCCCCCAGACCCAGCGCATCGCCCTCCCTGCTGCCACTGGCACAGCTGCGCCAGGGCGGTGGGGGGGGGCGGGGGAGGGCCCCATGCCCGCCCGCTCTCACCTGCCACTTAATTGGATGTGGTTTTAATTAATGGTGCCACTGGGAGCTCCCGGAGCCGCGGCGCCGGCTGAAGAGGGGCAGGGGAGGACTTGGGGCCGGTGCCATCAATCACCTCCTGCTTTTCGGCTCCGCGCTTTGGCTGGGGCTCAAGGTGGGCACCCCCTCCCCCAAGGCGCCCCCCGCCCCCATAGCCTGGCACACTTGTGACGGGCGGCACGGCCTCAGCTGAGCTTGGCAGCGCTGCGGGTGCCAGGGGAGCAGTGCTAGGGGTGCCAGGGGTGCGGCACGGGGGGTGTCAGAGTGCTTGTGCCAGGGGACAGAGCCGCTCACGCTGCCACCTTCTCCAGCAAACCTCCCTCCCAGTCTGGTGTCCAGGTGCCCACGCTGGGACCTCCAGATCAGGGTGGGCACCTGAAGAGGGGGGTTGCTTCCCAGGGCAGCAGCCCCTCCCCAATCATCCCTCAGCCTGCCATGGGGACCCTCAGTGCCCACTGCCCTCCGTGCCCCTCGCTTTGTTTCTCCCTCCCAGCCCTGGGGAGAGGGCCGGGGCGGGTGGCACAGCTGGTTCAGGCATGCCCCCCCCAAACACCTTCTGGCACAGCCCGGGGGGGCAGCAGGGGCCAGGGCAGCTGCCCAGCCGTGCCAGGGGCCAGGGGGGCTCTCCTGTGGCAGGTGCTGCAGCACAATGTAGGGCAGGCATCAATATTTAGTGGCACTGGGGGGACACACACCAGGGGGGGCTTGGCACAGCTGCCTCCTGCACTGGAATGTGAGCTGCAGCCTGCGGGGTGGCCACTGCCCGCCCCCCATGGCACTGAGCACCTCCTGCCTGCCCGCCCAGAGATCTGGGGGCACATCGTCTGGGGGGCACAGCCCTGGGCATGCAGTCACTGTGCCAGGCGTGTGGGAGCTGTGATCTGGGCTGGTGGCCAAGTCCTGGCCCCTTGGAGCCACCAACCATGTGTGGGGGTCCAGGAAGGTCCTGGGGGGGTCCCAGGTGCCACCGACTTGGTCTCCTCGTGCTTGGGCCACTGGGTGATGCCACCGTTGTGCCCTGGCAATGGGGGCAGCTGGTGCCACGTCACGCGTGGGCAGTGGCTGCAGTGTGCTTGGCGTCACCAGGCCCTGGCCCTTTGCCACCCGGAGGTGTCAGCAGGAGCAGTCAGGACCCTGCCCTGAGGTCCTCTCTGCGTCTGGGGGGTGCTGTGTCCCATGGCTGGACCCTCCCCACGGTCAGACCCTCCCCACGGTCAGAGCCTGTGCCCGGCCTGAGCCTTGTCATGGCCACACCTTTGCCATGGTGACCTTCACCCCACAGCGGACCCTTGCCATGGGCAGACCCTTGCCATGGGCAGACGCTGGCCCCGTGGGCAGACCCTTGCCATGGGCAGACCCTTGCCATGGGCAGACCCTGGCCCACAGCTGGACCCTCACCCCCTGGCAGCAGCTTCACCCCTTGGCCCTCCCCTCCCCCCCCGACCGTGCCCTCACCCTTATGCCCTCAGCCCACGGCCATCCGCTCACCCACGGCCGTCCCCTCCCGCACCCCCTCGCCCAGCCGTGCCCGGTGCCCGCCGCGGGGGTGCTGATTAGCCTGATTCCCGCATTGTGATGCAGAGCCCGTCGGGCACCAGCTGCCACCGCCCGGGTGTTTATTGTCACCCAGAGACAGCCGCTNCTGCGCAGCCCGGCCGCGGGCACCGGCGGGCACCGGGCACACCGCGGGGGCTCGGCCCAGAAGGAGCTGGAGCCGGCCGGGTGGTGTCACATTGCGCTGTGCCAGGCTGGGTGTTGCCAGGCTGGGCCGTGAGACACTGTGCCATGCTGTGCCATGCTATCCATTCTATGCCATGCCATGCAGAGCCATCATGAGCTGTGCCATGCTGTGCCGTGCAGTGCCATGCTGAGCCATGCCATGCTGTGCTGTGCCGTACCATGTTATACTGTGCTGTGCCATGCTATATGGTGCCCTCGCATGCCATTCTGTGCCATGCTGTGCTGTACCATGCCATGCTGTGCTGTGCTGTGCCATGCTGTGCTGTGCTATGCCACCAGAGCCCCAAGCCAGCAGCACAGCTGCCCCCAGGGAGTCTGTATCCATGGCACAGTTAATCCTCCAGCTGGGCATGGTGCCAGCCCAGCCCTGGTGCCCGCCTGCTGCCTGCCCCTCACTGGGAGGTTCCAGCCCAGGCCAGGGGGTCCCTGGAGGGACAAAGGGGGGTGCCCACCTTGTGCCAGGAGGTGATCAGATGGGCAGAGGGGTCACAGCTGGGATAGACCCTGAGCATTGAGGGGCAGGAGGATGTCTCTGCCTGGGCACACACTTGGTGCCACATGTCCCCCTGCTTTCTCCTGCCATGGAGTGGCACAGCATGGAATAGCACAGCATGGCATGGCATGGCACAGCACAGTATGGCACAACACAGCATCGAGCAGCATGGCACTGCTCAGCATGGCACACCCTGACACAGCTCAGCACGACCTCACACAGCATGGCACAGCTCGGCATGGCACAGCTCAGCTCAGCACAGCACAGCTCGACATGGCACAGCAGGCCAGGGCACAGCTTGGCACAGCACAGCACACGGAGGGGGAAGCCTCAGCACCACCAGCCTCAGCCACCACACCCTTGTACCCCTCTGCCCCAGCCTTGGGGGGGCACAGCTGGCACCACAGGGGTGGCATCTCCATACCTACTCCCC
>VXBD01009168.1:272175-283006 GCA_013399975.1 Indicator maculatus | reverse complement strand
GGGGGGGAACAGGGTCCTGCTTTTAGCTTCTTTTGGGGAGTTTTAGTCTGTTTTAGGTTTTTTTGTGTTGATTTCTAGGTTGTTTCTCTGTTTTTTGGGTGGGTGCCTCAGTTTGGGTTTTCTGTTGGTTGGTTTGGGGTATTTTTTTCAGTTTTGTTTTTCTTTCTTTGTGTTGTTTTTGGTCTTGGGGTTTTTTTTTCTTCCTATATAATTTCACAAGATTTAAAATCTGAACCTATCAGAATGATTCATTTCACACTTGTGACACTGGCAGGGGGAACACAGGGTTATTGTTTAAAAATCCTGCTTGTGCAGTGTATATTTGTAAAGGAGCAGCAGACAAATCAAACAAGGGCAAAGCTTTTTTTTTTTCCAACAGTCACTAAGACAATGAGGAGAGGAGTCTGGCATGGCCTAGTTTGAAGACAAACACAGATGACTCCATGTCCATTTTGTTTTTACTGGATTGCAAATCCAGGAGAAAAATAAACATATAATAAGGGAAAGCAAGGAGGCAGCAGCCATTTCTAGAAAGGGGAACCTGAGAAGGGTCGACAACAACACAGAGAAATCTTCTGAAGTCTCTTTTACCAAGTGTTTTCCCCTCACATCACTTAGCTCAGTCCCTTCATCTTCCTCATTGTTCCACATATTGGGTAGAAACCTTGCCACGTTTTTTAGAACTAAACCAAACATAATTTTGGTTGAAGGAGTTGAAGCCTGGAGAAGAGAAGGCTCAGGGGAGACCTCATTGCTGTCTACAACTACCTGAAGGGAGGTTGTAGCCAGGTGGGGGTTGGGCTCTTCTCCCAGGCACCAGTGACAGAAGGAGAGGACACAGTCTCAAGCTGCCCCAAGGGAGGTTTAGGCTGATGTTAGGAAGAAATTCTTCCCAGAAAGAGAGATTGGCCATTGGGATGTGCTGCCTGGGGAGGTGGTGGAGTCACCACCCCTGGGAGTGTTTACAAAGAGACTGAATGAGGCCCTGGGTGCCATGGGTTGATTAGATGGTTCTGGGTGATAGGTTGGACTTGATGAGTTCAAAGGTCTTTTCCAGCCTGGTTAATTTTGTGATAACCAAAACACAGGAAGTTCAGAAGTGGTCCTGTGACACAGCCTGTCTATGAATTTTAAATCATTCATCTTAACACCTGGAGCCAACCAGCCACAGAAGGCATCTCCAACCATTTTGTGGGGATGACCTTACTCTGCCATTCAGAAGCTTACCAGAGAAATGAGATCTGAGTGTCAGCCATTACAGTGGAACTGTGATGGCAATTCAGAATAACTTGAGTTCTATGCTGAAACTGAAAGCAGTAGAAAGATTCTCCAAATGCTGCCTGCTCCCTTATCTGTTCTCCATGTCCTCATTCATTGAGTAAGAGCCTGCATCTTCTCCTCCAAGAGCAAAGTGTTACTCAGATGAGCAAATTCAGTCACTGCTGTGAACTTCACTGGATTTCAGAAGCCTTACTGGCACAATATCTGCCTGAAGAGAAGCTAAAGTTGTCTTATTCCCCCCAAATTCTGGTAGTGAATGGAAACTTCAACTGCTTAGGCATAAAATTATCTGAAACATGTAAAATAAAGGAAAAGAAAAAATCTAAAGTTAGTGTTTGTTCATTTGTGCTTTCTAACACAGCAATATCTGGTAGGAGAGCTTCTGTGAAGTATGAAGTCAAAAGAATTTTCCTGGAAGGAGCAATCTGTTGCATGGACATTGCTGAGTACACCAGAGTGAGGACATCAAAAGATTTTGATGCAAGAAGACAACTGACATTTTCTTTACTGAGAGGGAGTGGATTGAAGCTGGCAGGCTTAGACTGGAAATGAGGAAGAAATTCTTTCCAGTGAGGGTAGTGAGACACTGGAACAGGTTGCCCAGGGAGGCTGTGGATGCCTCCTCCCTGGAGGTGTTCAAGGTCCTGAGCAACCTGGGCTGGTGGGAAGTGTCCCAGCCCATGGCAGTGGGGGTGGAGTAGATGATCTTTAATGTCCCTTCCAACCCAAACCATTCTGTGATTCTATGAAATTGATATTTATACATCAGCCTCACCTGGTTTCAACCAACACTTCACCAATTCTAACACAATTTACTTAAGAGTACAAAGCTAAATAAACCATCAATAACTTAATTGCAAAAAGGGGAATCTTCAAGAATACAAAATGCACTTCTGCAATCTGGGATGAGCTGTACACATGAGGGTGGTGAGACACTGGAACAGGTTGCCCAGGAAGGTGGTGGAAGCCTCATCCCAGGAGGTTAAGGCCAGGCTGGTTGGGGATCTAGCATGAGGAATCCCTGTCCATGGCAGGGAGGTTGGAACTGGATGATCCTTGAGGTCCCTTCCAATCCTGCCAATTCTGTGATTCTATGAGATCTGTTGAGCTGTTTTTCCATGTAGCATAGAACCATAGAATTGTCTTGGTTGGAAAAGACATAAGGTAGAATCCAACCATCAACCCANGGAGGTTAAGGCCAGGCTGGTTGGGGATCTAGCATGAGGAATCCCTGTCCATGGCAGGGAGGTTGGAACTGGAAGGGAACTCAAGAATCATCCAACTCTGCCAATCCTGTGATTCTATGAGATCTGCTGAGCTGTTTTCCATGTAGCATAGAACCATAGAATTGTCTTGGTTGGAAAAGACATAAGGTAGAATCCAACCATCAACCCAACACCACCATGGTCACTAAACCATGTCCCCAGGTGCCATGGCCACACATTTCTGGAACACCTCCAGGGATGGGGACTCCACCACCTCCCTGGGCAGCCTGATCCAGTACCTCACCACTCTGCTGGTTTTTAAGATTTGGTTCTTTGGCTTTCTTGTTGAACTGGGCTGAGCAAAACATATTCCCAGCAAGTTCAGCCCTGCTGAGTGCTGCTAGATTTATACCACAGCCCTCCATATCCATAAATGCCAAAGTTGCTTTCTTTTCCTCGATAGAACTAGAACATCATTTACAATTTTTCTGTCAAGATATCTAATACACAAGAAGCCCAAAGTGTAATTTAAACTATGCACAATCACAAACTAAATTTCATGCCCTTAACTGCATAATACACATTAAGTGCTGATATTATTTTAACATTTTGCAATGCCTTTATTTTCTAACAGCAAAAAACAGTCACCCTGCAGGGACAATGAGAAGAACTCACAGAATCCCAGAATGCATCACCTTGGAAGGGACCCTCAAAGGTCAGCTTGTCCAACCCCCCTGCAGTCAGCAGGGACATCTCCAATTAGATCAGGTTGCTGAGGGATCCACCAAGTTTGACCTTGAATGTCTCCAGGGGTAGAGCCTCCACCACCTCTCTGGGCAGCCTGTTCCAGTATTTCACCACTCTCACTGTGAAGAACTTCCTCCTGATGTCCAACCTAAATCTGCCCTGCTCCAGTTTCAAACCATTTTCCCTCATCCTATCTCCACAGGCCCTTCTGAACAGTCCCTCCCCAGCCTTCCTGGAGGATATTGGAAGGCTGCTCTAAAGTCTCCCCAGAGCCTTCTCTTCTACAGGCTGAACAGCCCCAGATGTCTCAGCCTGTTCCCATGGCAGAGGTTCTCCAGTCCTCTGATCATCCTGATGGCCTTCCTCTGGACCTGCTCCATCAGGTGTTAATGACTCCAGAACTGGACCCAGCACTGCAGGTGAGGTCTCCCCAGAGCAGAGCAGAGGGCAGGATCTCCTCTCTCCAGCTCTGGCCACACTGCTTTGGATGCAGCCCAGGCTGCCCTTGGCCTTCTGTGCTGCCAGTGCCCATTGCTGGCTCCTGTCCAGCTTCTCCCCCACCAGCACCCCAAGTCCTTTCCTGCAGGGCTGCTCTGAATCTCATCATCCCCCCAGCCTGGACTGTTACCAAGGATTGCCCCGACCCAGATTTGGGACCTTGCAGTTTGTCTTCTCAAACCTCATGAGATTCTCCTGTGCCCACTTCTCTCTGGGTCCTTCTGAATGGCATCCTGCCCCTCAGTCTTAGCAACCACACCACTCAGCTTGCTATCAGCTGCAAGCTTGCTGAGGGTAAATCAATCAAGTGTCATTCCAAAGCAGAGGGGTTGTTTTTTTTCCAACCTAAGCTTTTGCTGTCCTCTCTTTATTCCTGTCAATGTGCCACTGCTTCTGATAGGCTGCTTCCTTTTAACACAGCCTCTGTGTTCTTGAGCAACTAGAAGACATCATTACACTGGTCCATGGGACAAGTTTTTAAACTCAAATGGAATGGTAACAACAACAGTTGGTGCATAAATTATCCCTGTGAAGACATAAATGCAGTACAAAATGAACCAAGAAGCCTGGAGGAATGACAGAGTTTAACTTAACAGCCCACTCAAAGCAATTCTGTAAATATACTGCCTTAAGAAAAAAAAGCAACAAAAAAAAAATGAAGGAAAACATAAGGAAAATTTGCATGGATAAGAAATCTTATAAACTTTTGAGTTATTGAGGTTTTCAGAGGCTTCCATTACTTCCTTAGAGCATTACTTCTGCATTTCTAACCAGCTCTAGCTGAGAGGAGCCCATCTGAGCAGCCATTACAAATTGAAAGTGGGGTAAATAAAAGAAGGCTGCACTACAAAAGTGATTTCTCTAAATGAGCTACAGGGCAAAAAACCCCAAAATCATTTGGTTGGATGGATGTTATGAGAAGTGAGGATAGCTAAACCAGATGCAATAAGAAATCTAGATGAATGTGTTTAATAGGAGTGCTTTTAAAAATTAAAACCATAACAAAATGTCAATGGGTACAGGGTAGCAGCTCTTGCAGGAGTAAATCTTTTGGGGGGAAGAAAACTGGCACACATACAAAAAAACAGATCAAGCCACTAGCCCACAGCTTAATGAAACAATAAAGCAGGGAGCTAAACTCCAGAAAGTCTGCACAAGGTCGCAAAAAATCCAAATCAAAACAAAACAAAACAAAAAAACCCTTACTGAAACTTAAAGATAACTGTTGCTTGGCCTGTCAGCTTCATCCCTATTTTTCATTCAGTCAAATCAGTCACCTAAGAATTTGCCAAACCTGCATTTCTGCCAGAAGCCCTCAGGAGCCAGAGGATTGTGGTAGCTTTTTCATCTCAGGTCCCATGCCTCCTACATAAGCCAAGAAAGCTAAGTTAATGGTGTCCCTCGAGGCATACAAAATGATGACATGACAGAAGTACCCTGCCATAAAAGCACTTCCCAAAGAGAAGACAGACACAAAGAGGTCTGGAGACATGCTCTGCTCTTTTATCACAGCCTCAACCTACATAGAGAAGAAACCAAATGAAGACAGGACTGCATTGAACCTCATCAGGATCATAGAACCAGGTAAGAAACCAAATGAAGGCAGGACTGCACTGAACCTCATCAGGATCATAGAACCAGGTAAGAAACCAAATGAAGGCAGGACTGCACTGAACCTCATCAGGATCATAGAACCAGGTAAGAAACCAAATGAAGGCAGGACTGCACTGAACCTCATCAGGATCATAGAACCAGGTAAGAAACCAAATGAAGGCAGGACTGCACTGAACCTCATCAGGATCATAGAACCAGGTAAGAAACCAAATGAAGGCAGGACTGCACTGAACCTCATCAGGATCATAGAACCAGGTAAGAAACCAAATGAAGGCAGGACTGCACTGAACCTCATCAGGATCATAGAACCAGGTAAGAAACCAAATGAAGGCAGGACTGCACTGAACCTCATCAGGATCATAGAACCAGGTAAGAAACCAAATGAAGGCAGGACTGCACTGAACCTCATCAGGATCATAGAACCAGGTAAGAAACCAAATGAAGGCAGGACTGCACTGAACCTCATCAGGATCATAGAACCAGGTAAGAAACCAAATGAAGGCAGGACTGCACTGAACCTCATCAGGATCATAGAACCAGGTAAGAAACCAAATGAAGGCAGGACTGCACTGAACCTCATCAGGATCATAGAACCAGGTAAGAAACCAAATGAAGGCAGGACTGCACTGAACCTCCCCAACTCACTGCAACCTCCTTTCAAGGGAGCTGTAGAGAGCAATGAGGTCTCCTCCCCTCAGCCTCCTCTTCTCCAGGCTACACAACTCCAGTTCCTCAGCCACTCCTCAGAACAGCAGAGTCCCTTCCTTTCCAGGGGGCACACAGAACAGACTGCTATGGGAAGTCACAAGGACATGACCTGGTTGTTGCCAAAGATAAAGCTTCATCAACAGAAGACTGTAAAGGAGGCAACTGAAATCCTACCTTGCTTCAGCATTCCCCTACAGTAACTGCTGTGTAACTGATCCTTTGACATGAGAAGCACCCCATAAAGTGATGAGGGTACTCCTAGGTAATCATGGATCCTTTCACAGCACCCTGAAGGCACCCAGAAACATGACACTGTAAATTACCAGCCACACTTATCTCCACCTGAGTGCTTTAAAGCTTTAATTTAAGACTCACAACTAGGAGCTAGTCCAAGCTCAAACAAGAGGCTCCCAATTAATAATGGCCTGATGCCATTAGCAGTCAACAGTTGTGTGCTAATTCTGGCTTGTAGATGTATTTTCCCTGCATCATTAGTCAGTCAAGGCAAGCAGAACTGTCCCCATCCTCTGAAGGCATTCCCAACCTACCATGTTCCCATGTGATTTATTCTGGGTGACCCTGCTCTACAGGAGGGTTAGAATCATAGAATCAGTCAGGGTTGGAAGGGACCACAAGGCTCATCCAGCTCCAACCCCCCTGCCATGGGCAGGGACACCTCACACTACATCAGGCTGGCCAGAGCCTCATCCAGCCTGGCTGCAAACACCTCCAGGGATGGAGCCTCAACCACCTCCCTGGACAACCCATTCCAGGCTCTCACCACTCTCATGGGGAAGAACTTCTTTCTCACATCCAGTCTGAACCTCCCCACTTCCAGCTTTATTCCATTCCCTCCAGTCTTGTCACTACCTGAGATCCTAAAAAATCCCTCCCCAGCTTTCTTGTAGGCCCCCTTCAGATACTGGAAGGTTGGACTGGATGACCTTCAGAGGTCCCTTCCAACCCTCACTGTGCTGGGATTCTGTGAACTGAAGCAGCAGCTGATAACTTGCAAGCAGCTGACCTGCCCAAGCTCAAAGCATTTCTTCATTGAAACTGCAGTTGGTGGGTAAATAGGAATTGGTTCAGAGCAATGGTAACCTTGTCCTTCAAGCCAATGATGCCACCAGGAACACTCCATTTTCAAAAGCAGTCCTTTTCTCCTTGGCATAGCAAACACAGGCATAAATGTACTAAAGAACATTCTGGTGAGACCTCATCTGGAGTACTGCATCCAGTTCAGGAGCCTCTACTACAAGAAGGATCTGGAGGTGCTGGAAGGTGTCCACAGAAGGGCTATGAGGATGAGCAGGGGGCTGGGGCTGCTCTCCTATGAGGACACACAGAGTTGGGGTTGTTCAGTTTGGAAAAGAGAAGGCTCCAAAGAGACCTTCTTGTGGCCTTCCAGGACCTGAAGGAAGCTACAAGAAAGCTGGGGAGGGACTTTTTAGGGTGTCAGGGAGTGATAGGACTGGGGGGAATGGAACAAAACTAGAAATGGTTAATTCAGATTGGATGTTAGGAAGAAGTTCTTCCCCAGGAGGCAGTTGAGACCCTGGAAGAGGTTGCCCAGGGAGGTGGTGGAAGCCTCATCCCTGGAGGTTTTTGCAGCCAGGCTGGATGTGGCTGTGAGCAACCTGCTGTAGTGTGAGGTGTCCCTGGTCATGGCAGGGGGGTTGGAACTGGATGATCCTTGAGGTCCTTTCCAACCCAAAGCATTCTCTGATGAGGCACTAACACACACATTAACCCCCTGCACAGGGCAGAGGCACTGGCACACACACATTAATCCATCCTTCAGGAGCTCTCCCTACTGCCATCATACTTGCTGTGACTATGCAGGATCCCAGCCCCTGCCCTGCCTCTCCAAACTCAGTCACCCTAACTTTACAGCAGCTCCCTACCAGAAAAAGTTGTTTACAACTGTCTCCTTCTCTGGAGACTTTCAAAACCCACCTGGATGTGTTCCTGTGTGATTCTATGGTTATATGGTCCTGCTCTGGCAGGGGGGTTAGACTCAATGACCTCCCTTCCAAACCCTAACGTTCTCTGATTCTGTGGACATGCAACAAAGCTATGCCTCAGACACTTAAAAAGTGTAATAGAACACAAGATTGTCCCCCACAAGCAATCAATATGCTGCAGAAGATAAAAACAGCCCTTCCAGCCCCTACCCTTCTACAACTCTTTCAACAGAGACAGACAAACCTGGAGCCTCACATTAATTCCAGCTTTCTTACAAACTAATTGACCAGTGATCTAAAACTGGGGATGAATTTAAAATCCCTTCTTAGAAGCTCTCACAAGATTCAAAAGCATGTCAGATTCAAAAGTAATTACTCCTTGTCACATGCTTGTTGAGAGTGGCAATTTTGTGTCCACATTTTCACATGGAGTAAAGATCTGAAGAGCTCAAATGTGACAATCATTAGAGGCAAGACCTAAAGATTAATTACCTGAATTAAAAAAAAAGGAGTTTTCTTTAGTCTGCCAAAGGTAACTGAAATCAACACAGCTTTGAAACTTGACAGTGATGTGCACCCAGACTGCACAAGACCCATTTTTAGTGTAGCTACCAGAGAAAGGCAGTTGTGCTACAGATCATTACTGCACCTCCTGAGCCTAATTCACCAACCCAGTCAGAGGCAAGTACCAGAAAGCCATCCAAACACAAAATCCCTCCTTAGGAATGCTGCCACATTGGTTCCATTTAGCCCATACCCAGGCCTAAACTCTAGCAGCTCTGGTGAGCAGAGAAGGGGATCAGGAAGAGGAGGTGAAACCCATAGGCTGAAACAGAATCAATCAAACAGCAACACCGATACCAACATCAATATAAAACCTGCCAAGCACTGTTCAAGCCCAGTCCACCTCCAGGAGCCACAGCAAATTGAAAAGCAGGCTGCAGGAGAAGGAGAAGGAGAAGCCCATGTAGAGGTCTCCCCTCCTCAGCAAACTTCCCCTTTTCCACTGAGCACAACATTTATGGTCTGGGATACACCTGTAGCCAACTGCAGTCACCTGTGCTGGCTGAGTCAGAGGTGATGATGTCCACAGCTGAGCTAGGATTCTGTCCCAGCAAAAGCAGGACACCTGTGCAGTTCCTTTGCAGTAAAAGAGAATTCAAATATTGGTAGATGTCACCTGGACAACCTCATTTCTCAGTTATGGAGTTTCTTGTTAGTTCTCTTTTCTAAAGCATTGTGCATCCATAGGAGTCACACAATAGCAACCAAAAATAATGTCCAGTTTAAGACAATGGGAACCTCAAGAAAAGAAAATTGCTGAGTTCAAACATAAAAGAAATAGAAAAATCTTCCCTTGATAAGCCTGCCCCACAGTCAGTCACCTGCCTTCCTTCCTCTGTCTTCTAATTCCAAGTTCCAAACAAGGTTCCAACTCCCTTTTCCTCTAGAAGTCTTATCAAAGTCCTTCCAAATTCTGACAGCCCTTCCTGAAACCTTTAATTTATTTGTTCCATATTTCCCTTGTAGAACAGTCAGAATCCTGCAATTCTTCTTTAGAAAAGAACCACAGAACTGATTCTGATGGAGAAGACCTTAACATCATGGAGTGCAACCATGACCTCACATCTCCCTGCACACAACTCTTACAACATGTCCCTGAGCTCCTCATCCAAATGTCTTTTAAACACCTCCAGGGATGGTGACTCCACCACCTCTCTGGGCAGCCTCTTCCAGTGCCTGTTGACCCTTCTGGGGGAAGAAATTTTTCCTCATCTCCAACCTAACCCTCCCCTGGCACAATTCCAGGCCATTTCCTCTCCTTCTATCACCTGAGACTAGGGAGCAGAGCCCAACCCCCACCTCACTGCAACCTCCTTTCATGGAGCTGTAGAGAGCAATGAGGTCTCCCTCAGCCTCCTCTTCTCCACACTGAACACCCCCAGCTCCCTCAGCTGCTCCTCCCCAGCCCTGTTCTCCAGACCCTTCCCCAGCTTGGTTGCCCTTCTCTGGACACACTCCAGCACCTCAATGTCCTTCTTGGAGTGAGGGTCCAAAAACTGAACCCAGGAATTAAGGTGTGGTCTCACCAGTGCTGAATACAAGAGCACCATCACTGCTCTGTTCCTGCTGGCCATTGCTGATCCAGGCCAGGATGCTGGTGGCCTTGGCCACCTGAGCACACTGCTGGCTATGATCTGAGGAGACCTTAGAGCAGCCTTCTAGTATCTGAAGGGGGCTACAGGAATGAAGTTTGACAAGGGCTGGGAGTGACAGGATGAAGGACAATGGCTTTGAGTTGGAAAAGGGGAGATTGAGACTGGAGAGGAGGAAGAAATTATTGAGAGTGAGGTTGGTGAGACACTGGCACAGGTTGCCCAGGGAGGTTGTGGCTGCCTCCTCCCTGGAGGTGTTCAAGGCCAGGTTGGATGAGGCCTTGAGCAACCTGGGCTGGTGGGAGGTGTCCCCCCCCATGGCAGGGGCTTGGAACTGGATGATCTGTAAAGTCCCTTCCAAAGCATTCTATGCATCTATGAATCCAAGAATCTCTGATCAAAAGCACTGGCAAGAATCCAGTAACAGGAAGCCAACCTCCTTTGTAGGAACTATCTACACCTGTACAGCAGAGTGACCAGGACCTTGGGACAGCACATTAGAACTCTCAACATTTACATTGCTATGGATCCCATTAAAGCACTGTGTGAACAAAACCCAGAATTGGCAAGAAACACAAATTATTACAGCTAAATTTGGACAGAATTGAGATCTCTTCTTTTTTTTTTTTTTTTTTTTTTAGTTTAATCTTTCTTAATA
>VXBD01009168.1:204147-272168 GCA_013399975.1 Indicator maculatus | reverse complement strand
GTCAGTATAATCTTTCTTAATATACTTGGACAGAATTCAACCTATATTGGCTTTACTTGCTTTCAATACACTGCTTCTTAAATCACACTTTTTTTTTTGGTTGTTTTCTCTCATCCAAATGACTGGATGGACCCAGATAATAAGATGCTCTTCATTTTATTTCTGCTGTTCTTCATTATTATTTCAGCTGGTTAGAAATCGATTCCTGCTTTGCAGCTGCAGAGCAACACCACTGTAAATTATAATAATCTTTTAGTAAAGAGTAAAGACCTACTTGGGGGTACACAAATCTCTCCAACCTAATTGCAGTACTTGAGTCACAAGCACTGTGTGCTTCATCTGCTTTGTCCACAGTTTGACAACATGCTTAGAATTGTTGCTACTCTTGACTTTTTCCACAGAAATTAATTCTTTTATGACCTAAGATATATTTTTCTTGCTCTGTCTTTTGAATATAATAAATATACACTGTGTTTTTCTCTTTTTGGCTTCTTCACTCTAGCAGATACCAGCTGGTGGCTTTTGCTTGGCTGTTGCTGACCTTGGTTGCATTCTTTGTTGTGGCTAAGTACTAACAAGCTACTCTCTGCTTCTTTCTTTTCTTGTCCTGTGTACAGGGTGGAAGAGGGGGGAAGCTGTGGGTAACCTCCTGGTTTTGTCCAGGGGGGTTCTTGTGTTGGTTATAAATGGTAAGCACCTGAAAATACTGTATATTTTGTACATATTCACTGCATTTCACATTTCTAGATTGTAGTTGTGGTTGTAAATAGAGCTTCATTTGCTTTCAACTGAGCTGGTCTGGCAACTTTATTTGGGGGTAATTTCAAGCCACCACAGTGGGACTGCCTGCAGAGCCCTAGGTCTCTGGGGTTTCCTAGGACAAGAGTGTTCACCTACACAACTGCATCCAGTTCTGGTCCCCCCTTGGCAGGGGGGTTGGACTCCACCATTTCCAGAGTCACCTTTCAACTGTGATGCTGTGATTATTCTATAACTGTGTAAACACATCTCTGTGTGCATTGTTTGGGTTTTTTTTGGGGTGGAAGGGGTTGGTTGGGTGTTTTTGTTTTTTGTTTTTTTTTTCAATATGTTTATTTTCACAGAATCACAGAATCACCCAGATTGGAAAAGACCTCAGGAATCACCAAGTCCAACCTATTACCTAATCCCTAACACCTCCTGACAACTAAACCCTGGCTCCAAGTGCCACAGCCAAGCTTTATTTGAACATCTCCTGGGATGGTGACTCCACCACCTCCCTAGGCAGTACATCCCATGGACAATTACTCTTTCTGGGAAGAACTTTCTCCTCACCTCAAGCCTAAACTGGCACAGCTTGAGACTGTCCCCTCTCCTTCTGTCACTGCTGCCTGGGAGAAGAGACCAACTCCCACCTGGCTACGACCTCCTTTCAGGTAGCTGTAGAGAGCAATAAGGTCTCCCCTGAGCCTCCTCTTCTCCAGGCTAAACACCCCCATTCCTGTACAACTAAAGGCTTTGCATAAACCACTACAACTCTTAACACAAGAAGCTGAAGCCTGAATCCATGGCCAGGCAGCCTCCTTATGTATGCACCACGTTACAAATGCCCCTGCCCCCTTCCAGCCAGAGCTGCCATATATCACCACTCCAGCCTAACTACCTTTCCTGTAGGAATACCACCGAGCCTACCTGCAGAGAAATACACTTTATCTGCACTCTCACAGCATGTCTGCACTTACCACTACTCAAAAAATAGGAGGGAAGGAGTTATCTCTGCTCTATTGAGTTGTTGACTTTGTCAAATGCAGCTTAACTTCAGTGTAGTTCAGCTATAATGTTCAATACATTATTGACTGTAATTGCAGTCATTCTGTGCTCCCAAAAAAAAGGCAGTTTAGGGAACATCACAGGTAGCAGAACATTCTCCCTGACTGGAGAGTTGAGCCATTTTAGCCTAGGTTGTGAGTTTTAAAGCCTGCATGAATTTTTTTTTTCTTCCCCCCTCCCCCCTCCCCTTTTTTTCAGTAGTTTATGAATATCTGAGTCTTTGCAGAGGTCACAAACAGTCCTCTTGCTCCCCAGAAACATGGAGTTGAGCATCTGAGAGTTAAAAAAGAGGTTTTGCGAGCGTCTTAGAGCCAGACAAAAACACAGGGGACATCCTGGATAGCTGAGACAGCAATAGCACCCGGGGGAAAATCATCACACATCCTCACTACTCACACGCCTCGCCAGCTCCACAGCAGGCACCGAAGGGAGCTCCTGCCCCTGCCAGACCTGTGGCGTTCTTCACAAGCCGTTAAGAAGATTTAGCGGCTCATGTTCCTGAAATTTTTCCTTCTCCCCCAAACTGCACCCATTCATCTCTTTAAAGACCTTGCCACACCTAGAAGCTTCACCTCCCCCGACCTGCAAGTCGTTTCTCATGTTTTCCCCCACAGAGCTCTGCACCAAGGGGAAGGTGACTTTTAGCAGAGCACAAATGTCACTTCAGAAGCATCTACTGAGGCTGCAAGCAACTTCTACTGTTACAAGCTACAGAAAGTTACAACTCCTTTTTTCTGTCTTTTGACCAGAGAAAGGCATTATTAAAATATTTGTGCTTAGTACCTAAAGGAAGATTTTAGATACTCCAGACTTGCTGGAGCGTGTCCGGAGAAGGGCAATAAAGCTGGAGAACAGGGCTGGGGAAGAGCAGCTGAGGGAGCTGGGGGTGCTTAGTGTGGAGAAGAGGAAGCTGAGAGGAGACCTCATTGCTCTCTACTACTCCTGGAAGAAGGTTGCAGTGAGGTGGGGGTTGGTCTCTTCTCCCTAGTCTCAGGTGATAGAGGGAGAGGAAATGGCCTGAAATTGTGCCAGGGGAGGGTTAGGCTTAGGTTGGAGATTAGCACCCATTCATCTCTTTAAAGATCTTGCCTCTCAGTCTTCTCTTTTCCAGACTAAAAAGCCCCAATTCTCTCAGTCCTTCCTCATGGAGAGATGTTCTAGACCCATAATCATCTTTGTAGCCCTTGGCTGTACTCTCTCCAGCAAGAGAGCACAGGCACACAGACTATTCTCCTCTGTTCTTTCCTTCATGCCAAGAACCAGAACAGCATTAGTGGAGCAATGCTCAGAGGACTCCAAGACCATCACTGCTGTATTTAAGCCCAGATCTTTCTTCTCTGCCAGATAAACCCATACCTGCTTCCAAATCCTCAGCCTGGATTTCTATGTGAGCTAAGGCTTCCCTCATTCCAGAAAAGAGACCACATCACAAGGTCAGCTCCAGCAGCTCAGCAGCCTCCAAACATTTGAAACAACATCCAAACTCTTTGGAGTGCAAGTAGTAAATCAAGTCTCCACAGCTGCTCATTATGGACATACATTTGGTGTGTTTTTTTTTTTTTTCTTTTTAATGACCTTTCCTGTGGCTCTTTCACCCAGTTAAAAAATTGACTAAATTCTAAGAAAAGGCTTTGAGAACCCAAGTACCTGGAGTCCATCTGACCTTCATGAGTTACTTTAAAATGGTTTTAGACTTCTCTGCTCATCAGGTAACTTCAGACACGTTCCATGTGCTGCAGAGGGGGTTAAGGAAGTCTCCACAACCCCTGCCTCTCCCAGCTCTCAAAGCCCTCCTCACATCTACCTGCTAAACATTGCAGCATGCTGAAAAAGCTTTGAGTTGTGCTGGCCCACGTGCACCAAAAGAAGCCTCCACGGTGGTCATGATCTCAACACTGACCTCCAGGTCATGCATGACTGCAATTCACATACTCCAAAGGATAAGTGGACTTCCCACTAACAGTTGTTTGTCGTGTCTGGTGCTGCTGCTGAGGCCAAGAATCTTCTGTTGGCTCAGGGTTAGATAGAAAGCACAAGAAAATCTCCAAGGAAAACAGCTCCATGGTATTTGCTTTATGGAAGTTCAGTGACAAGAGAGCCAAGTTCCTTTCAAACAAAGCCACACAAACCTAGTGAGGTAGTAAGCATGGACCACACCTATTCTCTGAAGGTAATGACCATCACAGCTGCTCCTTTCACAACAGGACTCAGCTTTTGTCATGCTACACAAATGCAGCCTTTCTAGTTTGAGGGTTTGTTGTTTTTTTCCATTCTGTACACAACATTTCCTTTTTACAGAGGGCTCATCAAATTTCCAACAATTCTGATCACATCCTCTGCCCTTGGAGATTTGAGAAAAGAACTGAATCCTTTCCCACTTCTCCCCAGAAAGTTTCATGACAGGAGGGGCAACCCAGCCCTGGTTAAAAATCAGTCTTTGCCAAGAAACCTAGTAGGTTTTAAACATCCCCCTGCTTTACAACAAATTATTAAGGGAAGTTGTTTTGCCTCCACTGGGAGAGGAAGGAATAAAAAAAAAAATAGGAGAATAGCCATAAAGTTGTCCACTGGGGATGTGTGTTCTAGCAGATTTGGTTTATATCCCAGTTCTTGCAAATTTGGATGCCTTTAGGCAGAAAATCTCAATGAATTTCAAGGCATCATCACTTGGCATTAGGTACTTTCTTTGCCTTGTGAAAACAGAAGCTAAGTTCCAGAGATGATTTTCCTTCCTTGGGCTAATTTATTTAATTATTTTTTTTCCTCAGAAAGACAGAAATTAAAGTAGTTGGGGAAAGAAAAATGAATCAATAAACTTCCCAGAGCATCATCTGAAAGGCTTTTATTTCTGCTGTCCTGAATTCCTAGACATGTGGTTCTCCCTAGATCAAAGCTGCACTGCTCTCATCCCCTCTTCCCTGACACTGCTCCCTTACAGCACATGGAGCACTTCACAGACCTCAGTTGTTTTATCTGCAGGCAGAATGATCTCAATCAGATTAAATTAAATTATGACAGGGTGAAAACTGTTCTACTGACACTATTCCACTGTGGGAAGGACAAGGATTTCCTGCTCTTATCTCCCCTTGGGTTTATGAAAAAGTCACCATCAGACTTATTTCCTGATTTCAACCTACATGCACTGCAAAATGAGAGCGAGAAATATGCTTCATGCTCCTTTCATAACAGCACTCTTTAATATCACTGAGCTGTAACTACAGCTGCAAGTAATATTTTACTGATGCAATTTCTTTACAGAAAAGCTGAGCCATAAAGCAAATTAAACCCCTGTCTCTCTCAGTCTGGGTGAACACAGCTGTGTAATGAAGTGGCTGCAGAAGGCATTGCTTGTTGGCTTCTATTACCAGTTGTACCACTAACAACTTCAGTTCTCTCTGTATGCCAGGCAGCTGTATGAGCAATGTGCTCAGGTGGCCATGGCCACCAGCATCCTGATCTGGGTGAGCAATAGTGTGGCCTGCAGGATCACTGAAGTGATGGTGCCCTTGTACTCAGCACCAGTGAGGTCACACCTCAAATGCTAGGTTCAGTTTTGGGCCCCTCACTCCCAGGGCACTGAGGTGCTGGAGTGTGTCCAGAGAAAGGCAATGAAGCTGGGGAAGGGTCTGGAGAACAGGGCTGGGAAGGAGCAGCTGAGGGAGCTGGGGGGGTTTAGTGTGGAGAAGAGGAGGCTGAGGGAGAACTCCTTGCTCTCTGCTCTGAAAGGAGCTTGCAGTCAGGTGGGAGTTGGTCTCCCAAGTCTCAGGTGACAGAAGGAGAGGAAATTGCCTGAAATAGTGCTAGGGGAGATTTAGGTTGGAAATTAGGAGCAATTTCTTTGCTGCAAGAGTGGTCAGGGATTGGCAGAGGCTGCCCAGGGCGGTGGTGGAGTCCCCACCCCTGGAGGTATTCAAGAAAGGTGTGGCCACGGCACTTGGGGCCATGGGGTGGTGGCCATGGTGGGTTTGGGTTGATGGTTGGACTGGATGAGCTCAGAGGGCTTTTCCAACCAAAACAATTCTGTGATTCCATTAATCTATTCTATCAATCTAATCATGAATTTCCAGGCTGGAATTTCCAGGCTCTGGGCAACCTCCTCTAGTGTGAGGTGTCCCTGCCCGGCAAGGGGGTTGGAACTAGATGATCCTTGAGGTCCCTTCCAACCCTAACAATTCTATGATTCTATACAAACCTCTGAGTGCCTGCAGTACTTGTAGCCATCCTCTAGTACTCAAAAATGACAGCACCAGAGGAAAAAAAAAAAAAAAAAGCAAGGTTTGTGCCCTTCCAAGTAGGTCTCAGCTTCTGGATTGGTTCAGTTTTGCTTATTTCACCTTCAGCTTTAGCAATACTACACTATTGCTCACTTTCTGACACTTCAGTTACTGTCACCTCCACTAAGTGGTAGATGATTGGTGAATTTTGTCACTCTTCCACATCTAATAAGGCTTCAGAAATACACTGCTTAACCAAACTGAGTAACTTCAGTACAGAGAATTTATCTTTATTTGCCCCAGAAGGATTTAAATACATGTTTGCCATCTCCTAGGACACTGGTCCAAATTCCAGACCAGCTGAGAAGGGGACAGAGGGAGTAGATGTATTTACTTTTCTTACTCACACTGTTCTCCTGTGAATTCTTGAATATTAATTTGGTCCAGAGAATAAAATGAAGCATTGAGTGCTCAGCAATGGAGATTAGCCCAGCCCAGTCTTTCAACATGAGAGGTATGTTTCTCACTGCTATTCTTTCTCTGCCTTTTGATCTAGGTAGCATTGGTCTCAATCACACATAGGGATTGGAACAGACCTCTGGAGATCATCTGATCTTCACAGAAAGAGAACATCTTGAACATCTCCAGGGAGGGTGACTCCACAACCTCCCAGCCCTGGGCTGCCCAGGGAGGTTGTGGAGTCACCCTCCCTGGAGATGTTCAAAAAAAGCCTGGATGAGGCACTTGGTGCCATGGTCTAGTTCATTGGACAGGGCTGGGTGATAGGTTGGACTGGATGATCTTGGAGGTCTCTTCCAACCTGATTGATTCTATGATTAATCCAACCCCCCCAAATTATTAACAACAAAATTCACTCCCCACTTGTATTGGTTCTTTCTCCCCACCTGCCCTTTTTCCCCATCAGAGTATGAGACAAGAAAGTGAAGTGTTTGGATTGGGGGCTCTCTAGACAAAAGCAAGTCCTCTTCAGAGGAGAAAGCAGAGAGAGAAACCAGAGCACCTCAGACTTGTACTCCAAAGTGCTGCATGGAATAAAATTACGATGCTAATGCTTGACAGAAAGAATCTCTCCCCACTCCCTGCAGGTCCAAGGTTAACTGCTGTAGATACTTGCCCCAGCACCTCAGGTAGCAGTGGTTTGTGTTTCTGTGGCAGATTTTTTATTTTTGTTATGCTTTGTGTGGCCAAGAAGTCCAGTGGTACCCTGGGATGCATCAAGAGTGCGGCAGCAGATCGGGGGAGGTTCTCCTCACTCTTTACTCTGCCTTGGTGAGGACTCATCTAGAGTATTGTGTCCAGGTTTGGGCTCCCCAGTTCCAGAGGGACAGAGAAGTACTTTAGAGGGTACAGCTAAGGGCTTCAAAGATGATTAGGAGACTACAACATATGTTTTATTAAGAAGGGCTGAGGGACTTGGAGCTTTTTAGCCTGGAGAAGGAAAGACTGAGGTGGGATCTTATCAATGCTGATCACTATCTAAAGGCTGGGTGTGAGGACAGTACCCAGTGACAGGACAAGAGGCACAAACTTGAACACAGGAAGTTCCATCTAAACATGAGGAGGAACTTCTCTGCTTTGAGGGTGCTGCAGCACTGGACCAGGCTTCCCAGAGAGGTCGTGGACTCTCTGTATCTGGAGTCATTCAAAACCTACCTGGATGTGGATGTGTGACCTGCCCTGAGGGATGCTGCTTTTGGCAGGGGGGTTGGACTGGATGATCTCCAGAGGTACCTTCCAACCCCTAACATTCTGTGATTCTGAAATGCCTTGTTGAGTTGTCAGAGAAATAACAACACAAAGACACTCAGGGTGAGCAGCATTCCTCTCAAAACCTTCTTGATTCTTTCCAAATAGGAAAATTCTTCAGGGAGATGGGGGCCTGTTGTGTAACTTGATGTGTTTTAGACCAGAAAGCCGCCAAAGCTCTCTCAGTGTAACTCAGTGTAACTATGAAATGTTGATTTTGCAATTCACATCTGAACTTCTGATGGAAGTCTGCCCAGGCAGAAAAAAAGCAGGGAAGGGACTCAATCTTGGTGATTTTAGTCATAAATTCTATTCAGCACTGAGACAGCAGAACAGAGAAGTTTAGTAGTTCACACCAAATATTCTGTGAGTTTAATTCTACAAGGTAATCTACTGCACATGAATGAAAATGAAAAAGAAATGCTCCCTTTGAGGAAGGCAAAGCACAGTAAATTCCTCATCATGGTGAAAAGTTTTCCTGCCACTGAAGAAACATGAAAGCAGTTACTTACCTTGGAGATGCTGCTTAGAGTGAGAGGATTCCTACACTCAGATGCAGCACAAACCACTGTGCTGCAGCTGAACATAATTGCTTACCACTTGGAAGGGAGTCTGCACACCAAACTGAACGCAACAATCTTTTGCCTTTTGTGACAGGGAACAGTTAATCACAGGACAAATGGGGACAACAGAGAGCATCCATTTATCCCAGAGGTTGATTTTGGATCCCAGCTTGTTTTATCTGGCATATCAGCACCACTACAGGAAACCCTGCTCAGATCAGAATGCACAGGGTTGAAAGCTTCACAACATTATCAGATTTCCCATGCTGCCTGCTCTTGCTCTGGGTAGCATCTTAAGACTGGTAACAAAATCTGGAGGCAAATCTAGGATGTGATTTTTTTTTTTTAACCTTTATTTAAATTTATAGCTTCCTGTTTATGTTGTTTGAATATTGAGTTTGCAAGAGGTTGTTAGCAAGGACAAAAAAAATACAAATAAAAAATGTCTTGTGACCTCATTTAGGAGGACACTAAACTTCTACATCCTTCATGCACTACTTGCCCTGCCAGAGTCTGACTCTGCAAACACAAAGGCTTCCACTAACAACAGGAACTGAGTATTTTTCAAAAAGCTCCTGCTGAGCATCTAAGGATTTGTGGAATAAGAACACTGCAAGTGTGGAAGCCCTAAGTAAAGGATGGGATCCCTATTTACACACCGATTTCTACAGCTAGTTTCCTCCCCACATCACTGAGGATTGCCTTAATACATACACAGAGACTGAGAGCCCTGGGGCTGTTTAGTCTGGAGAAGAGAAGACTGAGAGGGATCTGATCAATGTTTATCAATAGCTGAGGGGTGGGGATCAAGTGGAGGGGGCCAGGCTCTGCTGGGTGGTTTACAGTAATAAGAGAAGGAACAATTGGTTCAAACTTGAACAGAGAAGATTTCAGCTCAACATGAGGAGAAACTTCTTTCCAGTGAGGGTGACAGAGCCCTGGAGCAGGCTGCCCAGGGGGGTTGTGGAGTCTCCTTCTCTGGAGACTTTCAAACCCCACCTGGATGCATTCCTGTGCAGACTACCCTAAGTGATGCTGCTCTGGCAGGGGGGTTGGACCTGATGATCTCTGGAGGTCCCTTCCAACCTCTGATACACTGTGAGACAGTGAGACTGTGAAATATCCCAAGGCAAGAACACATCCTTGCTATGCTGCTGTTTTTCTAGTCAGCTATACACGGTGGGGGCTAATCATCCACACTCACAGAGACTGCAATGCCAGAAGATACCTGAAATATATCTGGAGGGTCTGGAGAACAGGGCTGGTGAGGAGCAGCTGGGGGAACTGGAGTTGTTTAGGCTGGAGAAGAGGAGGCTGAGGGGAGACCTCACTGCTCTCTACAGCTCCCTGTAAGGAGTTTGGAGACTGGTGGGGTTGAGTCTCTTCAGCCTAGGAACAAGTGACAGGATGAGAGGAAATGACCTCAAGGTGCACCAGAGGAGGATAGAAGTTAGAAGAAGTTAGAAGAGGTAAGAAGTTAGGTTAGAAGATTCTTCACAGAAAGGGTTCTCAAAGACTGACTGCCAAAGGCTGCCCAGGGAGGTGGTTGAACCGGAGGAGTTTCAAAGAGGCAGAGATGTGGTGCTGAGGGACATGGGTTAGCACCAGACTTGGTAGAATTAGAGAATGGCTGCATTGGATGATCCTGAAGGTCTCTTCCAACTGAAGTGATTCTATGGTTCCATGATCTGTACATGATGTCATGCATTGCTTAAAAGGATCAGTCTGGGATCCACTTTTTGGAATATTGTGCTGTAATATTCCTATCTGGGAAGGCAACTTCATCCTTCTCCAGGCCAGTTTGATTCACAGAATCACAGAATTGTCAGGGTTGGAAGGGACCTCAAGGATCACCTAGGTTCTGCTAGATCAGGTTGCCCAGAGCCACATCCAGCCTGGCCTTAAAAACATCCAGGGATGGAGCTTTCAAGCAGATCAATTACAGATTTCAAAGAAAATCATGCATTTCACTGAACACAACAAGAGACCATCCAGTACCAGACAGCAGCTGTCTTCTGCAAGGTTGGATGTTTCAAAAGTCCATTCTGGCCAAGAGGGTCTCTTCCTACACAAAAAGTCCTAAAAGCTTTCACTTTTTCTGAGGTTGGTGCACAAATAGATGTTGTAAACACATTTCCAAGAGAAGCACTGCTTCTGTTTCTGGGCCTGCTGAAACAATTCTCTTGAGTCTTTTTTTTATCAGGCTGAAGATTGAACCACAAAGAACCCACTCAAGGTGCATGCAGTTCACCTTTGCACTTCAGGTCTTGCACTGATTAAAGAGTTAGATGCAAGGATAACCTCTGAGTGCAGAAGTTGGTTGGACTCGATGCTCTTTTCCAGCAGGAACAACTCAATGATTCTCTGCTAAGTCCTGACCCTCACTAGATTTAACAACATGAATTCTGCACTCCACTACACATCCACTGTACCAAAAGCACAAAGCACTTCTCTAAACAGCAGTGTACAGGCTGTATTTCTGACTGTGGAAACAACAGGGCACAGCTTAGCTCCCCTTTCAGCACGGCTATCCTAGATAAATGCAGTTTATCTCCATCTGATGGAAGATATGCAGAGACTTTCCACAGAGGAAGGGGATGGAATAAGCTGGCAATAGTTGCTGGCAGCCCAGAAGGCAGCCATGTCCTAGGCTGCATCAGAAGTGTGACCAGCAGGACAAATGAGGTGATTCTGCTCCTCTGCTTTGGTCTCATGAGACCTCACCTGGAGTACTGCAGCCAGTTCTGGTGCCCCAGCACAAGAAGGACATGGAACTGCTGGAGAGGGTCCAGATGAGGGACACAAAAATGCTCAGAGGGCTGGAGCACCTCCCCTGCTGGGACAGGCTGGGAGAGCTGGGGCTGTTCAGCCTGGAGAAGAGAAGGCTCCAGGGATTCCTAATAGTGGACTTCCCGTACCTGAAAAGGGCTACAGGAGGCTGGGGAGGGACTGTTTAGAAGGGTTTGTAGTGCTAGGATGAGGGGCAGTGGTTTGAAAGTGGAGCAGGGTGGATTGAAGGTGGTCATTAGGAGGAAGTTCTTCTCAATGGGGGGAGTGAAACACTGGAACAGGTTTCTCAGAGAGGCAGTTGAGGCCCCAGCCCTCGAGGCGTTCAGGGTCAAACTTGCTGGGGTCCTGAGCAACCTGATCTCGTTAGAGATGTCCCAGCTCATTGTACAGGGGGTGGACAAGAGAGCCCCTTCCAACCTAATGCATTCTGTGACTCTGTGATTGTCTTTGCACTGGTAAAAATTACAAGAACTGTTTGTACATAAAGGATTCTGTACCTCTTGGAAACTGCCAGTGGTCAAGTTTTCCATAATAAAGTACATGTGTAGGAGTGATTAATGCTCATGAAGCATTCTACAAGCACCATCTGATGACATGCCAATCAGCACTTGGATCCTCAGAGATTTAGAGCAGCTGTTTCCTCAGCCCAGCTGATACACTGAAAACATCTCAGCTTGGACACAGAAGTTCCACTCCTAACAGAAGGGATGACTATGGATCTGGAGTTCTCAAGTTAAAGCTCTTCCCCTTGCAAGCCATTTCCACAGTCACCTTACCCCAAAAGCTGATTGGTTTTGTTCACTTTTTAGGCACTGCTATAAAGGCAAGGGAGATGATACAAAGACAAAGCCTTATTTAAACAGGACACAACATTAAATGCTTTCTGAGCACCTTCCTCCCTGGTTTTCAATTCCTGCTTCAGTGCAACCATTGGACTTGCTGGAGTGTGTTCAGAGAAGGGCAACAAAGCTGGGGAAGGGTCTGGAGAACAGGGCTGGGGAGGAGCAGCTCAGGGACCTGGGGGTGCTTAGTGTGGAGAAGAGGAGGCTGAGGGGAGACCTCATTGCTCTCTATAACTCCCTGAGAGAAGGTTGCAGTGAAGTGGGGGTTGGGATCTTCTCTCAGGTTATAGGAGAGGAAATGGCCTGAAACTGTGCCAGGGGAGAGTTAGGCTGGAGATTAGGAAAAAATTCTTTGCTGCAAGAGTGGTCAGAGACAGGAAGAGGCTGCCCAGGGAGGTGGTGGAGTCCCCATCCCTGGAGGTGTTCAAGAAACCTGTGACCATGGCACCTGGGGACATGGTTTGATGGCCAAGGTGGCGTTGGGCTGATGGTTGGACTCCATGATCTTAGAGGTCTCTTCCAACCCAAACCATTCCACAATTCTAGGATTTATTCTGACAGCTCTGGGACCTTCTGGCTCTTCTTGCTCTTCCAGTCATGGTAGAAACAAACTGCTTACTCACACATGTTCACGAGATCATCAAGACAGAACAAAATGTTCTGTTCTGGGTTGTATGCTCTCCTTGTAAGGACTGGCAATAAAATCCTTGCCACAAGGAAGTCAGGAAGAACTTCAGTGTAAGAAGCCCAGCCAGAGTAAAACGAGCACAGCTCACAGTGTTAAGTCATTTCACTCAGCTACTTCAACTTCAGCCACAAAGAAAAACCAGGCAGTGATGAGAGAAAATTATTTCCTTGGACTATCTGTGGATTTTTAGCAAGGAAGACAGAAGTTCTGTTTCACTTCTAGAAAATAATTGTACAGGAAGTGTCATACTGGAGACAGAATGCTACAGTTTTAAAGTAATTCCAGGAGTGATTTAAAGGGCTGCTCTGCAGAACAGAATGGCTTTTTAACAGGAAATTTAATAATTACTCAAGTTTATGAAACAGACTGAGCAGAGTAATTCCATCTCATTCTAGATTACCTTAATAATGTTGATTCACTTGGAAAGTAAATGTTCTATTACAGAGGTACTTAGATCAATTAATGGAGGCATTCATCAATGGATTTTTCAATTCATTGGAAATATTTATTTTTGCACTGTGCAGCTAAAATTCCTTCTCATTCCTAGAAACAACTCCATAAATAACTCTCTGTATAACTCTCTCTGTAAGTCTCCTTAGAGCTGCCTTCCAGTACCAGGCTGCAGAGGGACTTTTCATGAGGGTGTCTAGAGACAGGACAAGGCAGAATAGTTTGAGGGAGAGCAGGGTTAGACTGGAGCTGAGGAAGAAGTTCTTCAGTATGAGGCTGGTGAGACTTGGGAATAGGCTGCCCAGAGTACTTGTGGATGCCTCCTCCCTGGGAGTGTTTAAGGCCAGGCCAGATGGGGCCTTGAGCAACCTCAGCTAGTTGAGAGGCATCCCTGCCCATGCCAGGGAGGTTGGGGCANCCCTGCCCATGGCAGGGAGGTTGGAGTAGTGGTCTCTAAGGTCCTTTCCAACCTAAGCCATTCTATAATTCTATGACTAAGTCTATGGGACAAGAGTCTAAGCCTTGCTCTTCACACACAATGATCAAAGTCATGCACCTGAGCAGGAAAAATGCTCTCCAGTCACACTTGACCCTGGGGGTCTTTCAAGTCACTCTTGGGCTTCTCTGCACAGATTTGATAGCCATTCAACAGCTCCTGGGAAGAAAATTCCCTGTTGCCCTAACAGCAACACAAACAGATAGATAAAGACTGGCAGCAACAGAGGAAGAGAGGTGTGGTTAAAGTCCACATTCTGCATGTCCTAGCAGGGGTTGTTTGCACTTTGCATTGCTGCCACAACTTCTGTCTTAGCTGTTCAAGCCTTGCTGTTCCTCACTCACTCAAACTTCCTGCCCAGTGCAATTTTCTGTGCTGTGATTCACCTTTTCCAGGCTTCCTAGGAAAAGATTTAGAACTAAAATGAAGGAAAAGGGAGACCATGAGAATTTCTTGCATTGGAACCTGAAGTCGTTCACAGAACCATAGAATGGCTTGGGTTGGAAAGGACCTTAAAGATCATCTAGTCCCAGACATCCTGGTATTATCTAAGGACAGCCAGAAGTGAAATAATGAGAGCAAAAACATTGACCAAGATGCTACAAGGGCTACAGAGATGCTGAGGGGACTGGAACATCTCTCTTGTGAGGAATGACTGAGAGAATTGGGGCTGTTTAGTCTGGGGGAAAGCAGACAGAGGGGGATCTCATCAATGCTGATCAATACTGAAAGGGTGGCTGTCAGGAGGATGGGGCCAGGCTTTGTTCAGTGGTGCCCTGTGACAGGACAAGGGGTAAGAGGCACAAACATGAACATCAGAAGTTCCATCTGAACATGAAGAGGAAGTACTTTAAGAGTGACGGAGCACTGCAGCAGGCTGTCCAGAGAGGTTGTGGAGCTCCATTTCTGGAGACATTCCAAGCCTGCCTGGATGTGTTCCTGGGTGACCTGCCCTGGGTGACCCTGCTTTGGCAGGGGGCTTGGACTCTATGATCTCCAGAGCTGCCTTCCAACCCCTAGCACTCTGTGGTTCAATGAAAGGAGAAGGTATCTGTAATGAGCAGACCCATGACTCAGTGCAACAACTTCAGTATCATTTTATTCTCCAGGGCCAGTGTCTTATTTCCCCAGGAACTGACTGGAGCTCTTGATAGTGGTGCTGGGGATGGTTGTTGTTACTGGGTTTGTTGGTTTGGTCTTCCCATCAATTTCCTATGCCACAAAAGTTCTTTCAGCAATTAAACCATGAGCTTCTAAATCACTTGTAAATAACTCCCACGAATACAGCAAGCAGGCTGGGTGCATTTTCCCCTCTACTTAACAAGCTATGAAGTTGATACAAGCATTTAACTATTAATTTTGCTAGCAAATGACTGCCTTGTTCTCCATGTCAAAGCTGCAGCTGGGGGGAAGAAACTGCAGCTGCATGCATAATCAATGATTATAGGGTATGCATGTAAAAGCTTCCCACCCACTCTGAATTTAGCAAATATTTGCCATATTTACTACATAAGCAGAGCAAAAAAAGTGGCTGGCAGGGAGAAGCAGGGAGAAGCAGAGTTCCACAGACCCCAAACCCACACAGCTCTAATGCAATGGAATGAATTCAGAAGCTGTGCCCAGCTGTATAAAGACCCTGTGCTTAAGAGAAGAATTCAGTGTCCATATAACAATACACAGACAAATATCCCCCAATTATACCCCAATCAAAAGCCAGTGAGAAGCACACTGTCTGATGCCACATACTGGGTACAGCAATTCTCATACTCACAACAGAGGTTTCCACAATTGTCCTAAAAGATGGCTGAAAAACTCATCCACAGGGATGAAATCACAGAATCACAGCGTGGTGAGGCTCTGAAAACAGAGCCACAAAATGTGTGCAACAGGTATGGAATTCATGGAAAGAACACAAAGACTTTGGATGCAACAATTCAGTGATTCTCTTTGCTTTCTGCTTCATATTCTGAGCTAAATAGAAGTTAACAGTGTGGCTGCCATTGCTCTCCCAATTGTTGCTTTCCCACAGGACCTAAACAAAACCAGAAGTCACTTAGTCACAGAATGGTAGAGGGTGGAAGGGACCTCTGGAGCTCATCCAGTCCAACCTCCCTGCTAGAGCAGGATCACTCAGAGTGGATCACACAGGAGCACATCCAGGTGGGTTTTCAAAGCCTTCAGAGAAGGAGACTCCACAACTTCTCTGGGCAGCCTGCTCCAGTGCTCTGCACCCTCAAAGGGAAGAAATTTTTCCTTGTGTTTATGTGGAACCTCCTGTGTTCCAGGTTGTGTCCACGGCCTCTTGTCCTGTCACTGGGCACCACTGAGAAGTTTGGCTCCCACTTCCTGACACCCTTTAGATCTTGATCAGCACTGACAAGGATCCCCTGAGTCTGCTGTTCTCCAGGCTACAGTGTCAGGGCCCTCAGCTTCTCTTCATAATGTAGATGTTCCTCAGCATATTAGTGGCCCTCAGTTGGACTCTCCCCAGCCATTCCTTGTCCTTCTTGATGGGGGAAATCCATAACTGGATACAATACTCCACCTGTGGCCTCCCCAGGGCAGAGTAGAGGGGCAGGAGAACCTCCCTCAACCTGCTGGCCACACTCTTAATGCATCCCTGGATGGCATTGGCCTTTTTTGGCCAAGAGAGCACATTGCTGGCTCATGGTACCAAGAATTCATTTTTTTCAGGTAATATTAACAAATCCAGTCCTGTCACTGATGGCTCCAGGTTAAACACATGGAGTGCACTTCTGATGCTCTGCAATCAGCTCTCAGTTGCCACTACAGAAGAGGCAATGCATAATTTACTCTGGAGAGGAGAAGACTGAGAGGGGATCACATCAATGTGTATAAATATCTGAGGAGTGGGTGTCAAGTGCAGGGGGCCAGGCGCATTTGGGTGGCTCACAGTGATAAGAGAAGGAACAATGGGTTCAAACTTGAACAGAGAAGATTTCAGCTCAACATGAGGAGAAACTTCTTTCCAGTGAGGGTGACAGAGCCCTGGAACAGGCTGCCCAGGGGGGTTGTGGAGTCTCCTTCTCTGGAGACTTTCAAACCCCACCTGGATGCATTCCTGTGCAGACTACCCTAAGTGATGCTGCTCTGGCAGGGGGCTTGGACCTGATGATCTCTTGAGGTCCCTTCCAACCTCTAATATACTGTGAGACTGTGATAATTCACACAGCTCCATCAGATGTGCAACTGGAGCCTGCTCACACCACCAGCTCTGGGGCTGGCACAGACAGACACAGAGTTGTGTTCTACTGCCAGTGTTTTCAAATATCAACCTCCAAAGCTCTGTATGTTTTATTTATCCTCCTTCACATGATTTAGAAGGCATGGATTTTTTCTTGGTGTGTGGAGCTCTCTCTTTCAAAGGAATCCACACTACTCTCATTCCCTCCCATTGCAGAGGGGTTTAGAAAACACATAAAATTGGTATTCCTGCAACACAGCACTTTTGCATATATCTGTTACCAACACAGCATTAGCTACAAATAATGCTACTTATTCCTGCTCCCAGCAGTAAATAGAGAGCAGGAATTTTGCATTCTCAGTGCAGGGTATAGTCCAGGAAAGTTAACACATACTTTATTTAATATAGAATGTTTTGCCCTCTAATAGAGATCAGCCAGATGCAACGAGAGGATAGGCTGGGGAGCAGCTAGCAGAAAGAATCACAGAATGATAAGGGCTGGAAGGGATCTCTAAAGATCATTGAGTCTAACCCCTGCCAGAGCAGGGTCACCTAGGGCAGGTCACATAGGAACACATCCAGATGGGTCTGGAAAGTCTCCAGAGAAGGAGACTCCACAACCTCTCTGGGCAGCCTGCTCCAGGGCTCCAGCATCCTCACACCAAAGAAGTTTCTGCTTGTATTGAGGTGGAACTTCCTTGGTTCCAGCTTGTACCCACTCTTGCTTGTCCTATCACTGGGCACCACCAAAAGGAGTCTGGCCCCTTCTTCTTGACAGCCACCCCTCAGATATCTGTAAACCCTGATCAGATCTCCCCTCAGCCTTCTCCTCTCAAGACTAAATAACCCCAGGGCTCTTGTCTTACCTCAAAGGAGAAATGTCCAAGAGAGAAATGCACTGCTGTGTTCAGCATCTCCAATCAAAACCTAGAAGCAGCCTGAGTGAAAGTGGCATTTAATACTCTCAGGGTTCAGCTGAGGCACTGGTGGATACCTAGAAACCCAAATGAAATCCTAGAGCTCTCCCTAGAAGTATGCAGAAAAAAAAAAACAACACTGCTTCAGATTGCATCAGGCTGACGATGCCAGAAGGAAAACTCTCTGCAGGCATTTTAAAAAGAAATCCTTCCCACCCAGCACAGACATAAATGTCTGATATCACAAGATATCACAGAATGGTTTGGGTTGGAAGGGACTTTAGAGATCACCCAGTGCCAACCCCCCTGCCATGGCCAGGGACACCTCCCACCAGCCCAGGCTGCTCAAGACCTCATCCAGCCTGGCCTTGAACACCTCCAGGGAGGAGGCAGCCACAGCCTCCCTGGGCAACCTGTGCCAGTGTCTCACCACCCTCACCAGAAAGAATTTCTTCCAGTCTCAATCTCCCCTCTTCCAGCTTAAAGCTGAGTAACTGTCACTTATGTGAGACAGGAGGAGCTTCAACAGGGCAAGTGCCAGGTCCTGCACTTGGGTCACAGCAACCCCAAGCAATGCTGCAGGCCTGGGGCAGTGTGGCTGGAAACTGCCTGGCAGAAAGGGACCTGGGGGCTCTAACCTCCAAACAGCTGAACAGGAGCCAGCAGTGTCCAGGTAGCCAAGAAAGCCAAAGGCATCCTGGCTGGGATTAGAAGTGCTGTGTCCAGCAGGAGTAGGGTGTCTCACCACCCTCACTGGAGAGAATTCTTCCTAATTTCCAGTCTAAATCTCTCCTCTTCCAGCTCAAATCCACTGCCCCTCATTCTAGCATCACAAGCCCTTCTCTAAGTTCCTGATGGCCAAACCCAGCTTTGCTCCAGTTTCCCACAGCAGTAGGAACTATTCAGAATGTATGTTCAGAAGTACTTCCCAAACTGTTCTGATGAAGAATTCTCCTGATTCTTTCTAACTGACCTCAGAGAGTGCCCCTAAGTCACTGGGGCAGGTGAAGAATGACAAGACAGAGCCATCTGCCATTTAAAAACCCACACTGATATCACTACAAAAATAAGTGAGGGCTGGGGGGAGTTCCATCCTATTTTGTTCACTTTTTGGTAATTTGCTGTTTTTATTAAATCTTAAATCCATGAGTTATGACAGTAGGAGACATCCAGGCCAGTTGGCACACAAGAAGGCATTGCAATAGCATTTGGATAATCCACTCTGCAGGAATGTTCATTATTCTTCCTGAGGTTTCACAAGAGTTCCCTGGCATAATGCTGCTACAGCTGCTTGACAGCCTAACATTATTACAAGGTCTGATTCAAAGATAATGTCTGCAAGAGGAATCTGGCCAGGAGCAGAGTCCTAGGAAAATCCTTGTGATGCTAAGGTGTGACTAATGGAGGCTGAACTGCTGGGGAAAAAAAAAATTGGGTAGTAACAGCTATTTGTTTGGAGTTTTGCAAGAATCCACAGAGCTCAGGACAAAAATGCACATAAATTCCAGTTGCTTTTTCTGGGTATTTTGTAATTTTGTTAATAAAAATAAATTGGGGGGAAAAAAAGAGAAAAGAAAACCAAAAGAAAAATTAAACTCCCTGAAAGAAGGTTGGACTGAGGTGGGGGTTGGTCTCATCTCCCTAGTATCAGGTGATAGAACAAGAAGAAATGGCCTGAAATTGTGCCAGGGCAGGAGGGGAGGGTTAGGTTGGAGATCAGGAAAAAAATTTGTTTGCTGCAGGAGTGGTCAGGGATTAGAACAGGCTGCCCAGGGAGGTGGTGGAGTCCCCATCCCTGGAGGTGCTCAAAAAAATGTATGGCCATGGCACTTGGGGATGTGGTTTAGTGGCCATGGTGGTCTTAGGTTGAAGGTTGGACTCCATGATCTTAATGGTCCTTTTCAACCAAAACAATTCTATGATTCTATGATTTCTACTTCCTCCACAGTCCAGCAGTGGTCCAAAATCATTGCCCTTTTCTTCAGTATCTCTCTTACCTGCAGTTTCAGATTCAGAACATCAAAGCTGCCAAAAAGCAAGGACAGGAATTAGCTCCCAGCTGGTACAAGACATTAATTAGCATGCAGTCATCAGCAGGAGGCAGCTCATGAACTAGCTTGATTGGCAAACACCAAGGAATTCCCTTTCCTCTTTCAAAGACCTGGATGGAGTCAACAGAAAGTTTAGCAAACATAATATATTTGTCTGGGTTTTACACCTGTAAGCAAGGTTTGGTCTGTTCTATTGTTAGTGTGGCCTGAGTTGTTCAGGATCTACTCAAGAGAGTCCAAGGGAGGGTACAAGGATGCTGAAGGCACTGGAGCACTAGCCTGGGGAGGAGAGGCTGAGAGCCCTGGGGCTGTTCAGTCTGGAGAGGAGAAGACTGAGAGGGATCTGAGCAGTGTCTATCAATAGCTGAGGGCTGGGGGTCAGGAAGGAAGGGAGAGGGACAGGCTCTGCTCACTTGTGCCCTGTGATAGGACAAGGGGTAATAGATGGAAACTCCAGCACAGGAGGTTGCACCTCAGCTTGAGGAGGAACTTCTGCACTGGGAGGGTCACAGAGCCCTGGAACAGGATGCCCAGAGAGGTTGTGGAGTCTCCTTCTCTGGAACCCCATCTGGATGCATTCCTGTGTGACCTGCACTGGATTCCATGGTCCTGCTCTGGCAGGGGGGCTGGACTCAGAGATCTCCAGATGTCCCTTCCCTCACATCCTGTGATCTGTGATATGTGCTCCTAGATAGTCCAGATGGAACTCATTCAGGAGAACAAAATAGTGAAGGACATGTTGTTTGTGTCCTACCACCATTTCTGACCTACAAACACAAGGAGTCTGGACTTCAGGAAAGGAAGGAAAAAAAAAAAAAAACAAACAGCCTACCCCACACTAGGAATTCATGCTGCCTCTTATTGCAAAACACTACCACCTCCAAAAACTGTCAGTCCAAGGAGCTGGATAAGAAATCAGAACATGAGTGGGTGGATTCCTTCCTCCAGCCTGAATTAATTAAAGCTGATTGTTTGCTGTATTAGGTTAAAGCAGATTTTTGGAACAGGTTAAAGACCCTCTCCTCTAACTTGAGGGTTTCAAGCCGAGGAAGAAAGATTCCTGTAAATCAAACAGACAAAAAAAAAACCCCAAAACACAACTTGTAGGAGTAAGAACTAATAATAAAGGGTTTAAACCCAAAGTGCAACTTGAGCCTGAGTTGGTTGCTTGGAGAAATTTACACTTTCTTGTACAACACCAACCTCACTCCCCTGGGCTCTGCTTATTTCAAGTCAAAGAATGCACACAAAAAACAGTGGCTGAACATCAGCCAGCCTGTGCTCAGATGGCCAAGGAGGACAGCAGCATCCTGGCCTGGATCAGGAGCACTGTGGCCAGCAGGATCAAGGAGCTGATTGTCCCCCTGTACTCAGCACTCTAGGTGTATCATCACACCTGGATTCAGGTTCTGGCCCCTCACCCCAAGAAGGACATTGAGGTGCTGGAGTGTGTCCAGAGAAGTCAACAAAGGTGGGGAAGGGTCTGGAGAACAGGGCTGGGGACCTTGGGGTGTTTAGTGTAGAGAAGAGGAGGGCTGAGGGAAGACCTCATTGCTCTCTACAGCTCTATGATTCTACAAAATTCATGTCTCCAGTCATCCTTGGCCATTCTACCTATTTCTAACACCTTAGGTTGACCTTTAATGAATGTTTTGTTCTTTGTCACATCCTGAACTTGAAACATACATTAATATCCTCTGCTGTCACCTTCTCAACTAACTATTGAACTGTAAGAAAATGATGTGGACAACAACTATGAAGTAAAACAGTAGGAGGAGGGGAGGAGAGGGAGAGGAGAGNAGAAGGAGAGGAGAGAAGGAGAGGAGAGAAGGAGAGGAGAGAAGGAGAGGAGAGAAGGAGAGGAGAGAAGGAGAGGAGAGAAGGAGAGGAGAGAAGGAGAGGAGAGAAGGAGAGGAGAGAAGGAGAGGAGAGAAGGAGAGGAGAGAAGGAGAGGAGAGAAGGAGAGGAGAGAAGGAGAGGAGAGAAGGAGAGGAGAGAAGGAGAGGAGAGAAGGAGAGGAGAGAAGGAGAGGAGAGAAGGAGAGGAGAGAAGGAGAGGAGAGAAGGAGAGGAGAGAAGGAGAGGAGAGAAGGAGAGGAGAGAAGGAGAGGAGAGAAGGAGAGGAGAGAAGGAGAGGAGAGAAGGAGAGGAGAGAAGGAGAGGAGAGAAGGAGAGGAGAGAAGGAGAGGAGAGAAGGAGAGGAGAGAAGGAGAGGAGAGAAGGAGAGGAGAGAAGGAGAGGAGAGAAGGAGAGGAGAGAAGGAGAGGAGAGAAGGAGAGGAGAGAAGGAGAGGAGAGAAGGAGAGGAGAGAAGGAGAGGAGAGAAGGAGAGGAGAGAAGGAGAGGAGAGAAGGAGAGGAGAGAAGGAGAGGGGAAGGAGAGAAGAGAAGAAGGAGAGAAGGGACAAGAGAGAAGGAAGATAATAAAAAGAAAAAAAAAGAAACAAAAATCCTGAGCAAAAACACTGAGCAGCACCTAGAAGGAATGTCAAAGGGGTATAGATGGACTGCACTAGAGTGCTGTCCACCTCCAGTGACCAAGGCTTGTCACCTGCTATAAAAGCCTGAAATTGGATTTTTTACAACTCCACACAGGATTGCACACGTTGTAAGACACCTGCCCTCCACAACAGCCTTATTCTTCTCCTGAAGCCAGAGCCCTACTCATGCTGACTGACCAGACTGAGTGGATTAGATACTGGCTGAATTCTACCTTTCCTTTCACAGAAGTACTCTGGGGCTCTTCCTCCCAAACACCTATTGATTTTCAGTGGTTATCTTAAAGATTTCTACTTTGCTTTCCATTGTATTTGACACTGGACAACTGCTTCCAAATTTATTTAGGTGAGAACAAGCTGCTAAACAGAGCAATCACCTAAGCCTTGCTCTCTCAGGAAAGCAGAGTGCAAGTTTATCAACATTACAGTTTCCAATACCACCTCAACAATTTACAAAGGAGTGTTGGCTGATGAGAAGCTTGCCATGAACCAGCAACAGTCACTGGCAGCCCAGAAGACAACCATGCCCCGGGGCTGCATCCAGAGCAGGGAGAGCAGCAGCACAGGGAGGGGATTCTGCTCCTCTGCTCTGCTCAGACCCCACCTGCAGCACTGCCTCCAGTTCTGGAGCCCCTGACCCAAGAAGGACCTGGAGCTGTTGGAGATGGTCCAGAGGAGGACACAAAGATGATCAAAGGGGTGGAGAACAGGGACAGGCTGAGAGAGTTGGAGCTTTCAACCTGGAGAAGGGGGCTGAAGAATGCTGGGGAGGGACTTTCCATAAGGGCCTGTGGTAACAGGACAAGGGACAGTGTTTTTAGACAAGAGCAGGGTAGGCTTAGACGAGATATTAGGATGAAGTTTTTTATTATGAGGGTAGGGAGACCCTTGAATGGGTTGCCCAGGATGCCTCATCCCTGGAAGTGTTTAAGACCAGGCTGAATGAGGCTTTGAGCAACCTCATCCAGTGGGAGGTGTCCCTGCCTGTGGCAGTGGGTTGGAACCCTCAGCCTCCTCTTCTCCAGACTAAACACTCCCAGGTCCCTCAGCTGCTCCTCCCCAGCCCTGTTCTCCACACCCTTCCCCAGATTTGTTGCCCTTCTCTGGACCTGCTCCAGCCTCTCAACGTCTTTGGAGTCAGGAGCCCAAAACTGAACCCAGCACTCAAGGTGTGGCCTCACCAGTGCTGAGTACAGGGGACAATCACCTCCCTACTCCTGCTGACCACACTACTGCTGATCCAGGCCAGGATGCTGGTGGCCTTCTGGGCTACCTGAGCACACCATGGCTCATGTTCAGCCAGCAGATGACCAGGTCTTTCTCTGCTGGGCAGCTTTCCCCTAATGCCATTCTGTTAGGCAATGGATGGTGGCAGGTTGGTCAGTATCTCTAAGTCTGTCTGCAGGTGTGGGTTTTTTAATTGAGTTTCCAGAGTGCAATTCCAAACTGTGCCCTCTGTGTTATCTCATGGAAATGAGGAGTTACAGGAGTCCTTCCCACATAGCTACACCTGCATGATGTACTCTGAGAAGTCAAGAGAGAAGGGTAGTAGGACCTCATTTTATTATTTCACATGTCAAGGCTGGAGAATGCTGTGTGGACTTAGATTCTCCATTTCTGGAGACAAACCCCCAGGTGCTTTGTTAAGGCAATCTGATAAAGGAAAAGTCACATCTCCTACTTCTTTATAGGAGACTCTTTGGAGTAAGGGCAGATTTCAAAGCTGACCACCCTCAAGCAAAAGAAGCATTTCCAGTGTGGCTGATGGCATTTAACCATTCAAAACATACTACTGACACTGTTTGGAGAATCATGGATTCACAGAACGATTGGGGCTGGAAAGGACCTTCAAGATCATCCAGTTCCAATCCCCTGCCACTGGTGCTGAGGGACATGGCTTAGCACCAGCCTTGGTAAAGTTAGAGAATGGTTGGACTGGATGATCTTAAAGGTCTTTTCCAACCAAAACAATGCTATACTCTGATAACAGCAGACTGAAGTTCACCCCACCTTTCAAGTGAGACATTTGACTTCATAAACATCCTATGGAGTCAACTTACACTTCTGAGCTGTGAAATGCAAACACCTGTACTCCATGAGCTACCACCACTGATGTCAGCAGCTGACACCACAGATCAAGTTACCCTGCAATGTATGTTCCTCAGCCCTCCCCCTACTATGCACATCTTTCACACACAGAGTTTTCACTCCTCTCCCATGACAGATATTTAAAACGACTAATAATGGACTGATTCCTCAGGATCAAATGCAAGTTTTTTATTTCCTTCTAAACCACTACTACTTTGTTCCTCTCACATTCCACAGGAGAGAATAAGCCTCGGTTCAAGATTCAAAAAGAAGACTTCAGGATTCAAAATGCACCTAATTTAGCACTTAGGAAATTTGCCTTAGCTGCAAGCTATGCACACCTTTAAGAAACATTGGTACAGAATGTGCATGGCTTTCACTGGGACTGCAATGTGCTCTTGTGCCCAAGAAGGCCAGTGGTCCTCTGGGGTGCACCAAGAAGAGTGTGGCCAGCAAGTCAAGGGAGGTTCTCCTCCCCTCTACTCTGCACTGGTGAGATCACACCTGAAATACTGTGTCCAGTTTGGGGCTCCCCAGTTCAAGAGAGGTAGAGACCTGCTGGAGAGAGTCCAACAGAGGCTACCAGGATGCCGAAGGGCCTGGAACATCTGTGTGATGAGAGCTGAGAGCCCTGGGGTTGTTTAGTCTGGTGAAGAGAAAGCTGAGAGGGGGATCTGATCAATGTTTACAAATATCTGAGGGGTGGGTGTCAAGATGAAGGGGCCAAGCTCTTTTTGGTAGTACCCAGTAATAAGACAAGAAACAACAAGTAGGAGTTGGAACAGAAGTGTCTCTTCAGCACGAGGTGAGGGTGCTGGAGCCCTGAAGCCGGCTGCCCAAAGAGGTTGTGGAGTCTCTGGAGACTTTCAAAGCACATCTGGATGTATTCCTGTGTGACCTGCCCTAGGTGGTCCTGCCTTAGCAGTGGGGTTGGACTGGGTGATCTCCAAAAGTCCTTTCCAACCCCTACTATTCTATGACTCTGGTTCTGATTCTGTGATTTTTTGAGAAATTCCACATGCCTACTTAGAGTTCGAACAACAGAAGAACAAACAGCAAGCACAGCTGAAAAAAAAAAAACCAACCAAACTGCTTAAAATTAACTCCAGGTTTCTGACCACAGTAGACTCTCAACCAACTTTAAAAATAATAACAAAAAAAAAACCAAAACCACACCACACACACACTCAAAAAAAACCAAACCAGAATTACAGACTGTTCTCATCTTTGAGGTGCAAAATGTTCTGTTCTAAAAAACCAACATGGGAATTCATTGTGATGTCTCAGAAAGTGTTTTTCAAGAGCCTTGCAGCTCTGTTACATAATTTTCTCCGCAGACATGCGACTGGTGCTCACATTTTGAGAGGAATACTTCCCCCATCCAACTTTTATGGTCATGACCAAATGACTATTAAGTAGAAAAACAAAAGCTGTCAGTCTAAAGGTATAACATGGGTCTAATAACATTATTATCCACGAATCCCCCAGGACTTCACTGAAGTCAGACTGCTCCAAGGTTTTGCACTAGAGAGGAGTTCATTACCTCTTTGCCTAGAAGACACAGAGATATCTACACAGTGTTAGCACCTCCTAGCAGCTGTTAGAAAGAAGTTTGGAGGACCTGGCTTAAAACTCTATCTGGTCAGCACTTGAATTCAACTGTGAGGTTCAGAAAGTGCATACCTCACCTTACAAACATTTAATTAAAAGTCCTAGTGCTCCTCACTCAATTAGCACACCTCAGTTCTAACAGGATTCCAAGAATGCAGCAAACGAACACCCAAGGCAGATGATTCTGATTTAAAAGGGAAATAATGAGAATATCCCTTCTGTGCAGAGAGTAAAAAAAAAACATTACAGAAAGGATATTCTACAAAAGTGTCTGTGTATGTGAGAGAGAGGTGGTGGTGGAGGGAGGGAATATTAAAAGAAATGCCAAATCAGTGTATTTCTAGCTGAAAAATTCATCAGCTGGCAAGGGGAAAAAAGGGGGGGAAAGTAGCTAGAGGAAAGTGCATGAGGTATTTTATCTTAAAACCCTGAAAATCTTAACATCTCAGTCCTCACCAATAAGTCACCATCTAAACACAGCCTAACACTGGGCAAATTTTTACCTGCACAGATAGAAATTGTGATACAAGTCTAAAGGTATAAAAACATCTGAGACATCACAGATGAACTGCCCTTTATCCTCACAGAGCAAAATGAGTCCTGACTCAGCTGCTTGAGACAGAGCAGTGTGTTTTCCAAAGTAGACCCTCAACCCTAAGAACTCCTCATCCCAAGTGCTCAGCCTATAGTGTGCCACCAGGGTCAGATGGAAGCTAGCTGGTATTCCAGGGGCTGTAATTGGTTTTATTTTAACACCACACAAACACACGGTATCTCCTTACAGAATTCTTTTTAGCAAGGCTAAAAATGTAAAGAGCAAGCAAACGCAGCAGCAGAAGGGAAACTGTGAGCTGAAGAATGGCTTTAAGGATTTCTTCTGACAGCTAACAAATTGAACCGAGCTTATTTCTCCCCAGTCTGTACATCCCCCTTTTGGATCGTTCCACAGTAACAAACAAACCGACTCAGCAGTGGCCCAACACCCCCAACTCCTGCACTATGGGGCATGGTTCTGCCTGTAGGATATCGACTCCTGGTGCAGGATACAATCGATTCTGCTCCCATTCCAGCAGTGCTTAGCTTTTAACAACGAGAAGAGCTTTGTTACTGGCTAAATGCATCGAATTGTCTGTCACCTTAAGCAACAGCAGCCCGAGGTTGTGTCAAAGCAGCCTCCCGAGCTTCCCCTACCGCAGAGATGCCCAAGGAAAGGGCACAACATCAGAGGCAGAGATGTGGTACTGGTTTAGCATCAGACTTGGTAGAGTTAGAGAATGGTTGGGCTGGATGATCTTAAATGTCTTAAATGATCTTAAATGCCAACCAAAACGATTCTGTGACTCTGTGACTCTACAGAAGTGCTAATTGCACTGCAAGATAATTGAGTTACAAGACCTCTAATTAGAGTGAAGCTAAGCCACCGGAGGGAGAGATTTGGGTGACTGAAAGCACCGTAAGCTATGTAGTTGAACGCCCGAGCTTCTCAGCGACACCTGTGACTCATACAGAAGCACTTCTGTAAGTGAAGTCACTGAAAACAACCAAAGGACGTAACGAAACCACTCTGTGGTTGCCGAGAGCGGGGTGCCAGCAGCCAGGCTCCCCAGACAGTGTGATGCTGCGGGGCCGTGTCCCGCCGTCCCTGAGCAACAACAGGTACGGACGGCTCCTCGCAGCTCCTCTGCCGGCCCGGAGCCGCCACTTGGCCCCATAATAAATGCGTGCGAGCCCAGCAGCAGAATGTGGGGAGCCGCCGACCCCTGCTCACTCCCGTTCCCTGCCCCGGGACCGCGGTTCGGAGGGGCAGAAGTTAGCGGCCAGCGCCAGTGGGGCTCTCCGTGGGCCGTGTCCCGCCAACGCTGCCCCGCCGCGACCCTTCTGCAGGCTGGAGGTTGCTTGGCAAGCTCAGTTCCTGCTCCCCCCCCGGACCCTCCCGAGCCGCTCCNAGCAGGACACACCCCTGCCGCCCCTCCCGCCCCGCCGCTCCCCGCCCTGCCGCCGCTCCCGGGAGCCACAGGGGCCGGGGGTGCCCAGGAGAGCGAAGCCGAAGGACGGGACGGGGGCACTGCAAACTGTCCCGCGGGGCTCCCATGGTGCTCCCCATCCTGGAGGGGTGGTGAGGCCGTTTATCCTTGGTGCCGTCTCACAGCACATGGAGGATGGGGAGGATCAGGAGACGGCAGGGGGGGGACACCAAGGGCAGTCATGTTTCACCAAACTGATAGCTGTCTCCCAGGGCATGACTGGATGGATAGGTGAGGGAGGGCAGTGGATGTCACCTGCCTTGGTTTCAGCAAGGCTTTTGACAGTCTCCCACAGCATCCTCACAGCCAAGCATAGGAAGTAAGGTGGGTTGAGAAGGACAGAGCTCAGAGGGTTGTGATCGACAGTGCAGGGTAGAGTTGGATGCCTGTGGCTAGTGGTGCTCCCCAGGGGTCAGCACTGGGTCCAGTCTTGTTCAGCATCTTCATCAACAACGTGGAAGAAGGGACAGAGTGGACGCTCAACAAGTTTGCTGATGGTACAGAAGTGGGAGCAGTGGCTGACACCCTGTCAGACTGTACTGCCATTCAGCCAGACCTGGACAGGCTGCAGAGCTGGGCTGAGAGGAAACTCCTGAAGTTGAACAAGGGCAAGCGTAGAGTCTTGCACCTGGGGAGGAACAAGCCCCTGCAGCAGGTGAGGTGTGACCTGCTGGAAGGCAGCTCTGTGGAGAAGGACCTGAGAGTGCTGGTGGACAGTGAGTTACTCATGAGCTAGCAACGTGCTGTGGCAAAGGAGGCCAATGGCATCGTGGGCTACACTAAGAAGAGTGGGGCCAGCAGGTCAAAGGAGGGTCTCCTGCCCCTCTACGCTGCCCTGAGGAGACCACACCAGGAGTATTGTGTCCAGGTCTAGGCTTCCCAGTTCAAGAAAGGGCACTACTGGGAAGGCTCCAATGAAGGTCCATGATTAGGGCACTGGAACAGCTCTCTCCCAAGGAGAAGCTGAGACACCTGGGGCTCTTTAGCCTGGAGAAGAGCAGACTGAGAGGAAGTCTCATCAAAACTTACCTATATCTGAAAGGTGAAGGTCAAGAGGATGGGGCTGGGCTTTTTTCAGTGGTGGCCAGTGATAGGACAAAGGGCAACAGGTACAAACCCAGGAGGTTTCAGAGGAGGAAAAACGTCTTTACTTTGTGAGGACAGGAGCACTCAGCCAGGCTGCCGAGAGAGGTGGTGAAGTCTCCTTCCTTGGACAGATTCAAAACCCACCTGGATGTGATCCTATCCAACCTGATCTAGGTGAACCATTAGCAGGGGGGATTGGACTAGATGATCTCTGGAGGTTCCTTCTGACCCCCCACCATGCTAGGATGCTGTGAAATAAGCCAAATCCATTTCCCCTGATGTGTCTGGGAGTATTATGTCAATGCTAGCCCCATATGGCAGGGAAAAATCCATATTACTGCCTCAAGGAAAAATTAATATTTCATTAAAATAAAATACTGATCACAATCTATTGTATAGATCTTTTAAAATCTATTGTATAAATCTTTTAAAAAGTCAATAAAGACTGATTTTGATGATGGAAGGAAGTGAACATCCAACTCCTGGAGAAGCATACTGAGGTAGGACATAATGGGCTGTGAGGCAAAGAGCTGGGCTGAGCTCAGAGTGTATCTGCACAGTCACAGAACCACACCTGAAGCGGCAATGTGGTCACCCCTGCACCTTCACACATCTCCTAACATCACACTTCAAACTGTACACCCTTGGTATTTCACGAGGAGATTAAGCAATCCTGAGTGTTTCTTGACAAAAGTACTCCACACACACAAACACAGCTTTACTCTCTGGAGTCAGCACTGAGCAAGGCTAGGGGTAAGTGCCCACAAGTCTGAGTCTGATGCATTGTCAGTCTCAGCTCTCAAACCACAGCATGTCCTGGTGGTAGATGCATCAGTTTCTGCAACCCCAAACTGAATCATAGAACATTAGAGGGTGGAAGGGACCCCCAGAGATCATCAAATCCAACCCCCCTGCCAGAGCAGGATCACCCAGGGTAGTCTGCACAGGAATGCATTCAGGTGAGGTTTGAAAGTCTCTGGACGAGGAGACTCCACAACCTCTCTGGGCAGCCTGCTCCAGGGCTCTGTCACCCTCACACCAGAAAAGTTTCTCCTCATGCTGAAGNCACAGTATTGCAGGTATGGTCTCACTAGGGCAGAGTAGAGGGGGAGAGGAATCCCTAGCCCTGCTGGACATGCTTTTCTTGCTGCACCCCAGGATCCCATTGGCTCTCTTGGCCACAAGGCAACATTGCTGTCCCATGCAGAACTCACTGCTCACCAGCACTCCAAGGTCTTTCTCCATGGAGCTGCTTTCCAGCAGGGCAGCCCCCAACCTGTACTGGTGCCTGCTGTTATTCCTCCCCAGATGCAGGACCCTGCACTTGTCCTTATTGAACTTCATGAGGAGGAGAACATTTTGCCTTCAACAGCCTGTTACATCCAGCAGCAGAGCCTGCTTGTTTCTCTCTCTCTGTCATCCCACCCTGATCAGACTCCTCCTTTCTCTTCACAATGGCTGCTAATCTTCTGAGATTTCACCACAGATGGCCTGGGCTCTGCTGCTGGGATTCCTGTCATCACACACTCATTGCTTCCATGGCCACCTAGAAACTGCTCCCCCAGCACAGGGCAGCAACAATAATGCTCTTATACAGCTTGGGCATCTGCCACGCCTAAGTCAATGGAAAACGCTCCAGCCCTCTTGCCAAGAGATGGTGGAGTGGCCTTCTGCACTTCTTACTGGGAGACCCAAGCTCAAGGTTCATCTTGATGGTATTCAGCTTGTCAACTGTTTGCTTTGTTGTGGAAGTATAAAGTCAGGGAGCTGAGAGGGACAGAGAGGGAGACAATGTCTATGACACTGTCCAAAGTTCTTGCACTGTCACTGTTGCATCCATAAATAAAACCACTGCCTGTCACTTGGAGAACTCTGTGCCAGTTTTATCATAGAATCATTTTTGTTGAAAAAGCCTTTTAAGATCATCCATTCTCTAACTCTACCAATGCTGGTGCTAAGCCATGTCCCTCAGCACCACATCTCTGCCTCTTTGAAACACCTCCAGGGACAAGGATACAACCACCTCCCTGGGCAGCCTGTGCCAGTGTTTGAGAAGCCTTTCACTACATCTACACCAGTCTGACTCTAAAAGCACATTTATTGGTTGGATTACATAGTGGCAGCTGCTGCACAAGAGCCACAGTAGCATGAGCTGCAGACTCCCTCAGCTGGAGAAATTCTTTCCAGGACTCTGAGAGCTGCAAGCACTATGGATGAGTTTGAGACCATATCTAGGAGCAGATTGAAGAAACTGAAAGTGGGATCCACTGCTGCTTTATGTAAAGAAGGTCTCATCACATCTTAGGTAGTAGTCTGAGATTTGGATTTCTCACTTATTTGGGCTGAAATGGGTTAGAGTTTTCCCTTTATGTTCAAACCTATAGTCTCTTCTCAGTGGTTTCCTGTAATAGGATAAAGGGCAATGACACAAAGTGGAGCACAGGAAGTTCCACCTCAACATGAGGAAAAATTTCTTTGCTGTGAGGGTGCTGAAGCCCTGGAGCAGGCTGCCCAGAGAGGTTGTGGAGTCTCCTCCTCTGGGTACTTTTGAGACCCATCTGGCTGTGTTCTTATGTGACCTGCCCTGGGTGATCCTGCTTTTGGCAAGGGGGTTGGACTCAATGATCTCTGGGGGGTCTCTTTCAACTCCTACCATTCTGTGATTCTGTGAATAACCTTTTAACTTATATCCAAAGATCACAGGATCAGAGGATGTTAGGGGTTGGAAGGAACCTATGGAGATCATCTAGTCCAACCCCCCCCTGCCAGAGCAGGACCATAGAATCCAGCACAGGTCACATAGGAACACATCCAGACAGGGCTGGAAAGGCTTCAGAGAAGGAGACTCCACATCCTCTCTGGACATGAGTCAAACTCACACTTTTCAGTGCTGCTTTGTTCTGTGTCATAGCCTTTCTTGCCTCTGCAGCTTCTCAGGTTGCTTTTAGCCTCAAAGCCCCAAACCTTGTACTTTCCTAGTGCCTGACCCAGTATGTTTTTCTCTTTTAAAGTGTCTGCAAAATCTCTCCATGCCTTGTGAATTATTAAGATCAGCAGCAGGTTGGGGGGCCCTGCTTCCCCAAATATCAATTTTGGGCCAATATTAAACCCCGCATGTGTCATTTACTTGACCTTTTCTTCAGATTGGATTTTCTGCTGCTGAGCCTGGATGGTCTGCAATGTGAGGTGGCCCTGCAGGAGCTCAGCCTAGTTTCAGGTCACCTGCACTGTTGTCATAGCCAAGTACCTAATCACCACTCAGAGCCAGCACTGACATCTCATAACTGTGTGCCAGAGCTATAAACTTTAATAGATTAGGGACATGGAGGGAAGATATGCCAGCATAACCTACTGTCTTATTCAATCAACAGCATTTCTCACATCTGAACCACAGAAAATAATTTCATAATGTAAAACACTGGGCTATGTTCAAGAAGCAGCAAGAAGAGGCTGCTCCAGAGGAGAAGGCTAGTTGGAAGACAAAGCACCAAGGCAGGCAGGGCAGTGGCCTCACCAAGAGCCCTTGATCCCGCAGTACCTGAATGCAGGTAGGGCAGGTCTGGAGATGATAACCAGGATCAAGCAAGAATACAAATCTCCAGGTGGCTTCACAGTGAGGAGACAGATATATGAGGATGAGCAGAGGGATGGAGCTCCTCTCCTATGAGGACAGACTGAGAGAGTTGGGGTTGTTCAGTCTGGAGAAGAGAAGGCTCTGAGAAGACCTTCTTGTGGCCTTCCAAGTAGCAGAAGGGGGCTACAAGAAAGCTGGGGAGGGACTTTTTAGGGTGTCAAGGAGTGATAGGATTGGGGGGAATGGAACAAAACTAGAAGTGGGTAGATTCAGATTGGATGTTAGGAAGAAGTTTTTCACCATGAGGGCGGTGAGACATTGGAACAGGGAGGTGGTGGAAGCCTCATCCCTGGAGGTTTTTGCAGCCAGGCTGGATGTGGCTGTGAGCAACCTGCTGTAGTGTGAGGTGTCCCTGCCCATGGCAGGGGAGCTGGAACTGGACGATCCTTGAGGTCCCTTCCAACCCTAACAATTCTATATGAGGTCAAGTCAGGAAGTCACATCTGCAAATCAGGGTCAGTGAGATGCAAAGTGAGTCTGCAATACAGCACAGGCAGAGACTGAGGGCAAGGGCTTGATCTTAAAGGTAGCATCCTCTCCTTAAACGCAGGGGGGCACCAACAAGGTTTCTCCAAGGTCTTCTTCACCCATCAAATATGTCACTGAGGCATGACACAGATTACATGGTTGTTCCAGGTCAGAGGTGGCCTTGAGGGCAAGAGACCCATAGGAGTGAGGAGAAGAGGCTGCAGAGCCTGTAGGTGCACTCAGGACCATGACAAGTTGGACAAAATGAAGATAGGTGTGAAGCTTTTTAGCTACAGCCCTGGCTGAAAGGGAAGTCATGGTAGTGTGTACTGAGATGAGAATCATAGAATCAACAAGGTTGGAAAAAACCTCAGAGATCATCAAGTCCAACCTATCACCCAGCACCTCATGACTAGCTAAACCATGGCTTCAGCTGCTGGGCTGAAAGAAGGGTGTGAGTAGAATCAGGTAAGTACTCATCTGGGAACCAATATCACCATATTTTCATGGCCTTTGCATTAAAATGATAGGGGTTTCAAATAAGCTTTTCTGATAAGATTAGGAAAGACCACTGTATAGGCTATGAACTCATATATACATCTGAACACTGAAAGGAGGTTGGAGTAAAGCTGGTGTTGGCCTCTTCTCCCAGGTGACTAATAGCAGGACAAGAGGAAATGGTTTCAAGTTGCACCAGGAGAGGTTTAGTTTGGCTGTCAGGAAAAATTTCTTTGCTGCAAGAGTGGTCAGGGATTGGAAGAGGCTGCCCAGGGAGGTGGTGGAGTCCCCATCCCTGGAGGTGTTCAAAATATATGTGGCCATGGCACTGAGGGACATGGTTTAGTGGCCAGGGTGGTGTGAGGTTGATGGTTGGACTTGATGATTTCAGAGGGCTTTTCCAACCTTAATGATTGCATGATTGCCAATATAGGCAGCTTTTAGTCTCAGTGACTGAAATATAGAAGTGAGAAGATGCTAAGTGGTACAGGATCATGCAGATAAGGTCTAAGAGTTGAGCTACCTATGAGAATTAACCTGATGCCTCCTGGCTCACTGACCTCCACCCACTCTGAACATTTCCAAGTCCTCAGAGTGATGCAGCTGTCAAATAAGTAGGTAGTGCCCAGGATACTGAAGGCAAAGGATCAGATAAAATATTTCTAGTGAAGATGTAAAACTTAATACTGTTGTACTGTTGCATCCCATCTAGGATATGCTAGTGAATTAGGATCATCCATGTTCAAGAGGAATTCATTTGGACTCAAACAGAGCAGAAGCCTCTGGGGAATGCAGGGCTTGTCTGAGGCATATAGATTAGAAGAGTTTGGTTTGTTTAACCTAAGAAAATAAGATGTGAGACAGCTCTAAGCATATCAGGGATGTTAATGGATGCAATTGTCACAAAAGGAAATGAGCATAAGGAAAATACAAATTAGTACAGGCTGGGAAATTGGAAGCTGGTTTCTAATCAGTAGGTGTGGAAACAGCCTTCTGCTAGGAGAAGATTTAATTGAGTTAAAAGTAGTACTGGGCAGATTTATGGAAGTAGTTCCATGACAAACTTGCCTGCACAAGGCAGGAGGAATGGATTTGGTGACCTGTGCAACCCTGTTCTATAAGGACTGTAACCAAAGGATAAAGCAAATAAAGACAAAAAAGAGGTTTAAAGGATAGAGAGTCAGATACCACTCTCAGGATGAGTTGAAATGTGTGAATCACTACAATCAAAGAATTAACCCATGGCCTGTGATTTGGAGCCAAGAAAGGAGGAACCAGAGATGTCCTCATGCCAGGGTTGTGTTCATCCAAAGCAGGTGTTAGGGAAGGGGCTGGCAAAAGGCAAGATAAAGAAGGACAAGGGATAAAGAATTGAGATATGTGAGTAGGAATCAATATCAAAGCAGGGAACAGAACTGAAGATCAAAGGAGACAAAGGAGATGTGGAGAAAAGGAAGAATCTAACACTGACAGAAAGCCATTCTTGTGAGCCCCTCTGGTGCTGGGGTCACTGTCTATTGTCAGTTGAAAGGCTGATATGGCAGCAGATGCAGATAACTGCAGGTCAGGAAGCAACCCTGGAAAATTAAAGGGGGAAAGAAAGGAAGAATAATCAAAAGAACAAGAAGAGAATAAGATAGACCTGGGCCTAGGTAAGTGTTTTAGTTTAGAGTGAGGCAGATTGCTCTTTTACCTCTTCTCAAAGTGCTCACACAAAGTATTGGATAGGATTGGAAACTGGATGCAACAGCACAATGCATAGAGGGATTCAAACTCAGCCTCAAACTGCCACAGTAAGCAAAGGAGGGCAAATAGAATTTGGCAAGAAAGGCTGAAGAGAAGGATGGCAACAATGGCAGTGACTGCACGTTGAGGAGGCTAGAGTCAAGAGAGGAGTTGTTACAGCTTGGGGAGCTACAAATGGCATCAGGATGGAGCTCATTTCAGAATGCAGCTCATTTGGTTTGAAACTCTCCATTTTCCTTGCTCACCACACCTATAACTGGTCAGACTATGGACTCATGCATCCAACCCACCTACTGCCATTGGTTCTCAACTCTTACAAAGCTGAATGCTCATCTGGTCATACCTCACTCTTGACCCTTGTGCATAAGGAGCACACCAGAGAGTCATGGATTCTGTGTGCCATTTGTAAGTGCCACTCATTTCTTGTCTTGGCTTCTCATTGTCTTCCTGACTGTGCTGCTAGTCTGGTGAGGCCACATCTGGAACTGTGTCCAGTTCTGGGCTCTCCAGATCAAGAAGGACAAGGAACTACTGGAGACAGTCCAGCAGAGACCCACTAAGATGCTGATGGAACTGAAAGATCTACCTTATGAGGGAAGGCTGGGAGACCTGAGGCTGTTTATTCTGGAGAACAGGAGACTGAGGAGGGATATTATCAATGCTGATCAATATCTAAAGGGTTAGTGTCAGAAGGATGGAGTCAGACTTCTCAGTGGTGCCCAGTGACAGGACAAGGGGCAATAGACACAAACTGGAACACAGGAGGTTCCACATAAACATAAGGAAAAATTTCTTCCCTTTGAGGGTACAGAGCACTGGAGCAGGCTGCCCAGAGAAGTTGTGGAGTCTCCTTCTCTGGAGACTTTGAAAACCCACTTAGATATGATCCACTCTGAGTGATCCTGCTCTAGAAAGGAGGTTGGACTGGATGACCTCCAAAGGTCCCTTTCACCCTCTACCATTCTGTGACTAAGTGACTTCTGGTTTTGTTTAGGTCCTGTGGGAAAGCAACAATTGGGAGAGCAATGGCAGCCACACTGTTAACTCCTGTTTAGCTCAGAATATGAAGCAGAAAGCAAACAGAGTTGCTCAGCCCATAATTAATTGTTACAGCCAAAATCTTTATATATTTCCCATAAATAGCATACCTGTTGCAAACATTTTGTGGCTCTATTTTCAGAGAATGGGACAGCTACCAAAAACAACTTCCTAATTCTAATAGCTACTCATTACCAAAAAAAACCCCAACAAACCACCCTAGAACTTATTCCAAAATTCCACATAAACCATTCAGCTTTAGAATGCACTTAAAAATAGTCTCCACCACTTATTTATTTAGGAGATCTGTTGCCTATGAGAAACTATCTGAATTTTCAGGATGTGTTAATAAGAATAAAGGTCTAATTTTGCCCTGAAATACAACTTTGCCTCTCACAGAATGGAGATGAGGATTGCTTGGCTCAGTCATTACCGTGGGTTTGATGTTTCCCTGCCAGCCACTAATGAGTTGTGAAAAAAAATTTAAAAAAAAATAACAAAAATGAAATAATAATAATAAAGCAGAAGATTAAACCAATTCCATAGAATTATATTGACTTGCCTTCCTAAAACTGGATAATGCTGCAAAACATGCAGCCAGGGAGAGAAACAGATGGGGGATAGCTGACAAATAAAATTTCCAGATACTGCCCCATCTGTTGCCTTCTACATGTTTCAGCTATAAGCTTTTCAGCATTATAGGGTTGCTGAGGTGATGTTCCTCCTTGCAGTGACGTCACACCCTAAGCAAAACCAGGTTGATACAATAATCTGACAGCAAGGATCAGCTCCCTGGATTATTGCCCATTTAGAGACTCAAACATTGACAGAATTTGTTTTGGTTGGAAAAGCTCTGTAAGATCGAGTCCAGCCCCCAACCCAACACCACCATGGCCATTAAACCAAAGTGCCATGGCCACACATTTCTTGAATGCCTCCAGGGATGGGAACTCCACCACCTCCCTGGGCAGCCTGTTCCAATCCCTGACCACTCTTGCAGCAAACAAATTTTTCCTCATTTCCAACTCTCCCCTGGTACAATTTCAGACCCTTTGTTCTCCTTCTATCACCTGAGACTAGGGAGAAGAGCCCAACCCCCACCTCACTGCAGTCTCCTCTCAGGGAGGTGTAGAGAGCTAGGAAGTCTCCCCTCAACCCACTCTTCTCCAGACTAAACACCCCCAGTTCCCTCAGTTACTCCTCACCAGCCCTGTTCTCCAGACTCTTCCCCAGCTTTGTTGCCCTTCTCAGTGTTCGCCAGAACTCAGTGTCTTTCCTGTAATGAGAGGTCTAAAACTGATCAATTGATCAATGATCAATTACATTATTTTTTTCTTCAGATCCAACCTGAACCACCCTTTCTTTCAGGGACTTTCAGTCTCTGACCAGACCAGTGCCACATGCACTATTCTATGATTCTGTGATCTTGTTCTATCTCTGTAGGCAAGAAACTGAATGTCTTACAGATCATTTCTCATCAAGCTGACAGCTTGACTAAGATAAGCAAGATCCCTTCCTAGGTTTGTTTTGGATGAGGCTGGTGACTGGATATTCAGAACAGAAGGCTCTTCATTCTGGTTTTCCTCCTCAGTCAAAGCTGTAGCCTTCTAGAACTTGCTTCAAAATCTGCTTCTTCACAGAATGCATCAGGTTGGAAGGGACCCTTCAAAGATCATCTTGTCCAAGCCCACTGCAGCCAGCAGGGACACCTCCAATTATTCAGGCTGCTCAGGGCCCCATCAAGTTTGACCTTGAATGTCTCCAGGGCTGGGGCCTCATGTTTTCTTCATGAAAAAAAAAAAACCAAACAAACAAACCAAAAAACAACAAAACAACCCCAACAATATAAGCCCAAGAAAAAAAGCATTTTGACCTTAATCTAGACAATAAAGTTCTGTCTGTTTTTTTATCAGGCATGAGTTTTGTTGCCCTTTCAAGTTACTATCCCAAAGATGTTGAGCTGGCATGGTTTCATTTCTTTGACATGGCCAGTTGGCTTGTGGAGAGCTCATTTGCTCATGCATTTGTTTCAGTTTTAAGCACTGTCTGGTTTTGGTTTGTAAATTGGCAGGAGTGTCTTGAGCACCACAATCAAATGGGACTCTGTGCAGTGGGCAAAGGCAGGTACTTTTGACTTCACTGCTGGCATCTGTTGGATGCAAAATACTTTCCTTCAGCAGAACTTTTGACATCATCTCCTCCAGGGTTCTCACTGGGAACCTGAAGACATCTGTGTGGTTGATGTGGATGAGAGTGAATCCACTGTTAGATGGGCTGAGAACCGGCTGGGCTGCCAGGCTCCAAACGTCATCACCAACAATTGAGATCCATATGGCATCCGGGAACAAAAGAACCAAGATGTTGTAAGTGGGGCACAAAATGCTTCATTCATTCATCAAAACAGATTTGCAGATGACTCTAGAGTAGATGAAGCATCTGACACAACAGCTAGCACAGCTTATGTTCAGAGATGGGGAAAAATAGGTTGCCCTGGCATGTGGAGTCACTATCCCTGGAGGTGTTCAAGAAACGTGTGGCCATGGCACTTTGGGACATGGTTTAATGGTGGTCTTAGGCTGAAGGTTGGACTTGATGTTAGAGGTCTTTTCCAACCAAAACAGTTCTATGATTCTATAAAAGCTGAACAAATCCATGATCTAACATTGACAGAAGTCCTGGACTAATGGACCTCCCAACATATCATCCAACCAACATCTCTCTCTGCAATTTTATGACATTTTTATGGCATCCTTCTGTTGCTCAGAGAATGTGATTCTTCCCTTTATTAATTGTAAGAAAATAAGGAGAGTCTCATAAACTGAGAAAGGAAAGCATTTCCTTGACAGATTAATCTGTGGTAAACCATTCCTTTTATAACTAGCTTTCATAGGATCAGAGAAAGGTTTGGGTTGGAAGGGACCTTAAAGATCATCCGGTTCCAACCCCCTGCCATGGGCAGGGACACCTCCCACCAGCCCAGGTTGCTCATCCAACCTGGCCTTGAACACCTCCAGGAAGGGGACATCCACAGCCTCCCTGGACAACCTGTGCCAGTGTCTCACTCCCCTCACTGTCAAGAATTTCTTCCTCATCTCCAGTCTCAATCTCCCCTCTCCAAGCTCAAAGCCATTGTCCCTCATCCTGTCACTCCCAGCCCTTGTCAAAAATCCCTCCCCAGATCTCCTGTAGCCCTTTCAGGTACTGGAAGGCTAAAGTCTCCTTTAAGCCTTATTTTCTCCAGACTGAACAGACCCAACTCCTTCAGCCTGTCCCCTTAAGAGAGGTTCCCAGCCTTCTGACCATCCTTGTGTCCCTCCTCTAGACCCACTCCATGTCCTTCTTCTGTTGAAGGTACTGGAACTGGACACAGTACTCTGGGTGTGGTGTCACCAGAACAGAGTTGGAGACACACCACACTCTTTCTGCTGGTCACACTTCATCAACTGACAGCCCCCAAGTCCTCCTCCAGACTACTCTCAAGCCATTCCTCACCCAGCCTGGCTTTGTGTTTTGGACTGTCCTGACCCAGGTGCAGGACTTTCACCTGGCCTTGCTGAACTCCAGGAGGTTGGCTTGGGCCCAGCTCTCCAGCCTGTCCAAGTCCTTCTGGATGGATCCCTTCCCTCCAGCTGTCAACCACAACACACACCTTGGTGTCATTGGCAAACTTGCTGAGGGTGCCTCAATCCCACATCCCTGTCACTGACAAAGATGTTAAACAGCACCAGTTGCAGAACCCACCCCTGAGGAACACCACTTCCAGCCTCAGTTTTGCATCTTCTTAGCCAATTACTACATTTCTAGAGGACTTGTTTTTCCAAATGGATAATGAGGCACCTGACAAACAGTTTGCTGAGTCTGGAATGTTAGACTCTATAAAATTATATAATGCATAGTTTTAATATTGCTGATGCTTTAATGGCATTAAATGTAACACTGAAATGAAAATATGAAATGGGGACATATAAATATCCTTCTAGTAGCTGCTATATATGGTTTTAATTTTCTACTTTTATATATATACAGAGATATATAAACACCCACTTCTGTATGTTAAATACTACTTTTTAATGAGTTCCATCCATTAATATATGCACATGAATGACATATCTCTCATAACCACTATCCAGGCAATTAAAAAGTTTTAGTAATGCCATTGGTGGAAAGTTTACCTGAGTGGAAATGAGGAAAACAAAAACCAAACATGGAAAAAAAAACCCCACCAAACTAACCCAACCAACCAAACAAACAACAACAAACCCAACCAAAAAACACCAAACCCCCAAATAACCACAAAAAACACCCAAACAAATAAAACTAAAAAATCCACAAAACCAAACAAAAGCCACCCAAAATTGTTTGAAATTGGCCTGGAATTCCAGACTTAAGGGAGCTGATGAATTAGGATAGCCAGCTGTGTCCTAGCTCTCTATTTTGATTTTCTTCTACTATGAACTTTAAATCTCACTAGGGACTTGTCAAGATTCATCCACTGGTTATGAAATCACTTAAAGACTCCTGGTTCAGGCTGCTAGAATTTTTTTTTGATATAGATTCATAGATTCCTGAATTGGATTAAGGTAGTAAGAGACCTTAAAAATCATCTAATTCCAACCCCACTGCAGTCAGCAGGGACACCTCCCACCAGCCCAGGTTGCTCAAGGTCTCATCCAGCCTGGCTTTGAACACCTCCAGGTAGGAGGCATCCACAATCTCCCTGGGCAACCTGTTCCAATGCCTCACTCTATGAATTACTTCCTCATCTCCAGTCTCAGTCTCTCCTCTTCCAGCTCAAAGTCATAGCTCCTTGTCCGAGCACTCTCAGCCCTTGTCAAAAGTTCCATCCTGACTTTCTTGTAGGTCCCCTTCAGGTACTGGAAGGCTGCTCTAAGGTCTCTCTGGAGAGAGAAAATATATAGTGCTGGGTCCCCCACTTGAGTCTCAACTACTCCAAGGACACTCCAGGCTTACAGCACAGTGTATGGAAACTGCCCAGAAGTGAAATACCATGGGGTGTTGTTTGATAGACAGCTGAAGATGAGTCAGTGTGTGCCCAGGTGGCCAAAAAAGCCACCAGCATCCTGGTCTGGGGCAGGAATAGTGTGGCCAGGAGGAGTAGGGAACTGATTGTCCTCCTGCACTCAGTATTGGTGAGGCCACACCTTGAGTCCAGGGTTCAGTTTTGGGCTCCTTGCTCCAAGAAGGACACTGGTGCTGGAGCATGTCCAGAGAAAGGCAACAAAGATGGGGAAGGGGAATGGTCTGGAGAACAGGGCTGGGGAGAAGCAGCTGAGGGACCTGGGGGTGTTTAGTCTGGAGAAGAGGAGGCTGAAGGAAGACCTCATTGCTCTCTACAGCTCCCTGAGAGGAGGCTGCAGTAAGGTAGTGATTGGTCTCTGTCCCCTACTAACAAGTCATATGATAAGAGGCAATGGCCTCAGTTTGCATCAAGGGAGGTTTAGATTGGAGTTTAGAAGAAAATTCTTCCCTGAAAGGGTTCTCAAAGACTGGCACAGGCTGCCCAAGGAGGTGGTTGAATCCCCATCCTTGGAGGTGCTTCAAAGAGGCAGAGATGTGGTGCTGAGGAACATGGTTTAGCACCAGCCTTGGTAAAGCTAGAGAATGGTTGGACTCAGTCTTAAGACTCTTTTCCAACCAAAATGATTGTATGCTTCTATGGCACCTGAGATCACCAGGCCTTTTTCATGTTATAATCATGGGATCCAGTAGCCTAAAGTGTAGCTAAAAGAGATGGAAGCAAACCAGAGTGAAATTAGCACTGACAAAGACAAAGGAAATTTGGCTTTATTTTATCCCCTTGTTACCTGACTCTGCCAAAGCAATTCTCTTTGCAGGCTCAGTGTGGTAAAACAATTATTAGTTTGTTGCTCTACCTCCCAGATGAAGAAGGAAAAGTGTGTTTTAGAAAGTGCAAATCTGAAAGTTGAGGCTTCTGAGCAGCAGGCAAGGATGACTTTGGGAAGCTGTGTGGGCATTTCTCTCTGAGAAGCAAATGGAATTTAATTATATTGACAAACCACTGTGGTTTCCAAGATTCATTGCTCTTGAACAAAAATTAATGTGCTCCATAAATGATCATTCTCCTTCCAGCCTACTCGTTTCAGACTTTTAAAGTGCTGTTTTCTTCTTTCTATTTAGCATATTAAGAATGGAAAGATGTAATTGCCAGCACATCTTTGGGGCTGCAGTGCTTTATTTGGGAAATGTCTTGCATCCTTGGGCTGAGCAAAAACTGCTGGATCTGTTCCACTGGCTGTTCCTAACAAGAATATTTTGGGGGACTCACAGCTACTTTCACATCCATACTTGAAATTTCTGTGAGTTTACAGTCCTGGTTGTGAGGAACCCAAGCATTCATGTTTACTGACAGCACCATTTCATCTTCCAACTTCTGGGCTGATCAAGAGTGAACTACTAATTTCAATATATCCAAGTCCCTCTTCCAGGACTTAACAGTAGGTCTGGTTATTTCTGGCCCCCCATTTGAAACATGAGACAACATTATCATGTTCCAGGGGGGAAACATGCCCAGCTGCTCTCAGCTTTAGGCAGACACACATTCCTTCCAACATCCATGGAAAAGAATCCATGTCTGCTCTGAGTCACTGAAAGAAGAGACAGCTGCTTACTGTACTTTGGGCTCTCTCAGCCACATCCCACCAGCATTAGGCACAGCAGCCACGTTTAAAGTGCCCAAGCCTTTTGAAACTCCTAACAGAGAGGGTTGGAGCACCTCTCCTATGGAGACAGAGTTGGAGTTGTTCAGTCTGGAGAAGAGAAGGCTCCAAGGAGACCTTCTTATGGCCTTCCAGTATCTGAAGGGGGCTACAAGAAAGCTGGGCAGGGACTTTTTAGGGTATCAGGGTGTGATCGGACTGGGGGGAATGGAGCAAAACTAGAAATGGATAGATTCAGATTGGATGTTAGGAAGAAGTTCTTCCCCATGAGAGTGGTGAGACACTGGCAGAGGTTGCCCAGGGAGGTGGTGGAAGCCTCATCCCTGGAGGTTTTTGCAGCCAGGCTGGATGTGGCTGTGAGCAACCTGCTGTAGTGTGAGGTGGCCATGGCAGGGGGTTGGAACTGGATGACCCCTGAGGTCCCTTCCAACCCTGACAATTCTGGGATACTGATTTCATGACACTTCTTACCTTGATATTTACTTGTCCCTGCTGAAACTCTCAAGGTCCACCACAGCTGCATGCAACACTGACTTGCTGACATGTGCCCTTCCTAACCTACAGGAAACAAAGGAGGAATCTTTCTCACTCACATAGTTCCAGCAGGAATGAATGCTTCCCAGGGCTTTGCCCACCGGATGCTGTATTAATAACCTTGTGGATCTGGTTCCATGAGGGAAATATTATCCATAACCTCATCTGCATGGACACTGATTCCACTTCTAACTTACTCTATGTATAGAGTCCTCCTCTTTCATAGAATCATAGAATGGTTTGGGTTGGAAGAGACATTAAAGATCATCTAGTTCCAACCCCCCTGCCGTGGGCAGGGACACCTTCCACACAACCAGGTTGCTCAAGTCCTTGCCCAACCTGGCCTTGAATGTTTCCATCCAAAACCTCCCTGGGCAACCTGTGCCAGTGTCTCCTCACCCTCAATATCAAGAATTCCTTCCTCATCTCTAGTCTCAATCTCCCCTCTCCCAGCTCAAAGCCATTGTCCCTCATCCTGGCACTCCCTGCCCTTGTCAAAAGTCCCTCCCCAGCTCTCCTGTATTCCGCTTCAGGGACTGGAAGGCTGCTCTAAGGTCTCCCCAGAGCCTTCTGTTTTTCAGGCTGAACAGCTCAAACTCTCAGTCTGCTCCCCTAGGGGAGGTTCTCCAGCCTTCTGATCATTTTCATGGTCTCCTCTGGACCCTCCCCAAGAGATCCATGTCCTTCTTGTGTTGGGGACACCAGAAATGGACACAGTCCTCTAGGTGGGGTCTCAGCAGAGCATAGTGGGAGAATCATCTCACTCATTCTGCTGGTCACACTTCAACTGACACCCCCAAGTCCTTCTCCTCCAGACTGCTCTCAAGCTACTCCTTACCCATCCTGGACTTTTACTTTGGATTGTCCTGACCCAGGTGTAGGACCTTGCAGTTGGTCTTGTTGAACTCCATGAAGTTGGCTTGTGCTCAGCTCTCCAGCCTGTCCAGGTGGATCCCTTCCCTTCAGCATGTCAGCTGCATCCCACAGCTTGCTGTTACCTGCAAAACTTGCTGAGGGTGCCTCAGTCATGTCCATGTCACTGACAAGGATGTTAAACATCACTGGTCCCATTGCTGACCCCTAAGGGGTGCCACTTTTCACTAGTCTCCATTTGGACATTGAGCCATTGACTGGCCATCCAACCAATTCCTTATCCAGCCAGTGGCCACCCCTCAAGTCCATCTTTTCCATACATCTCCTCTGTCCCTCTCTCTTCCTGAAGACATTAGATTTATTGCTTTCTTCTCCTTGTGACAGACAGCAGATGGACTGGGCTGGCTAGAGTAAGGGAAGAACACCGATGTCCTAAATGAGAACTTGTAAAATAGTTTCAGAGGACCAGGTCCAAAGTCCCTCTCCAATCCCTCAGGCTTTTTAGGGAAGTCCAGGTCCTGTGAGAGTTGAATGAACAACATCACTCTGTTGAGTGCCTAACATAAGGCACAGTGGGTGGCTGCCCACACATGCAGCAAGTACAAAAATCTGTCTGCAGGATGCTTCCCACACATTTCCCAATTTTTCCCCTGCTACCATCTTGAACCTGGAGCCTAGAGTCAGGACAAATTATTCCACCTTTGCTTCTTTTATTGTCTTCTCTGAGGCCTCTACTTCTAGGCTAGGAACTGCTAGAACAAGCAGAGGTCTCCACCACTCAGCAGAGAGCCATAGAAGACTTGGGTCCTGTTGCAGGGACTACAAGGAGAAGGGACTGAGAGAGTCAGACATGGACTTTGAGGCAGCAGTCATCCCTCTGTACTCAGCACTGGTGAGGCTGCACATTGAGACCTGGGTTCAGTTTTGGTGTCCTCACTGCAATAAAGACATTGAGGTGCTGGAGCATGTCCAGAGAAGGGCAACCAAGCTGGTGAAGGGTCTGGAGAACAGGGCTGGGGAAGAGCAGCTGAGGGCAGTGGGGGTGTTTAGTGTGGAGAAGAGGAGAAAGAGAGAAGACCTCATTGCTCTCTACAGCTCTCTGAAAGGAGGTTGCAGCCAGGTGGGGGTTGGTCTCTAGTGTACTGGTCACCTAGCATCAGGTGATAGAACAAAATGGTCTGAAATTGTGCCAAGGGAGGTTTAGGTTGGAGATTAGGAAAAACGTCTTTGCTGCAAGAGTGGTCAGGGATTGCCAGAGGCTGCCCAGGCAGGTGGTGGAGTCTGCATCCCTGGAGGTGAAGAAGTGTGTGGCCATGGCACTTTGGGACATGGTTTGATGGCTATGGTGGTGTTGGGCTGATGGTTGGACTCAGTCCTAAAGGTCTTTTCCAACCAAGAGAGTTCTGTGGTTCTGTGATCTTATTTTGTGGAATAAGAACATCTCAGACTGTTAATTTGTCACTGGCTTCCACATTGTTTGCAGGTGCTGAGTGAACTGAATCATCCTGGGCTTTGGTTACCATGTTCCAGCACTGCCTGGCTGAAGAAGCAGCACTGCGAAGGGACTGTTCAGTCAGCCTTTAGCAGAAAAGTTTTTATCCCTTTTGCTTGCAATAACAGAATTCAAAATACATCCAAGTGCCACTTAATCACTGGATTTAAGGAAGCAAACAACTGAACTTCACCTCTGTGCCAAGATACACTGAACATCACCTTTGTGCCAAGAGGCAATGCACACAGCTCCGTGTGAAGTTAGAAAAATCTCTGGGCACATCTTATTTCTAACCTCTAGCCCTCTTCAGGAAAAGACCTTTAACCAGGTCTTCCTAATGAACATTACAGGTGAAGAGGACTTGCTGAGAGCCACTAGTGAGAGCAGAACACACACAAATTGCTGCAGGGAGGGGGGCATGGGCTACTTTACACAGCCCCCTTGGATGGCTGGATTTGACTGCAGGGCAAACAGACATTGTGCAACCTATACAAAATATTTACTTTTACTAAAATGTTTACTTTTACTACTTTTTCCTGCTCTCTGACTAGGAAAGGAGATTTGGGTTATTGATCAGAGGGCTGGAGCACCTCTCCTGTGGAGTCAAACAAGAGAGTTGGGGCTGTTTAGTCTGGAGAAGAGAAAGCTCCAAGGAGACCTTATTATGACCTTGCAGTATTCTGCAAAGAATACTAAAAGAAAGCTGGGGAGGGACTTTTTAGGCTGTCAGGTAGTGACAGGATTGGGGGGAATGGAGCAAAACTAGAAATGGGGAGATTCAGATCGCATGTTAAGAAGAAGTTCTTCCCCATGAGGGTGGTGAGACACTGGCAGAGGTTGCCCAGGGAGGTGGTGGAAGCCTTATCCCTGGAGGTTTTTGCAGCCAGGCTGGATGTGGCTGTGAGCAACCTGCTGTAGTGTGAGGTGTCCCTGGCCATGGCAGGGGGGTTGGAACTGGATGATCCTTGAGAACCTTTCCAGCCCTGACAGTTCTATAATTTTGAGGGCTTTTCCAACCAAGCAATTCTATGATTCTGTATGAGATCAGTTACAGTCCTTGACTGCACCAACATGTCCTTGACTGCACCAATAGCTTACTGTGAAAATCCATGCCCCATGTAACACCTCTTGCACGCTGCTGTGGTTCTCCTACCTTCAAACAATTTACTTGAACAACTTCTCATGATAGCTTTTCTGCATATGGCAAGGAAATCTTCCTTTACTGCAAATTAATGAAGACTCCCTTCTTATTAAAAATCTGAGAATATCTTCCAGACACAGCAGCCATATGTCCTGACAATAGCAGGAGGAAATTCTCCCCCATACTTCTGGTTTACACTGTGTGAAGCACAATATTGCTTTCCAACCCTTCTCCCTCTTGGATGCAGTTAATCTCAGGTTAGGAAAAGCAATGACAGTAGCATTTAAGGGGTTTAAGGACAGATGCTAGTCACTCCTTAATCTTCCCCTTCCTTTCTCCTCTCCTTTTTCCATTAATTCCTTTCCAAATGTCCTTTTTGTTTGTTTGTTTCCACACAGGGAAGAGATTTCAAGTTTCTGGCTGTGGTTTTTCGTGAAGCCATCAATTCCTCACTCTAAATCTCTTCTAAAAGTTGTCACTGTCTTCAATGCCCAGGGAGGTGGTGGAGTCACCATCCCTGGAGTGTTTAAAAGCCATGGAGATGTGGTGCTTGGGGCTATGGCTTAGTGGTGGAGTAGGATTAATGGCTGGACTCTATCTTGAAGGTCTTTTCCAACCTAAATGATTCTATGATTCTAAATCAGTGTCACTCCATGAAGAACAAATGCCACCAGGCTGGAAGCAGGCTTGCAAGCAGGCAAATACTCTCTTCAGAAGGCCCCCAAGAGATAGTGAGGCACCACTGCTGCATCTTGGGTTGCTGCCCCTCCTAAATTCCATGACTGGACTGGTATGGAAAATAACTTGTTCTTCTCAGGAGAAAAAAGGGAGATCAGGAAAATAAGGGCCCATGTGGGAACATAGGACATGGAAATGGCTGAATGAATGAGTGCTGCCTTTGCCTCAGTCATTCCTAGGAAGACTGGCTTCAGGAAGCCCATGCTCCCCAGAGGAGGAAGGCTGCTCAGGGAGGATCTATCACTACTAGAAGAGTTGGACTCTCTCCAGTAGTTCTCTGTCCCTCTTGAACTTGGGAGCTCAGAACTGGACACAATGCCCAACATGCAGTCTCACCAGTGCAGAGGGGAAGGAGAACCTTCCTGGACCTTCTGCCCACACTCTTCTTAATGGACCCCAAGAGACCATTTGCCTTCTTAGGCACAAGGGCATGTTGCTGTCCCATGGATAGCTTACTGTCCACCAGGACTCCCAGGTCCTTGATGGAGCTGCTTCCAGCAAGTCAACCCCTAACCTGTACTGGTGCATGGTGTTGCTCCTCCCCATGTACAGGAGTCTGTATTTAATCCTGCTGAACCTCATGAGGTTCCCCTTTGCCCAGCTCTCAGCCTGTCCAGCCTCAACCACTCTGTGATTCTGTGGTACTTCTCAGAGGAATATTTTAGACAACAACTTGAGAAATTTGTCCATAAAAATAAAAGACTAAGACTGATGATAGTGGAAGTCTCTCATCCATACATGTCCTACTTTGAAGTTACCCTAAAAATAACTCAGTACTACCTCTGCCTGGAAGTGCTTCCTGAAGGAGGCAGAAAGCAGAGAGTGCAAATATTAGGGAATTATTTATGTTGTTTAATCATGCAGTGATGTGTGTGCTATGCATAATTTAGGATGCTTTTTTACCTAACAAATAATGAGGGAGGTATTTTGCACACAGCCACAAGAAATCGTCCCCATAATCAAACCACTCTGTCAACTCTTTACATCTAATGAGCTGCTGCACTTAGAATACACAGTAATGTCCTTTTTTTATGGGTAGATTGTAAAATAAAGGAGCTTGATAGCAAAGAGCAAGCTGCAGGAGTTGGTCACAAGTTGGAACAAGTCTTATGAGGAGCAGCTGAGGGAACTGGGGTTGTTTAGCTTGGAGAAGAGAAAGCTGAGGGGAGACCTCATTGCTCTCTGCAACTCCCTGAGAAGAAGTTGGAGTGAGGTGGGGGTTGGGCTCTTCTCCCAAGTACCAGGTGATAGAAGAGAACCAAAGAATATCTTTGGTTGGAAAATACCTCTAAGATCATCAACCCTACACTACCATGGCCATTAAACCATGTCCCAAAGTGCCATGGCCACACATTTCTTATGTCAACTACACCTCCCTGGGCAGCCTGTTCCTAATAGTTCCTAATATCCAACCTAAGCTTTCCAGAATGAGAGCAAAGAGCCTCAAATTGTGCCAGGGGAGGTTTAGGTTGGAGATTAGGTAAAATCTGTTTGCTGCAAGAGTGGTCAGGGATTGGAACAGCCTGTCCAGGGAAGTGGTGGAGTCCCCATCCCTGGAGGTGTTCAAGAAACATGTGGCCATGACACCTTGGGACATGGTTCAATGGCCATGGTGGTGTTGGGTTGCTGGTTGGACTGGATGATCCTAGAGGTCTTTTCCAACTAAAGCAATTCTGTGATTCTATGAAATGAGTTGCAGCAGAGGGACTCACTCTAGGGCCACACTGGTACTTCCATCTCATGTCTGACTTCTATCATCCCTGCCCTGCTCAGATGAGTTTATTCAGTTGCCTCCTAGGAATAAGGAGGCAGCAGCTGAACATTCTACATACCCAGCCCTCTCATGAGCCTTAACTATTTTACCATCTTCTGGTCTGACCCTAAGAAGTAAAAAGTCATGTGCTTGGGACTCCAAGGGAATTGCTCATGAGGGGCTGAAGCTTGGCAAGAAGCACTCAGTAATTCTGTGTTTAAAATGTGAATAAGTTCTTTATACACAATCTGAGGAAGAACAGTAAGCCTATTGTGTTCTTGTGCAGTGTGTTCTAAGGCAGCCTGTGCTCCAGCTGTTCTGGTTTACACCAGGAGAAAACCCTTCACCACCGAGGCTCATGGTTGAACACAAAGCATGGCATGGCTTCTGCTGGAAGCACTGCATTCTTACCAAGCACAGAATCACAAACATCCAGATTGGAAAAGTCCCTCAAGATCACCAAGTCCAATCCAGAACCCTACTCTAACAAGGCTCACCCCTAAACCATATCCCCAAGCACCACATCCAAACCACCTTGAAACACATCCAAGCCTGGTGACTCAACCACCTCCCTGGGCAACACATTCCAATCCCAAACCACTCTTGCTAGGAAAAATTTTTTCCTGCTGTCCAGTCTAAACCTACCCAGTCACAGCCTGAGGCCATTCTCTCTTGTTCTGTCACTAATGACCTGTGAGAAGAGACCAGCACCAACCTCTCCACAACCTCCTTTCAGGGAGTTGTAGGCAGCAATGAGGTCTCTCCTCAGCTTCCTCTTTTTCAAACTAAACATGTGAACATATATATGAGCTGACCATGAGCTGTTTGGTGATCACTAGGTCTAATTAGGCTGTGGTTGAAAGAATCACAGAATGTTAGGTGTTGGAAGGGACCTTTAGAGATCATGCAGTCCAACCCCCTACCAGAGCAGGATCACTCAGGTCACACAGAACACATCCAGGTGGGTTTGGAATGTCTCCAGAGAAGGAGACTCCACAACCTCTCTGGGCAGCCTGCTTCAGGGCTCCAGCACCCTCACAGCCACAAAGTTTTCCCTTCTGTTCCTGTGGTATCTCCTCTGCTCCCACTTGCCCCCAGTGCCCCTTGTCCTGTCCTTGGACATCCCTGAGCAGAGCCTGGCTCCATCCTCCCCACACTGCCCTGCAGATGTTTATTAACAGGAATGAGGGCAGCCCTCAGGCTCCTCTGCTCCAAGCCCCAGCTCCCTCAGCCTGGCCTCATAGGGAGATATTCCACTGCCAGCAGCAGCTTTCTGGCTGCATGCTGGACTCTTTCAAGCAGCTGCCTATGGTCCTTCTTGAACTTAGGGGTCCAGAATCAGACACAATATTCCAGATGTGGCCCAGCTCCTTCAGCCCGTCCTCCCTTCATCTTCTACTCTCCATATCTGTCTGCATGGATGCACAGACACAGGTGTGAGAGGGAAAGGAGGTGTTTGTTTTGGTTGCTCTGCTAAGCAGGTAGTAAGATTCTGTCACCACTCCGCAGAATTAATTGCGTTGGTTTAATTAACCGAGTTAATTGGCAGCCTCTCCTGCTTTCTCCACATCAGCCTCCTTTTCAGTCTCAAAGGGCTGTGTCAACACCTGCAGTGTGTGGAGTGCCCTTCTATTTATGTAATCCTGATAATAAGCCACCACACAATTCCTCTTACGTTCTCAGTAATGAAGTGCTGGCATGTGTCTGATTCTTTGCTCCTTTAACGAAGAGCTTTCCAGTTTTGCTAGCACATAATTAGAATAGATGCATAAATACCACTCCATTGCTCCAATGCAATTAAAGATCTTGCTTCAGGAAGGAAATTATAAGCTTCTTTTTTTTAAAGCAGATTGGCTGAAACTTGAAATCCTGGGCTAAATGCATTTGTATGCATGAATCAATCTTCTGGAACAGTTCTGAAAACACTTAACCATGGGCTCCTAAGAGAAACCATTTCAGGTGCTTCATGTGCGAGGGGAGTTTCTTAGCACTGTCTTCTGCACAACGTTCAGGTGTTCACAGGATCACAGGATATTAGGGGTTGGAAGGGACCTCTGGAGATCAAGTCCAACCCCCCTCCCAGAGCAGGACCAGAGTATCCAGCACAGGTCACACAGCAACACATCCAGATGGGTCTTAAAAGTCTCCATAGAAGGAGACTCCACAACCTCTCTGGGCAGCCTGTTCCAGTGCTCTGGGACCCTCACAGTGAAGAAGTTCCTCCTCATGTTGAGGTGGAACTTCTGTGCTGGAGTTTATATCCATTGCCCCTTGTCCTATTGCAGGGTGCAAATGAGCAGAGCCTGTCCCCTCCCTCTTGCCCTCCAGCCCTCAGATATTTATAAACATTTATTAAATCCCCTCTCAATCTTCTCTTCTCCAGTCTAAAAAGCCCCAGGTCTCATGTGGAAGATGCAAAACCTCTTTGTGATAATTAGCTTAAATAAATCTCATCATAGAATGGTTTTGGGTTGGAAAAGAGCTTTAAGATCACTGAGTCCAAACATTCCCCAACTCTACCAAGGCTGATGCTAAACTAGGTCCCTCGCTGTGTTTTGCAGTTCTTTTTTTCATCCATACTTTGTGGTATGAGATTCTGTGGTTCAGCCACGCTTTTGAGCTCTGCATCAAAACATTATACTTCAGCAACTGTCAGAAAAGTCACAGGACTAGACTAATGTTTCACCTTATCATCCTTCAAGGTCTAAAATGGATCTCACCATGAATTAGAGTAAAATGTTTTCTCTGAATCATAGAATTCCTTTGGTTGGAAAAGCTCTCAAGTATCATCAAGTCCAACCATCAACCCAACACCATGGCTGTTAAACCTCCAAGATCATCAACTCAACACCCCCGTGGCCATCAAACCATGTCCCAAAGTGCCATGGCCACAGATTTCTTGAACACCTCCAGGGATGGTGATTCCACTTCCCTGGGCAGCCTGCTCCCATCCCTGACCACTCTTGCAGCATTGTTCTTAATCTCCAACCTAACCCTCCCCTGGCACAATTTCAGGCCATTTCCTCTCATTCGTGACTGCAATGACTGCTTAAATGGCTGTAACCATCACAACACTAAATCATCTTCTCTGTTAACTGCACCTAAAAGTAGGTGCCCACAGATAACCCCAAATGAAATGCACAGACAGATGACAGCAATGGCATCCATATAAATCACACCTGTCTCTTCCTGCCTAGGATTCCTTGAAGACAATATCTATAATGGAGACATAAAAGTGAAGAAGCTCTTCCTCTACAAAATGAATTTGTGAATAGAGAGGCTAGAGATGAGAACTGAGGGAGCAGAACGTGCTGGTGAAGCAATACAACTGGGCCTGAGGGACTACAAATAAGCACAGAAAATTGCAGCTCTGATAGAGACACATTCCCATCCTTGAAGACAAAGTGAAAAACCTATTAGGCTGTGGAATGTACCTACAAAAACATCTGCCATGGTTCTCCTATTGCACATCTCAGTTAACACTAAAGAAGTGGAAAGAATAACTTTAGGTGCTGCATAAGGAACTGCTTGTCCACTGGTCTTTGTTATGGATGAGGAGATAAAGTGGATCCTCAGGAAGTTTGCTGATGAAAGGAAACTGGAAGGAGTGGTTGGCACTCCCTCAGGCTGTGCTGCCAGCCAGTGAGATCTGCACAGGCTAGGAGAGCTGGGCAGAGGGGGTCCTCATGAGGGTCAACAAGAATGAGGTTCAACTGCTCCTGGGGAGGAACAAACTCATGCACCTGTACAATTGAGGGGTTGACCTGCTGGAAAGCAGCCCCATGGAGCAGAAAATTGAGGTCCTGGTGGACAATAAGTTATCCATGAGCCTTTGTGGCCAAGAAGGCAAATGGTCTTCTGGTATGCATCAACAAGAATGTGGCCAGCATGACAAGGTTCTCCTCCCTCCTGGTGAAACCACATCTGGAGCAGTGTGTCCAGTTCTGGGGTCCCCAGTTCAGGAGGGACAGGGATATACTGGAGAGAGTTCAACAGAGGCACCTCAATCTCTCTTTTGTATTGAAGTGCCCAAAACTGGGCACGGTACTCAGGATGTGGCCTCACCAGCACCTAGTATATGGGACACCATCACCTCCCTGCTTCTGCTGGACACAGCACTTCTAATCCCAGCCAGGATGCCTTTGGCTTTCTTGGCCACCTGGGCACTGCTGGCTCATATTCAGCTGCTTGGAGATTAGAATCCCCAGGTCCCTTTCTGCCAGGCAGTTTCCAGCCACACTGCCCCAGGCCTGCAGCATTGCTTGGGGTTGCTGTGACCCAAGTGCAGGACCTGGCACTTGCCCTGTTGAAGCTCCTCCTGTCTCACATAAGTGACAGTTACTCAGCTTTAAGATGGAAGAGGGGAGATTGAGACTGGAAGAAATTCTTTCTGGTGAGGGTGGTGAGACACTGGAACAGGTTGCCCAAGGAGGCTGTGGCTGCCTCCTCCCTGGAGGTGTTCAAGGCCAGATTGGATGAGGTCTTGAGCAGCCTGGGCTGGTGGGAGGTGTCCCTGCCCATGGCAGGGGGGTTGGAACTGGATGATCTTTAAGGTCCCTTCCAACCTAAACCATTCTGTGATCTCTTTTTTCATCCTCATTCCCACTATGAAACTTCATACAGAACCGAGTGCACAACATCAAAACCACCCCTCCAGCACAGTCTCACCAGATTCCTGCTATTCCCAAGGCTCTCATTTCACAAATGTAAGAGCCTCCCTTTCTCAATCAAGGAGAGCAAACTACTTCCAAATAAGTTGTGTTTAAAACCTTCCCCTTATTACTTTCCAAAGGGGGTGAAGCTTTTTCTACTATAACATTTAGCAATCGGGTCAATTATTTTCATTTCCATATATTTCCATGCCTGAAGAGAAGCACAGGTTAGCAGCAAAAATGTCAAAAATGGAGATGAATTCCAGTGGAAATTCAATCAGGCTCTGGGAAGAGCACTAAGATGGGTCCCTCACAGCAGCAGCTCTTCACAAATTGAAATGAGGACTCAGGAGATGCAGTGTGGGATTCACCTGCCTGGGTACAGGTAGATGTGGAACTTAGTGACACCAAACAGAGGTGGGGGAAAAGGTGTCCTGAAGTTCCAAACCCCAAAACATGCCCTAGCCCAGACACCTGTGAATGTGCTACCCTGGATAATTCCTAGGGTTCAGATGGTCCAGGCAAACATGTAGCACATGTAATTAACCTTGTAAGCACCTGAAAATGTGCAAACCTGGACACTCCCTGGGGTCCAAATGGCTCAGATAAAGATGTACCATGTGTAATTAACTTTGTAACACACCTGTGACTGTGTGTGCCCCTGGCCATGTTTGGCTATGCCCAATCCTATAGGTCAATTATCAGGTTTCTCTGTTACCAAAGGGCATTCATTGTCTTGGGACAGTATTTAAACCAGTTAAGAAGGTAGGCAATTGGCCTTGTGCTCACCCAGACAGCAACAAGAGCCAAATGCTGCTGGAGTAGCAGCTGAAGGGCTTGCCCTAGCAGAACAACTACACCTGGGCCTTGTCCTTACCATGAAAGAGACAAGAGCAAAATGCTGCCAGAATAGCAGCTGAAGAGTTGTGAGATATAATACCCACAACCCAATAGCAGAACCTGTGAATATACTTTGCAAGTAAGTTATGGCAGTATTTGAAGATACCACCACCAGAAAATATTAAATCTAAAATATATAAAAATATACAATTTATTACACAAGGTCCATAGGATGGCACTGACCTATGGCATCAGACCTATTTCAGGTGCCAGCTTTAAGCTGACACAGACCATTCTCTAGAAGCACCTCTGGAAACACTGTGGGTTAGAAGCCCAAGTAAAGGTGGTTCCCCCCCAGATTTTTTGGGGCTATGAAATGATTGCCAAGAGACTCTAAGGATGGACACCAGCACTGAGTACTGGCACTGACAAAGAAGCACAGGAGATTTGATAAAAACCCTGGGCTCACATTTAAAAAACTCCTTTCCTACGGACCTCAGTAGAGCATTATTTTTTTTTCCAGTTTTGCATCAGAAAAAATAAGTTGAGTCACTTACCTATCACCCTGCTGTGGCACTTGGTGTTGCAGTGAAGGGCAGTTACCATCTCTCCCAGCCAAGATCACTCTCTCAGTTCAGGGCTTTGTAATCACCAAACCTAAAGCAGAAAAGACAACTTGCTACTGCTGCTTCTCCAGCAGCCTTTATCCCTTCTGCTGGTTTCCCCCTGCCCCTTACCCAGGGGACTGTGGGAAGCATGGTGTGTGGGACCTGGGGTATATGAGCCACAGCCTTGGCTCAGGGAGTTGCTTTTGCTTGTGGTTTTCTCTGGGTTTTGAGCTTTCTAGTTTTTGGGCAGAGGTTTGTTGAGAAGCAGAGGTGTCTGTTGGAGGGAAGAGCTTCCAAAAGGGCTCAGATATAGCTGCATGTGCAGCAGAAAGCTGTGTTTGTCTGTAGTTCTTTGTTTCTGGTTGCTTAGCTTCTACTGAGTTTGTGGAACCAGCAAGATTCTTTTCTGATGCTGTTCAATTCCTGATTGCAATGGACAGGGAACTTTTTTCTCTATGAGTTTACCAGCATGCTCTGTGTGTTGCTGATAGTGCTTTTTATTTGGTGTCATGGGTTGAGTTGAAGCTGCTGCTGGTGTTCAATACCATCCCACTGCAATGCTAGCCTCGAAGTGAGAGTGCTAGCTGGACCAGAGTGTTTTGGGGCTTGAAGTTTAGATCATAATACAATAAGCTTCCTGTTGCAGTTGCTGCTTCTGATTATTGGGTTTTGGGGTGTTGGTCTTTTCTACTGGGCTGGCAGTGGGGTGGGGAGGGGTGGAGAGTAGGTATTTGACTTCTGAATTTTTGCTGTGCTTTTTCTAAAAATAGGATGAGGGAATTGTGTGTTGTGTGATCTCATTTCCTGGGAAGCTCTTCATCTCAAACCACAACTTGGTTTCTTTGCATTACTTTCCCTCACTGGTGTGTTGGGGGAGAGGAGCTTGTGAGAGCAGGCTCTGGGGAGACTTCATAGCAGCCTTCCAGTACCTGAAAAGTGCTACAGAGTGGGGAGGGGGGGAAGGTAGCACAATATTTTAGAAGGGCTTGTAGTGACCAGACAAGGGACAATGGCTTTGAGGTGGAAGAAGGAAGATTGAGACCTGAAATTAGGAAGAAATTCTGAACAGTGAGGGTGATGTGACACTGGAACAGGTTGTCCAGGGAGGTTGTGGATGTCCTCTCCCTGGAGGTGTTCAAGGCCAGGCTGGATGAGGCCTTGAGCAACCTGGGCTGGTGGGAGGTGTCTCTGCCCATGGCAGGGGCGTTGGGACTAGGTGATCTTGAAGGTCCTTTCCAACCCAAAACATTTTATGAAACTCCAGTCACACATTTACAGCCATATTTATATATATCTGCAGGCATGAGCAGAATTTTCAGTAAGTCTTTAAATGAGTTGTCAGAGTAACATGCATAGACCAAGCAACAATACAGAAAACCTTACAAAAGGATACCAAAAAATGTAAGTGTATGAACAAGAAAACTTTTCACCAACATGCAATCCACTACTAATATCTTTCACTGTGTGCTTTTCTTTCATTGTGTTTACCTCCCATATTTGTGTGATTTGCAGAAATATCTGGAGGTTAATTTTGCTAAGTAAACCTGAACACACCAAAGAAGCATCAGTAACAAGTGTGAAAAAATATTGCCAATGGTTGCTAGAGATCCACAGCACTGAAACTGTGGAAATCTTTACTCCACTGCCAAGAGAAGTCCCTCCTCCCTGCCCCCATTAACAGAAGGCAAAGGGTGTTTGAGTTTTCTTCTGGAGCTGCCTGTCAAACTCTTCTATTTTGTGTATTTTTTCCTTTTGCACTGTCAGTTTGGTTTAAAGTCATTCAGGCAGAACTGAAAGATAGACCAATAGAAGAAAAACAAACAAACAAACAGACAAAAAACAAGAAAAAAGAGCTGCTTTACCAAAAATGGACCCTGATGAGCTTGTGTTGGAGAGTAGGATGGCCAAGGTGCTCCTGAGCTGTGCAGTATGGGCATTCAGCTGTGCCCCTGCATTCCTGGGCACTCTGTCATAGAATGCATTGGGTTGCAAGGGACCTTCAAAGATCATCTTGTCCAACCCCCCTGCAGTCAGCAGGGACACCTCCAACTGCATCAGGCTGCTCAGAGCCACATCAAGTCTGACCCTGAATGTCTCCAGGGATGGGGCCTCAACCACCTCTCTGTGAAGCCTGTTCCAATATTTCACCACCCTCACTGCACAGATCTTCCTCCTGATGTCCAACCTAAATCTCCCTTGCTCCAGTTTCAAAACATTGCTTCTCATCCTGTCACAACAAACCTTTCTAAGGGTCTCTCCACAGCCTTCCTGTCCTGAAACCTTCTCTTCATGCTGAGCAACCTCAACTCTCTCAAACTGTTCTCCTGAGAGAGGTGCTCCAGCCCTCTGACCACCTCCATGGCCCTCTTCTGGACCTGTTCCAGCAGGTCTCTGTACTTGCCCTGTTGGTGCCTCCAGAGCTGCACACAGTACCCCAGGTGAGGTCTCAGCAGGGCAGAGTGGCAGAATCCCCTCTCTTGATCTGCTGGTGTGCTGATTTGAGGCCAGACAGATCCTTTCTTGCCCTGAGAGGGACAAAAGAATGACCCTCACACAAATGGATTGGAGAGTGATGGAAAGCTTACATGGAAAAGCAATTGGTGAAACTGCAGAAAAACCCTGCAAGCACAGTGCCAAAGAATAACCCAAAGTGTGCAGAGTCCCTTACACAACACCCAGAGGCCTCCCAACTCTTCCCTTCTCCCACCTGAGGCTATACCCAAACCCCCAGGGCTCTTTCTTCCCTCCCCACTGCTGGGCTGGTCTCAGGCTGCCCAGGTCTGAGGCTTCTCCCCTNCGGATTGGAGAGTGATGGAAAGCTTACATGGAAAAGCAATTGGTGAAACTGCAGAAAAACCCTGCAAGCACAGTGCCAAAGAATAACCCAAAGTGTGCAGAGTCCCTTACACAACACCCAGAGGCCTCCCAACTCTTCCCTTCTCCCACCTGAGGCTATACCCAAACCCCCAGGGCTCTTTCTTCCCTCCCCACTGCTGGGCTGGTCTCAGGCTGCCCAGGTCTGAGGCTTCTCCCCTCTCCCCCTTTCTCCTCCTGGCATTAGGCCTAGACAGGCCCAAGAGGCCTTGGGATACTCCCCCAGTGTTACCTGATAGGGAAGCATCTCCCATGGGTGCAGTGAGGGAAGAAAGAGAAGGAGAATGACTTTGCAGATGGACTGATAGGGGCAGGATTTCTGGGCAGAAATACACCGATTCCTGTGCCCTCCTGACCGGGTCAGACACTCAGACACCAGAGGTGTGACTCCTGTGGCAGTGACAGGAGGCACCCAGCCTGAGCTGGCACAGCTGGCCCTCTGCAGTTCTGTGGAGCACATACTGAGCTACCTTTGCCTGACTCTCATGTTTTCATGCTCTCAGACACAGGTTTCCACATAGGCCAAATGCAGCGACCTGGAAAGTTTAGAACTGCCCTTTGGTTGTGACCTGAATCCATTATGGGAAGAGACAGCAGCGCAGAGCCTCTCAGCAGGCATTTCTCCAGAGGAACGTCCTGCATGTCTAGAAATGCCGGTTTTGCCCCAGCTAGGCTCATGACTAGGAGTGGTGACTCCTTCACATACCATTTTTGTTGAGAGAGGTCTTCTCCATTGTGGAAGTGTGCTAAGCAGCCTCAACGTGCTACCACCCCACTACATGAGCCAGCAGTGTGCCCAGGTGGCTGAGAGAGCCAATGGCATCCTGGCCTGCATCAGGCACAGTGTGGCCAGCAGGAGCAGGGAGGTCATTGTACCCCTGTACACAGCACTGGTTAGGCCACACCTTGAGTACTGTGTCCAGTTCTGGGCCCCTCAGTNAGCCAGGTGGGGGTTGGGCTCTGCTCCCAGGTAACCAGGGACAGAAGGAGAGGACACAGTCTCAAGCTGTGCCAGGGGAGGTTTAGGCTGGAGGTGAGGAGAAAGTTCTTCCCAGAGAGAGTGGTTGGCCATTGGAATGGGCTGCCCAGGGAGGTGGTGGAGTCACCATCCCTGGAGGTGTTCAAGAGGGGATTGGAGGTGGCACTTGGTGCCATGGTTTAGATAGTCATGAGGTGTGGGGTGACAGGTAGGGCTCCATGGTCCTTGAGGTCTCTTCCAACCTTCTTGATTCTATGATTCTATGATTCTACCTGAATCAAACTGCTGTCCCACAGGGAAAAAGACTTCATAAAGAGGAGAGAGGGTTGAACATCATGTACAAAGACAGGTGAGATGAAAGCACACAGGGCTGAGAAAGTCTTTTGTTGACCTGCTTTTCATTGCTGTTCTGAAAGACTGTCCTTGAAGGGTAGAACCTTGAAGGGTAGTCCTTTGAAGGATCAAACAGCCAGACAGGTTTTGAGGAGAACATGGCCAAAGAAAGGGGGAGCTCTTAAGACATAATTCTCTCAGGCATGAGCAGCTGCACTATGAAATCCTACTGACCAAGAAAGGTGGAGAAGTGAAGGCTCCAAGGAGACCTTATTGTAGCATTTCAGTATCTCAAGGGGGCTGCAAGAAAGCTGGAGAGGGACTTTTTAGAGTGTCAGGGAGTGATAGAACTGGGGGGAATGGAATAAAAGTAGAAATGGGTAGATTCAGATTGGATGTCAGGAAGAAATTCTTCCCCATGAGGGTGGTGAGAGACTGGCACAGGTTGCCCAGGGAGGTGGTGGAAGCCTCATCCCTGGAGGTTTTTGCAGCCAGGCTGGATGTGGCTGTGAGCAACCTGCTGTAGTGTGAGGTGTCCCTGGCCATGGCAGGGGGGTTGGCACTAGATGGTCCTTGAGGTCCCTTCCAACCCTGACAATTCTCTGTTTCTATGATTCTATGTCTTTTCCAAGCCTATCCACCCCCTCTTCCTGTTCCTGAAATTCATCCCTGCCAAGCTTAGGAATTGCAGTGAGAGTTGGCTGCTCTACAAGGAGAAAATTTCAGTCTTGATGTAGGTACTGAGATGGAAATAGGTGACCATTTGCCAAGGACAGTGATAACCACACTGATGGGCTTGTCATAAAGCAGGAAGTTTTTCCTAAGACATAAGGTTTAATTAAACTTCTAATATTGGCTTGTGCAGATAAACAACATCTGTAGAAAGAATGTCCAGCAGAAGTAGTGCATGTGGAAAGTAAAGCACTGGACTGCCCTTTGAGTCCAGTTCTCATTTCTTGCCTTCACTGTTTATTTCTGGTGCCCTGGAAGTAACACAATAAATATCACATTTACTGCAGTCATAAAATCACAGGGGTTGAAAAGGAGATTACCAAGCCTGACCACTCTGCCAAAGCAGGATCACATAAGGTAGGTCCCACAAGAATGTATCCAGGTGGATCTTGAGTCTCCAGGGCTCCAGCACCCTCAAAACGAAGAAGTTTCTCTTCATGTTGAGGTGGAACTTCTTGTGTCCCAGTTTGTGTCCATTGCCCCTTGTCCTATCCCAGGACACCACTGCAAAGAGCCTGGCCCCTGCCTCTTGCCTCTCACCCCTCAGATACTTCACAGAATCACAGAAATGTTCAGGTTGGAAGAGACCCTCAGGATCATCAAGTCCAAGTGATCTGTAAGCATTGATCAGATCCCCTCTCAGCCTTCTCTTCTCCAGACTAAACAGCCCCAGGGCTCTCAGCCTGTCCTCCTCCTCACACAGATGTTCCAGGCCCTTCAGCATCCTTTGTAGCCTCTGTTGGACTCTCTCTGGTATATCCCTGTCCCTCTTGAACTGGGGAGCCCAGGGCTGGACACAATTCAATACTCATCTAGACAGCAGTTTTCCATGCAGTAATCAAACCAGATCTGATGTATCTTCCTGTGCTTATTATTTATGTCAGTGAAGCAGCCATAGATAAACAGTGATGGAACACAGCATGATGTATCCTGCTGACTGCAAAAAACAAAACAAAACAAAAACAGAACAAAACAAACAAAAAAAAACAACAACAAACCCAGAGCTGCAGAGAATACAGAGAGTGAAAAATCCACACCATTGCTGGTCCAGGCCAGGGTGCTGGTAGCCTTCTTGGCCACCTGGACACACCTTGGCTCATATTCAGGTGCCTGCCAACCAGCACCCCCAGGTCTTTCTCTGCTGGGCAGTTTTCAGCCACTCTGCCCCTAGCCTGGAGTGTTCATGGGGTCGTTGTGACCCAGGTGCAGGACCCAGAACTTGGCTTTGTTAAACCTCATGCAACTGACCTCATCCCACCCTGTCCAAAGGACGTTTCACTGAAACAAGTTGCCCCAACAATATACCAACTTTATGAGATCAATGATAAATATNAAAAACCTCCAGGGATGAGGCTTCCACCACCTCCCTGGGCAACCTCTGCCAGTGTCTCACCAACCTCATGGGGAAGAATTTCTTCCTAACATCCAATCTGAATCTCCCCATTTCTAGTTTTGTTCCATTCCCCCCAGTCCTATCACTCCCTGACACCCTAAAAAGTCCCTTCCCATCTTCCTGTAGCCCCCTTTCAGATACTGGAAGGCCACAAGAAGGTCTGCTTGGAGCCTTCTCTTCTCCAAACTGAACAACCCCAACTCTCTCAGTCTGTCTCCAGAGCAGAGCAGCTCCAGCCCTCTGCTCATCCTGGTGGCCCTTCTCTGGACACCTTCCAGCATTTCCAGATCTTTCCTGTAATAGAGGGTCCAGAACTGGATTCAGCAGAGTGGAGCAGAGGGGGAGAATCACCTCCCTCATCCTGTTGGCCACACTTCTCTTGCTGCAGCCCAGGCTCTGGCTGGCAAGTGCACACTGCAGGCTCATGTTGAGCTTCTCATCCACCAGGTACAGACAAATGAAATTGTTCTATAATCAGAGACATCTCTCTTTTCCTAAACTTGCTTAGCCTTCCCTTGATTAAGGAAGCTGCATGACACCCTGACAAATTTGCAAGGAAAACCAAACTTGAAACAAAACTATATCAAAAACAATTTAAAAAAAAAAGGGAGGAGAGGGGGGGAGGAGAAGAAACAAACCCAGGCAGCACTTATTGCTCTCTGAAGGATTTCTTTTAGGCAGAAACAAATCATTTCTACGGCCACAAAGTAAACCATGAAATTTCTTAAGCAATGCAGCATTTGCAAATGAACATCAACCAGATTTTTTTTTTCTTGTGTTTGATGCAGTTCGACTCCTCTGGATGGTAAAAGTGTTCTTAAGTGTGTTTCATTAGTCAAAATGGCTTTTTTAATGGTGCTGGGGTGTTCTGTGAGGTTACATGTTTCACATGAGATAAAGTCTTTGGCAATAAAATGTTCCTGCCCAGAAACATGAAGATCTACAGAATAGTCACAGAATGCATTGAGTAGGAAGGGAACCTCAAAGGTCATCTTGTCCGACCCCCCTGCAGTGATCTACAGCTAGATCAGGTGCTGAAGGCTTGATTGATCTTTACCACTTTCCATGATTCCATTTCTGTGCCTCAGACCTTTCTGCATCTATTAGAATCACAGAACATTAGGGGTTGAAAGGGACCTCAGGGCGTTATCCAGTCCAACCCCTCCTGCTAGAGCAGATTCACCTAGATCAGGTTGCACAGCAACATGTCCAGGTGAGTTTTTGAAAGTTTCCCCAGAAGGAGACTCCACAACCTCTCTGGGCAGCCTGCTCCAGGGCTCCAGCACTTTCAAAGTGGAGAACTTTCCCTTAAGTTCAAGAGAAACCTGGGTTCAGGTTTGTGCCCATTGTCCCTTGTCCTGTCACTGGGCACCACTGAAAAGAGCCCAGCCCTATCCACATCACCTCCACCCTTTGGGTGTTGATCAGCATGGATAAGATCCCCTCTCAGCCTTCTCCTCTCCAAGTCATTAGGAAAATGAACACTGTAGTTTTGGGGTTTATTTTTTCTCTGTATGTACTGCCAGCAGGTGTGGTTCATGTGAGCAGTGTGGGCACCTCTCATTGAGCAGTGCCCCTAAAGAGGCTGCCTGAAGCTGGCTGTTGGAATGGCTTTGATGAGAGGAGGAGAAAACCCAGGTCAGAATTGCCTGTAAAAACCACAGTTATATTTTTTCAAGCACCCTCCAGGTCACTTCAGGAGATCATGCTAAGGTTGTCAGATGGCTGGTGACATTCACTTCAGCCTTCAGAAACACCTGCAGATGGATGTTTTGACAAGCAAGAGCCACTTGTTGTTCAGCTGAGGTCAACATTAGCAGATTTTACAGCATAATAAAAGAAATCCTCCAGAGCCTCCAGCAGTAAAGCCATGGACAGGGCACATGCAGGTGTCAGTGGAGGCTTGAAAAAGGCAGGCACATCATCATTCTGTGCTGGTGGTATGTTTGAAGTATTTCTGTCTTTTAGAACAGGCAACCAGCAGCAGAACAAGAGGACACAGTCTCAAGCTGTGCAGGGGGAAGTTTAGGCTGATCTTAGAAAGAAGTTCTTCCCATAAAGAGAGATTGGCCATTGGGATGTGCTGCCCAGGGAAGTGGTGGGGAGAGCATCCCTGGAGGTGTTTAAGAGGAAACTGAATGAGGCACTTAGTGCCATGGTCTGGTTGATTAGCTAGGGTTGGATGATCAGTTGGACTTGGTGATCTTGGAGGGCTCTTCCAACCTGGCTGATTCTGTGATTCTGTGATTCTGATTCTGTGATTCTGTGAACAGATGGATAAAGTGTGGAGAGCTTCAGAATATCAGCTGTGTGAGGGAAACAAAAGAAGGTTCAATGTCTGACCATAAAAGACAGAACAGTGATGATTGTCTCCACATTTACTTAATCCTAAGCACAGAAGAAAGACCAAATGATGAGTCCTGTGTGAAGGATTATTCACTCTGGAAATGGGCAAGAGCTGAGAGTTCCTAGGAGGAGTGCAGTTCCTGTGTGGCTGGCAGAAAAGTCATCAGTTCAGAAATACAAACTTCTAAGTTTGGGTGGAGAAGTCCTGAAACTTCAGCCAAGAGGAAGGACCTGTTGGTGTAGTCAAGGACATGTTGGTGCAGTCAAGGACAGGTTGGTGCAGTCAAGGACAGGTTGGTGCAGTCAAGGTCTGTAATTGATCTCATATAGAATCATAGAATTGCTTGGTTGGAAAAGCCCTCAAAATCATAGAACTGTCAGGGTTGGAAGGGACCTCAAGGATCATCCAGTGCCAATCCTCCTGCCATGGGCAGGGACACCTCACACTACATCAGGTTGCCCAGAGCTACATCCAGCCTGGCCTTGAAAACCTTCAGGGATGAGGCTTCCACCACCTCCCTGGACAACCTCTTCCAGTGTTTCACGCTCATGGTGAAGAACTTCTTCCTAACACCCAGTCTGAATCTCCCCATTTCTAGTTTTGCTCCATTCCCCCCAGTCCTATCACTCCCTGACACCCTAAAAAGTCCCACCCCAGCTTTCTTGTAGCCCTCTTCAGATCCTGGAAGGCCACAAGAAGGTCTCTTTGGATCCTTCTCCTCTCCAGACTGAACAACCCCAACTCTCTCAATTTGTTGAATCTAACCACAACCTAACATCTCCCTGTACACAACTATGAGACCATGTCCCTGAGCTCCTCATCCAGATGTCTTTCAGATGCCTCCAGACACCTCCCTGGACAGCCTGTTCATGGTCCAATTCAGATCCTTCATAAGCAAATACTTTTTTTTCCCAGTGTTCTCAGCAGTGTTATTATTCAGTTATTCAGCTGTTATGTAGAAACAGAACTGTCCCAACCCAGTACTCTTAAGAAAGACACAAAGAGGGAAGGGGAAATGTAGGGCAGGCATGGGAAACATCATGGGCACAAAAAGTCCTACCACTGTGCCACCCAACTCTCTCTCTTTACCCTTCAGTCACAAATTCCATAGGCCATACCAGGAAAGAAGAGGATACCCTCTCAACTCTCTGTCCATCTCTGGGCTCCCCAGTTCAAGAGGGACAGGGAACTATTGGAGAGAGACCAACAGAGACCACAGGGATGCCAAAGGGACTGGAACTTGTGCATGGTGAGGAAAGGCTGAGAGCCCTGGGGCTGTTTAGCCTGGAGAAGGCTGAGAGGGGATCTGATCAATGGTTACAAATATCTGAGGGGTGGGTGTCAAGGCCAGGCTCTTTTCAGTGGTGTCCTGGGATAGAATGAGGGGCAATGGACACAAACTGGAACCCAGGAACTTCCACCTCAACATGAAGAGAAACTCCTTTACTGTGAGCGTGCTGGAGCCCTGGAGCAGGCTGCCCAGAAAGATTGTGGAGTTTCCTTCTCTGGAGTCTTTCAAGACCCATCTGGCTGTGTTCTTATGTGACCTGCCCTGGGTGATCCTGCTTTAGGCAAGGGGGTTGGAGTCAATGATCTCTGCAAGTCCCTTCCAACCCCTACCATTCTCTGTGTTTAGGATTTTGCAGTGTGAATAACCACTCATCAGCATTAACATCCCCACTCTAAACACATCATCACAGCTCTATGCCATCCCCTGACTGTTGCCACCAACTGTGCAGTAGATACAGCTCCAAACAAGCTACCTTTTCTTCCCCCCCCCTTGCAACTTTGAGCTCTCTTAAGAACATTTTTAAAGTTCTACTGACCTCTGTAGACACTGAAACACAGCAGAAAATGCTCACATCTGGAAAAATGAACTTGTTTACATGCATCTACTTAGCAGTCAGTCCAACAACTCTAGTTTTTAATGAAGCTTTCCCCCCTCCCTCCTTTTGGTAGAGCCATTTATTTGTATTGGAAACCTGCATAATTTCCAGGAAAAGATTCTTGCAGCCACCTGTAGATGCTTCCTGAATGACTGATCTATCATAGATACCATAGGTACAAGGAAAAAGGATTTGAATTGTAAATTGCTGCTTGCAGACTACTAAATCTCACCACATACTGCTCTGGGCAGTATGTTGAAAACCCTGGAGACATTTCTTTACCTGGCATTTGAAACCAGCACAAATAAATGAACTAAGGAGAAGAAACTTCATTAATCATAGCTACAACATGCTAGCCCAACAAAAAGGATTAACAAAGTTCAGCTGCTGAAAACAAATAAAGCCATGAGAGGAAAGGATTTTACTTGAATATTCGTGATGGCTCACCTGAAACAGGCTTTTTCATCCCTGTTCACCTGCTTTAGGGAAACACCATCTCTCTTTTTGGCAATGCTGGGATGGGACAACTGCCTAGACACTGATGAAGAGCACGTGAGTTTTGCTAGAAGAGACGAACTGAGCAGAGCTCACAGTGAGGAGAGAGAGGCACCAGAGGGACCCCTGAGCTCTGAGCTTGATGTTTGTCACCAGGATGCAGAATACAAGTCCCCAGCTCCCCTGCCACATGCCCAGGTCAAACTGATCACCAGCTGGGAAGCAGGATGGAATGTGACAAATGCCATTCAGGTAACCTTTTACTTCCCCACTCATTACCATCATCATCTGAAGCATGGTCATCATCACTTACCCTGCTGGATTTCCCTTTCCTGTAGCAGCACCTGGCAAGGTTCTAAAAGGTTTCTGTGAGTTTGTTGCAAAGGTATTTCAATCTCTCTGCATGAGAGGAGCATTTTGAATGTATCAGCAGTAAGCTTGCAGATGACACCATGTTAGGTGGAGTGTTAACCTTCATGAGGCTAGGGAGGCTCTACAGAGGGACTTGGATAGATTGGATCCATGGCCAACATTAACAGGAGGAACTTCAACAAGGCCAAGTGCCAGGTCCTGCACTTGGGTCACAACATCCCCAAGCAATGCTGCAGGACTGGGGCAGTGTGTCTGGAAACTGCCTGGCAGAGAGGGACCTGGGGGTGCTGAATAACAAACAGCTGAATAGGAGCCAGCAGTGCCCAGGTGGCCAAGGGAGCCAATGGCATCCTGGCTGGGATTAAAAATGCTGTGTCCAGCAGGAGCAGGGAGGTGACTGTCCCTTGGTACTCAGATCTGGTGGGGCCAGACCTTGAGCATTGTGTCCAGTTTTGGGCACCTCAATACAGGAGAGATGTGGAGGTGCTGGAGACAGGGCAGAGGAGAGAAAGGAAGCTGTGAAGGGCCTGGAGAAGAAATCTGATGAAGGACAACCAAAGGAGCTGGAGATGGTTAGTTTGAAACAGAGGAAGCTGAGGAGAGACCTCATTGCTCTCTACAACTACCTGAAAGGAGGTTGTGGAGAAGTTGGTGCTGGTCTCTTCTCACAGGTAATTAGTGTCAGAACAAAAGGGAACAGCCTCAGGCTGAGGCTGAGTAGGTTTAGACTGGACAGTAGGAAACATTTTTCCCAGCAAGAGTGGTCAGGGATTGGAATGTGCTGCCCAGGGAGGTGGTGGA
>VXBD01009168.1:193766-204018 GCA_013399975.1 Indicator maculatus | reverse complement strand
TGGGTTGGACTTGGTAATCCTGAGGGTCTGTTCCAACCTGAATGTTTCTGTGATTCTGTTAAAAAATAATAACAATCCAAAGGGAAAAACCAGTGAGATATGTTAGCTGAAATTAGTAAGGGAGATTTAAGCTAGGTGGAAATGAAAAGGTGGTGACTGCACCTGGTTTGGAAGTGCAGACTTTATCTTTAATAAGTGAATTTACATTCAGATCTCTCACAGAGATGTTTGATAGAAAAGTGAGGTAACATCTAATAAAAGAGGATGGTAAGAGGCAGACGGACGTCAGACATGAAATTACTGACATGGAAGTTAGGCTGGATGGAAACTGGAGCACGAAGCACCAGAAGTGTAATAATATGTGCCAGTGTTAAAGAAAATAGGCAGGGAAGACTGAAAGCATTTAGTCTCAGCACTCTGTGTGGAAACTGAGTCTCCTTCTGAATCCTTAAATTTAGCATTAAATGTTTCGGATTCTTCTTCTCACATTTTCATGATTCACTTCCTTACATAATTCTGTCACTACCACTAACTTTCTGTCTGACATGGGGAGAAGATAGCAGTACCCACAGATACACCTAGTCCCGGTTCACTGTGACTTAAAACACCCTTTATGGCACTTCAGTTCTAGAGAAATAATCCTTGTGGTGGCACACAAGCCTGCAGTTGTGCTGATGAACATTTGTTTGTGTATCCAGATCATCCCTCAGCTCTGCAAAGGGGGAGCAAAGGGTCACATTCCTAACCCTGCTGGATTTTCAGACGTGAGCACCACCTCCCGAGAGCCAGCGCAGTAACAGCCAGGGCACAGCACCACACCACGCTGAGAGTGCTCAGCCATGAGGAACAGCCTCACGTCCTGAAACACCCCAGCTGCCTTCTAGTAACACATTTTATCTTCAGCCCCCCTCAGCAGCCTCTAGTCAGGACAGGAGTCTGGGATGAGAGCCCAGTGCTGGCTCGGGGAGTTTTGCTTTTGATTTCACAGAAGCCAAGATTCCATCCTGGAAGCCAGCTCTGTCAATATTTACTCTGTGACCTTTTGGCTAGTCACATTCTCTCTCACCCATTGTTTTTCTTTCTGAAAAGCAGAAGTAATAATGCCTTTGTAAACACATCAAAATTCCTGATGTCATTGTGTACACAAGAACTATTAATTATTGATACTGCAGCTTCCACTTCAAAACCCGACTGATAGCGCAGTCTACAAATGCTGTCGAATGTGCAGCTGCCTCGAAGTGTGGAGCCCTGCACCTGGGGAAGAACAACCCCATGCACCACTATGGGTTAGGGGTTGACCTCCTGGAAAGGACCCTGGAGTCCTGGTGGGCAATAAGTTATCCATGGGACAACAATGTGCCCTTGTGGCCAAGAAGGCCAATGGCATCCTGGGGTTCGTTATGAAGAGTGTGGCCAGCAGGTCAAGGGAGGTTTGCCTTCCTTTCTACTCTGCCACACTGAAAGCACATCTGGAGTATTGTGTCCAGTCCTGGGCTCCCCAGTTCAAGAGGGAAGCCCTGGAGGGAGCCTGATGTAGGACTATAAGGATGCTGAAGGGACTGGAACATCTGTGTGATAAGGAACGGCTGAGAGACTTGGGGCTGTTTAGCCTGGAGAAGGCTGAGAGGGGATCTGATCAATGCTTATGGATAAAGGGACCCCACATTGCTGGGATTTCAGATACTTTGGTTTTCCCCTTTAGAAGTCAGCCCTGGAGTAAAGGTCAGGAAGAGAATCGACGAGAGCATAGGTGACTTGAAAGGCACTCTATAGGTATATATTTTAATAAATAAATGAAACAAAAAGATTAGATTTGAAACATTCAAAAACTGGGAACACAAACCAAATCAAAGCTGGAACAAGCAGGTTCTCTGGAGGGCTCTCACTTCACTATTGGGGCTGCCTTTGCTGACTGGAACTTCTTCCAGCCCCACAGACAGGAGAAAAGTGGTGGAGCCTCCTTCCTTGCAGCAGTTTAAAGGCCTTGTAGGTGTGATGCTGAGGGGCATGGTTTGGTGACCTGGCAGTGCTGGGATGACAGCTGGACTTGATGATCTTGCAGGTCTTTTCCCACCTAAATCATTCTGTGGCTCTATGAAATATCTGAGGGGTGAGTGTCAGGAAGAAGGGGGCAGCCTCTCTTTAGTGGTGCCCTATGATAGGACAAGGGGCAATGGACACAAACTGGAACATAGAAAGTTCTACCTCAACATGAGGTGAAAGGATGCTGGAGCAGGCTGCCCAGAGAGGTTGTGGAGTCTCTTTCTCTGGAGACTTTCAAGACCCATCTGGATGTGTTCCTATGTGACCTGTCCTAGGTGCTGCTGCTTTGGCAGGGGGTTGGACTTTGATGATTCCCAGAGGTCCCTTCCAACCACTACCGTTCTATGATTCTATTTATAAACAGGACAAGTTTACACTAAATTACACAATCCCATCAGGAACTATGGTCTTAGTCAAAATCCTCAGCATGCTGAGTGTTGCACACTGCTGTTGGATCTCATGTGGACAGGTATTTTAGAAATCCCTATTTAAAGATAGCTGCCCACAGCTATGCTGAGCTTTCCTTCAAAGGCAAGCTAAGAATGGCAAAGCCTGGGAGGTGCAGTTTTGTGAAGAGCACAACTGAAGAGTCCTAACCACACTTGTGAGGCTGTTTATATGTGAGCATATGTAGAATCATACTTGCATTTAAAACACTCTAAGAAAACCCTTTCATAGAAGCAGAGAGTTGTTTGGGTTGGAAAAGCCCCCTGAGATCATGGAGTCCAACCATCAACCCAACACCACCATGGCCATCAAACCATGGCCCCAAGTGCCATGGCCACATCTTTCTTGAATGCCTCCAGGGATGGGGACTGCACCACCTCGCTGGGCAGCCTGTTCCAATCCCTGGCCACTCTTGCAGCAAAGAAATTTTTCAACATCTCCAATCTAAACCTCTCCTGGCACAGTTTCAGGCCATTTCTTCTCCTTTTATTACTTAATACTAGGGAGAGGAGCCCAGCACCCACCTGGCTCCAACCTCCTTTTGGGGAGTTGTAGAGAGCAATGAGGTCTCCCCTCAGCCTCTTCTTCTCCAGACTAATAACCACATCTATGCACACTTGTGTATGTTTGCTATTTCCCAATACCTTAGCCTTTGGTTTAGGATAAAGGTTAGAGAGGCAGGAAAGGGAAGAGTAAAGGCAGGAGGGGAGGAGACAGGAGAGAGTATTGAACAGGCATCTGCCACTGAAGAACAGTCTGAGGAAATAGCTATGAATAGCTTTGAAGAGAAAGTCAGAACTGTGAACAGAATGAGGAAAGCAATCCAAATGTTCCTGACTGACACAGAGAATCTCTGCTGAAGTGAGAGCTGGGTTTGCACTACCCAGAGGAAAGGGCAGAAGCACTTTGCATGGCAATTAGAGGTAAACATTTCTGCAGAACTCTGAAGTGTTCTGAACAGTTATTCCAGTGAATACAATTAGTCTAAAAGTGAAATCATTTCACAATCCAGGTTCATTATAGGAATGATTACTTCCTTGGTCTCTGAAATTCTTGGTCACTGCAATGCTGGGGTGCATTAGGAGGAGCGTGTCCAGCAGATCCATGGGGGTTCTCCTCCCCCTCTACTCTGCCCTACTGAGACCTCACCTGGAATGTTGCATCCAGTTCTGGGCTCCCCAGTTCAGGAGGGACAGGGATCTGCTGGAGAGAGGCCAAGGGAGGGCTACAAAGACGATGAAGGGCCTGGAGCACCGCCTGGGGAGGAGAGGCTGAGAGCCCTGGGGCTGGTTGGTCTGGAAAGGAGAAGACTGAAAGGTGATCTTATCAATGTCTGTCAATATTTGAGGGCTGGGGTCAAGAAGGAGGGGGCAGGCTCTGCTCAGTTACACCCTGGGAAAGGACAAGGGGCAATGGATATAAACTCCAGCACAGAGGGTTCCACCTCAACATGAGGAGGAACTTCTTCACTGTGAGGGTCCCAGAACACTGGAACAGGCTGCCCAGAGAGGTTGTGGAGTCTCCTTCTATGGAGACTTTTAAGACCCATCTGGATGTGTTCCTGTGGGACCTGTGCTGGATTCTCTGGTCCTGCTCTGGCAAGGGGGTTGGACTTGATGATCTTTGAAGGTCCCTTCCAACCGCTAACAACCTGTGATCCTGTGAAAAAAGAGAGGAAATGGCCTGAAAATGGTTTAGTCTGGATATTGGGAAAATTTCTTTGCTGCAAGAGTGGTCAGGGATTGGAACAGGCTGCTCAGGGAGGTGATGCAGTCCCCATCCCTGGAGGTGTTCAGGAAACCTGTAGCCATGGCACTTGGGGCCATGGTTTAGTGGCCATGGTGGTGTTGAGTTGATGGTTTGACTCCATGATCTTAGAGAGCTTTTGCAAGTGAAATAATTTTCTGATCCTATGAAAGGGTTTTCTTAGAGTGTTTTAAATCCAGGTATTTTCCAACAAAGAGACAGAGATTTTTATTTTGTTTTTAACCTCCAGCTTGCTTGTCTGGTGTTGATCCTGTACATGGAAATGGTCACAGCAGAGATTTAAAGTTTCCAGGGAAACATGCTTGGTATTCCAGCACTGCACAGGCAAAGGCAAACCTCTACCCAGTTAATCTGGGTAAGGAGAGCCCATAAAGCTAAGTTAATTCAAAAGGGAAAAAGAACAGCATCACCTGGCAGCAGGACACAAGTCACATTTCTTTGTATAGAGCTGTAAAAGGACAAAAAATTGTGTACTGACTTGTGCTGGAGAGGTAAGCAGAGTAATAGTGGCAAGGAAGAAGGTAGTTAAATACCAGTGGTACAGCACTTCACAGGAGAACCAAGGCACTATTAATAAAGTCTGCTTTTTGCCAGCCACATGTAGGAATGTTGCAAACTGTATGGAGAATGNCCCTCCACTTGACACCCACCCCTCAGCTATTGATAGACATTGATCAGATCCCTCTCAGCCTTCCAGGGCTCTCAGTCTCTCTTCACAGGGGAGATGCTCAAGTCCCCTAAGCATCCTCCTGGCTCTCTGTTGGACTCTCTCCAGCAGGTCTCTGTCTCTCTTGAACTGGGGAGCCCCACACTGGACACAGGATTGCAGCTGTGGTCTCAGCAGGGCAGAGTAGAGGAGGAGAAGAACCTCCCTAGCCCTGCTGGCCACACTTTTTGTGCTGCACCCCAAGATCCCATTGGCTCTCTTGGCCAGAAGAGCACATTGCTGTCCCAGAAAGAGAAGGCCAGAGTTGAAGGAAAAGGCACTCAGTCTGTGGAGTCACGAAGGGCAACAAAGAATAGAGAAAGAACAAGAGGGAGCATAACTGGAACTGACAGCATAATAAGTCTGTCTCCACTTAGGTCTCAGGAACATAAATGAGTTTAACTGTGCATAAAAGTCAGCCACTTTACCAGGCAGTTCCAAAGTCCTTTCAGCTTGTGATGCTTGTGCAATCTGTAAAATACAAGGAAATACAGAATCATAGAGTGGTTTGGGTTGGAAACAACCTCAAAGCTCATCCAGTTCCCACCCCCTGCCATGGGCAGGGACACCTCCCACCAGCCCAGGCTGCTCAAGGCCTCATCCAGTGTGGCCTTGAACACCTCCAGGGAGGGGACATCCACAGTCTCCCTGCACAACCTGTTTGAGTGTCTCACTGCCCTCCCTGTCAAGAACTTGTTCCTATTCTCCATTCTAAACCTACCCTCTTCCAGTTTAAAGCCATTCCCATGGTATCAAAGAAAGGGGTGGGTTGGAAAGGACCTTGAAGACTATCTAATTCCAACCCCTAGAATACAAGCACAGGATTCTTGCCTGGATGTTTGTGACATACAAGTTATCAAAGCACAGACATACAAGTGAGCCTTTGGATTCCATGCTTCTGACCCTCATGGACCCATCTTTGGTCTCCTCTTTTGTGCAGAGATTATGCTGTACAAAAGTACAGCCTAAAAAGCTCCCCCCCTTCAAGGGGGAAGTTCTTTACTGTAAGGGTCACAGAGCACTGGAACAGGCTCCCCAGAGAGGTGATGGAGTCTCCTTCTTTGGAGACTTTCAAGCCCTGTCTGGATGTGTTCCTCTGTGACCTGACCTAGATTGTATGGTCTTGCTCTGGCAGGGGGTTGGACTTGATGATCTCCTTGGGTCCCTTCCAACCCCTAACATCCTGTGGTCCTGTAAGGTTAGAAATACCTCTGGCAGAGGCAATTTTCTTGTTCCCTGTTCAGAAAAGCACAATAGGTTGCTGGTCTGTTTCGAGTGCTTCTAGGAACAACAATAAAGCAATTAGTAATGTTAATAATTCTTTTAAATTGTGTCAATAAATCAATTGTTATTGAATATGTACAGATCATAAACATGCTCAATGGAGTTCTATCCTCTTCTTTGTACATTAGTGTAGAAGAGAAGAGGGGAGATTGAGACTGGAGATGAGGAAGGAATTCTTTGCAGTGAGGGTGGGGAGAGACTGGCACAGGTTGCCCAGGGAGGCTGTGGATGGCCCCTGCCTGGAGGTGTTCAAGGCCAGGCTGGATGAGGCCTTGAGCTGGTAGGAGGTGTCCCTGCCCAATGCAGGAGGTTGAAACTGGATGATCTTTGAGGTCCCTTCCAACCCAAGCCATTCTATGATTGTGTGAAACGTGGCCAAATGGAGCTGAATGAGGATGGTGTCTGCATGGCAGAGATCTGTTACAAATGCATGTCTGTGATCTGCTGCTTGTCATGCTGCACAATGATCCTATCGTGCCAGAGGTTCTTGTAAGCAGGAGCCTAAGCTGAACTGGCTCAAACTTTGAGCTTTTACACAAATATTAATTATTTGTACTGCAGCTGGAAGGCCTTGAGCAACCTGGACTAGTGGGAGGTGTCCCTGCCCATGGCAGGGGAATTGGAACTGGATGATCTTGAGGGCCCCTCCCAATCCAAACCATTCAGTGAATCAATGGTTTCATATTAAGAGGGGGTACTGAGAATTAGAGGGAGAGGCCTGATGCTAATAGCAAACCAGTAAGTAATTTTACTTTCCATCTCCATTTCCATTTCCAAATGGAGCCAGTAAAAAAACAACAGCACAAAGTAAAATTCCAAGAGTGTAGGACCCATTCATATCAAAAAGCCAATCAATAGATTTCATCTGCAATGCACCACATTTATTTTTCCTACATTTGCCACCACAAACCCACATAGCCCCAACTGGGGACTCACCAAAAGAAAAGCCTAAAGCCTGGTGAGAGACATCAGATCTGTCCCTCCTGTGACAGAATTGTCACCCTTATGCAATATGATTGATAAAAGATATATCTGAGGCAAGAAGCTGATTCTTATGCCCTGATGTTTTCTCTTTGGATTTGGCTTTAGGGGAATAAACCAAATCCAGACATACACCACCATTTCATATAACCTTTTACTTCAGGTCAGATCCTGCAGTAGATTCCTTTAGGTTTGTACACATTTTCATGCAGCACAGAGAAAGATTTATCTTCTCTCTCTTCCAAACCCTACTTTTTATCACAGAAGCTTTTTATCATAAATGTGTTACCTTGCCCCAGTGGCATTGTATCTCTGTCACAGAGATGTCTTTATTTGAGATGGAGGCTTGGTGCACTGGACTGATTTGGAGTTAACTGACTGCCATGCCCATCAATCTCATTAAAGGATGCATTCTGTCAGTCTACTTTTCCCTTGGTCAACTGTAAGCACTAAAAATGTTGTGAAGCCACAACTCCTGAATGTAGAGAGGTGGCTGATCCACAATGGCTTCTTCTTCCAGCAAGCACTGTTTGGATTGTTCTCCTGGGATTTAAGTTGCTCTTTGGTAGATTCTGCATTTGGTGTTTGTCACATCATCTGGGCAATGAACAGATGGAGGCAGCACTGGAGTTTTACACCAACAAATTCTGTTGTAACTGTTATGGAAATGTTAGGAGTGACAAATCAGTTTTCCATAGCCCCTCTGTGTCGGATCTGCCAGCAAGTAGGAGCTGTAATAGAACAGAACTGCTCCACAAATTATTCCCTGGACATACAGACTGTCCCCAGCATATGGAGAGTTGGTTCAGAAAGCACCATGCTGGGTCTTGAAGCATCCCAGGAACAAGTACATGGGATACACAAGTAGAGTCTCAAAGCACTGCAACTCTGGCAGCCTTCTAGATGGTAAAAGTATTAAAAATAGATATTAAAAATAATAAAAATAGACATTACAAATCTTTTAGAAGCTCAAGCAGTACTTAGATCACCCTTGTCCACATCTTGGGCCCAAAATGGCATTCCATGGAATCATAGAATTTTTTTAGGATGGAAGAGATCTTTAAGATCATTGAGTCCAACCTTCAGCCTGGTAGATGAGTTCACAGGACCACAGGATGTTAGGGGTTGGAAGGGACCTCTGGAGATCTTCCAGTCCAACCCCCCTGCCAGAGCAGGACCAGAGAATCCAGCACAGGTCACACAGGAACACATCCAGACAGGGCTGGAAAGGCTCCAGAGAAGGAGACTCCACAACCTCTCTGGGGAGCCTGTTCCAGTGCTCTGTGACCCTCACAGTGAAGAAGTTCCTCCTCATGTTGAGGTGGAACCTCCTGTGCTGTAGCTTATATCCATTGCTGTAGTTTCTATCCACTGCCCCTTGTCCTATCCTGAGGTTGAAAGAGAGTTGTGTCTCTGTCTTCTTCATCAATGACTCTAACAGCATCAATAGCTTGGCTACGACTGACACACAATGACCAACAGCATATGATGTCAACGTGTTTTAAGCTAATTAGCTTAAAACTAATTAACATGATTCCCTCATGTGAGATGAGAGGCACATATTCTCATTCTGGAACAGGTTGCCCAGAGATGTGGTTGAGGCCCCATTTCTGGAGACATTCAAGACCAGACTTGATGTGGTCTTGGGCAGCCTGATCTCATTGGAGGTATCCCTGCTGAGTGCAGGGGGTCTGGACAAGATGAGCTTTGACAGTCCCTTCCAACCTGATGCATTCTGTGATTCTAAAGTGCAGTACTCAACACAGGCATGGAATTTCACATGCAGCTTCAGCCTTAAAACTGAATATCTCAGTTCCACTGTGTGTAGGATAGATCTATTTTTAAATATTAGTTGTTAACTAATACCTTTATTTCATATCTTTAACTGAATTTTACCTGAGCTTTACTGACAGAGCTGCCTAAAAACAGCTCCTTTTGATGACAGTAGCCAGGAGTACTGCTGTGCTTAAAGAAATCAGAATAATTCTCTTCAGAAACTCCAATTACAACCTCTCATTTGAAGACAGTATTTGGCACTCAATTTTTAGCAGTATCAATGATCTATTATTTCCAAGAACTGGAGCTGAAGCTCCTCTGGTCTAATACTTTTGCNCCTCAGAGCCTTCTCTTCTCCAGATTGCACAACCCCAACTCTCTCATTCTGTCTCCAGAGCAGAGCAGCTCCAGCCCTCTGCTCATCCTCCTGGCCCTTCTCTGGACATCTTCCAGCACCTCCAGATCCTTCGTGTAATAAAGGCTCCAGAACTGGATGCAGTACTCTAGTTGGGGTCTCACCATGGCTACTACTCCTCTTTGAGAAGAGTTATTGCATAGGTGTGAGGCTGCAGTCCTCCTACATGAAGGAGCTGGTAGCTGAAATGTTGTGCATATAAAAGGACAGCTGAACTAGTGAGCCCCTAGCACTCAAGCTGAGAGACTTGGGGTTGTTCAGCCTGGAGAAGAGAAGGCTCTGGGTGAGAACTCAGAGCAGCCTTCCAGTAGCTGAAAGGGCTACAGGAGAGCTGGGGAGGGATTTTTTTGCAAGGGCTTGTAGTGATAGGATGAGGGACAATGGCTTTGAGATGGAAGAGGGAAGATCGAGACTGGAGATGAGGAAGAAATTCTTGACAATGAGGGAGGTGAGACACTGGCACAGGTTGCTCAAGGAGGTTGTGGCTGCCTCCTCCCTGGAGGTGTTCAAGGCCAGGCTGGATGAGGCCTTGAGCAGTCTGGGCTGGTGGGAGGTGTCCCTGCCCATGGCAGGAGGTTGGAACTGGATGAGCTTTAAGGTCCTTTCCAATCTAAACCACAATGTGATGCTGATCAGAATATGATGGCTTAGCTGTGGCTAACAGGCATTCTCCTACCCAGCTACTTCCTCACTCCCACTCACCCCAGCCTGGGCAGAGGAGGGGAAATGAATAGTAGAGAGAAGGTACCTGGGTCAAGATAAGGACAGGGAGCTGAGAGCAAAACAGACACAACTTGGGGAAAATAAGCTTCATTGATAATTTTTATATATTT
>VXBD01009168.1:170305-189294 GCA_013399975.1 Indicator maculatus | reverse complement strand
CTATGAGGACAGACTGAGAGAGTTGGGGCTGTTCAGTCTGGAGAAGAGAAGGCTCTGAGGTGACCTTCTTGTGGCCTTCCAGTATCTGAAGGGGGCTACAAGAAAGTTAGGGAAGGACTTTTGAGGGTGTCAGGTAGGGATTGGACTAGGGGGAATGAAACAAAACTAGGTGTGGGTAGATTCAGATTGGATGTTAGGAAGAAGTTGTTCCCCATGAGGGTGGTGAGAGACTGGCAGAGGTTGCCCAAGGAGGTGGTGGAAGCCTCATCCCTGGAGGTTTTGAAGGCCAGGCTGGACGTGGCTCTGGGCAACCTGATCTAGTGTGAGGTGTCTCTGTCCATGGCAGGGGGATTGGAACTGGATGATCCTTGAGGTCCCTTCCAAACCTGACAATTCTATGATTCTACCTTCTTCCCCCTCCTCCTGCCTTCCCCAGTGCATTTGTGTTCCCAAGCTGTCCAGCTTCCTGCTCTTCCTTTGGTCTTTAAGGGCACCTCACAGGCTCAAGGCCTTCTTGCAGACATTCACCTGACTCTACAGATGTGTTGGGGGTTTGAATTGCACCACTCTACAGTTTGGAAATTTACCCCAAGGAGCAAGTTGACCACACTCACTCAGAATTTGGAAGTGAAATGAAATCATATTGACAAAAGTAGACCAAATGTAAAAGTATCAAAGGCAATAAACAGATGCAAAATATATTGACATATATTTACAGCTCAACAACAGCACAGCATCCCTTGTACAGTAACTCAGCTCTCTCCCTCCCCCCTGGACACAAAGCCCAGAGGGCTGCATACAGCCAGCCCCAGTTATCTTTGCCCCCTGTACCTTTGCAAACCCAAAGAAGAAGATAGACAGGCAGCATGCAAGGTCATAGGCAGAACAGACAAGCAACAAGCAAGCCAGAGGCAGCCCAGGGAGAGAGAAAACAACCTTGTGCTGCAAAATATAAGAAATTCTGCAGTCCAGTGGGATGAGATAAATTTATCTGGCATTATTCTGTCCAGACCCTAAAGACTGCCCATCACCTAGACCCAAATCCTCTAGAAAAACTTATTTACAATTAAGATATTAGTCTTAAAACTGTAACAAGAAGGTGTGGAGGGATAGGCATCTCTGATGGAGAGTCACAAATCCTAACCTAAGAGAGGGCATTCACCTGGCTCTACAGATGGCATGGAGAGATAGGCACCTCTGATGGAATCACACAGAATCACAGAATCAATAAGGTTGGAAAAGACCTCAAGGATCATCAAAGTCCAACCTGTCACCCAAGACCTCATGATTATTAAACCATGGCACCAAGTGCCATGTCCAATCCCCTCTTGAACACCTCCAGGGATGGTGACTCTGCCACCTCCCTGGGGAGCACATTCCAACCTCTAACAACTCTCTCCATGAAGAACTTTCTCCTCACCTCCAGCCTAAACCTCCCCTGGCACAGCTTGAGACTGTGTCCTCTTGTTCTGGTGCTGGTTGCCTGGGAGAAGAGACCAAACCCCTCCTGGCTACAACCTCCCTTCAGGTAGTTGTAGACAGCAATGAGGTCTGCCCTGAGCCTCCTCTTCTCCAGGCTAAAAGAGTCACAAATCCTAACCTAAGAGAGGACATTCATCTGGTTCTACAGATGGCATGGAGACATAGGCATCTCAGATGGAGAGTCACAAAATCATAGAACTACAAAATCAACCAGGTTGGAAAAGATCTCCAAAATCACCAAGTCCAACTGATCACCCAACCCTAGCTAATCAACCAGACCATGGCACTAAGTGCTTCACTCAGGCTCTTCTTAAACATCCCCAGGGACATTGACCCCTGGGCAGCACATCCCAATAGCCAATCTCTCTTTCTGTGAAGAACTTCTAAGAACTAAACTTCCCCCTGCACAGCTTGAGACTGTGTCCTCTTGTTCTGCTGCTGGTTGCCTGGGAGAAGAGCCCAACCCCCACCTGGCTACAACCTCCCTTCAGGTAGTTGTAGAGAGCAATGAGGTCTGCCCTGAGCCTCCTCTTCTCCAGGCTAAACACCCCCAGCTCCCTCAGCCTCTCCTCACAGGGCTGTGCTCCAGACCCCTCCCCATCTTTGTTGCCCTTCTCTGGGAGAGCCACAAATCCTAACCTAAGTGAAGACATTAACCTGACTCTACAGATGGCATATGGAGAGATTGGCATCTCTGATGGAGAGTCACAAATCCTAACCTAAGAGAGGGCATTCACCTGGCTCTACAGATGGCACATGGAGAGAAGGACATCTCTGATGGAGTTACAAAGTCATCTCTGATGGAGAATCAGAAATCTTATCCCAAGTGAGTACATTCAGCTGGCTCTACAGATGGCACATGGAAAGACAGACATCTCTGATGGAGATTCACAAATCCTAACCCAAGTATCCTACACTGTTGGCATGAATAATCCTCTGGTAGTCCTTATTTCTATCCATCTTTTCTAGAGCTAGCAGATCAGTTTTGCTTCCTGCTGTGTTTAGATAGGTGAAACTAGGAATCCATCCAAGTGTGCATCAAAAGCAAGGTGGCACATGTGTCTTTGCTGCTGCTGTGTGCACTCATCCATTAAATGTCTGCTTTAGGCAGAGGATGTTGGGGGAGATTAATGCAATCCATAGATGCCAAGGAGTGATAATTCCCTTGGGTACAAAAGAGAGTTAAAGAAAGTAGCCACTTTTAGTCATTTTAGTAATAGTCACTCAGTTTTCACCTAAAATCCATTCATTGCACTTCGTGAATAAATTGGGATTTTGCCTGAAAATGGGAATGTGAGAAATGAAAGTTATTTAGGAGAAAGGAATGGAAACTAAATATAGGCTTAAAATCAGTTTCTCAAATATAAAATCACTACAGCTTTCAATGCTGCAGTATGAATAAGGGAGAGATCTCAAAGAGCTGAGAAGTTTTCCTTGCACTGTCATGATGGCTCAGGTTAAGAAAAAAATATTAAAACATTTTTCATAGAATTGCAGAATTGATTCAGTTGGAAAAGCCCTCTAAGACCATCCAGTCCAAACATCAACCCAACACCACTATGGCCATCAAACCATGTCCCCAAGTGCTGTGTCCACAGGTTACTTGAACACCTCCAGGTATGGTGACTACACCACCTCCCTGGGCAGCCTCTTCCAAACCCTGACCATCTTGCAGCCAAGAAATTTTTCCTAATCTCCAGCCTAATCTTCCCCTGGCAAAATTTCAAGCCATAATTTTGTAATTATTTAAATAAATTTAAATAATCTAAAGATACAATTTTTTTATTATTTAACTATATTCAAATTCTTTAAATATACCCAAAATTTTAGCATTTAAATATGTTTAAATTATTTAAATATACAAAGTTCAACACCAATTACTTACCTAACTTTGTTTTAACAATGAAAGAAGTGATTTTATCTATACAGACAGGGTTTGGATCTAAATTTAAGGAGAAACTTGAGGTCTTTGTCAAAGGTCAAGGATAATCAGGGTCCTTGGCTCTTTCATCTAGAGGTCTTCTGTTGTTTCCAGCCAGCATCCTGTCTCCAATTCTTCCCAGTGTGGCTTCAGACCAAGAAAATATTAAATTTTGAAAGATAAATAAATAAAATGGGGGGAAATAAAAAGAAAACTAAACTGAACTAAGCACAGAAAGCAATATACCTTAGTGCTTTTGTTCACAGGGTAGTAGAGGACAAGAAGCCCTGAGTCACAGTTAGTACAGAATGAGAAATGCCTCCTCAAGTAGTAATCCTTCAAGAGACCTTAAAAAGCCATCTTTGGCCTGCATTTCCCATGCCATAGGCCTGGTTTCACAGTGCATAGCTCTATTCAAAACTACTTTTTTTCTTTCTTTCTTTCCATTTTAAAGAGGAGAGTTTCAATAATATTTTTTTAATGTTGAATCCTCAGGGCGTGCCAGAAAACTCAGTCACATTTCCTGCTTGATCTTTAGTTTTTCTCTTTATTAGTAACTGCATACTTTTGGGAGTCTTTGTCTGATCTTCTTCAGATTAGGGCAATTGTTCTACCCTTGTTGATTTTTAAGAATTATATGATCTAGAAATATCTTAGGGTGACTATCAAGATCTGAGGGGTGGGTGTCAAGTGGAGGGGGCCAAGCTCTTTTCAGTGGTGCACAGTAATAGGATAAGGAACAATGGAGACAAACTTGAACAGAGAAGATTTCACCTCAACATGAGGAGAAACTTCTTCACAGTGAGGGTGACAGAGCACTGGAACAGGCTGCCCAGAAAGGTTGTGGAGTCTCCTTCTCTGGAGACTTTCAAACCCCACCTGGATGCATTCCTGTGCAGATTACCCTGGGTGATCCTGCTCTGGCAGGGGGGTGGATTCAATGATCTCTGGAGGTCCCTTCCAACTTCTAACATTCTATGATTCTACAATTTTCTGTTGTCATAGAAGAGAGACATCTCCATTGTGGGAAATCATGTGCAACCTCACCTTCAGCTGTATCTGTGAACAATGAAATAGCAGCAATAAAATCATAAAATCATAGAATTGTTTTGGTTGGAAAAACCCTCTAGGATCATCCAGTCCAACCATCAACCCAACACCACCATGACCATTAAACCGTGCTCCAAAGTGCCATGTCCACAAGTTCCTTATAACACTTTTATCCTAAAGGCAGAAGCCTCCAGGGCTGCCACTGAAGTTTAACTGAGGTTAACAAATGAAAACCACCAGTGATCTATACCAGCCTCATTTGTAAGCCAGCAGAGAATCACAGAATTGTCAGGGTTGGAAGGGACCTCAAGGATCATCCAGTTCCAAGCCCCTGCCATGGGCAGGGACACCTCACACCACAGCAGGTTGCTCACAGCCACATCCAGCCTGGCTGCAAAAACCTCCAGGGATGAGGCTTCCACCACCTCCCTGGGCAACCTCTGCCAGTCTCTCACCACCCTCATGGGGAAGAATTTCTTCCTAACATCCAATCTGAATCTACCCATTTCTACTTTTGTTCCATTCCCCCCAATCCTATCACTACCTGATACCCTAAAAAGTCCCTCCCCAGCTTTCTTGTGGCCCCCTTCAGATACTGGAATGCCACAATGAGGTCTCCTCAGAGCCTTCTCCTCTCCAGCATCTTTTCTCCAGATGAAAATATTGAATCACTGACTACTAGGTTGGAAAGCAACCTCAAGGATCATCTGCTCCTCCTTGGAAAAAGCACCTTCATCATTAATCCCCACACCTTTCTGCTCCAGAATGGGCTACCCAGAATGGCTGTGGATGCCTCCTCCCTGTGGGTGTTCAAGGCCAAGTTGGATGAGACCTTGAGCAGCTGAGTCTAATTGAGAGGTGTCCCTGCCCATGGTGGGGGGGTTGGAGTAGATGATCTCTGAGGTCCCTTCCAACTGAAGTCATTGTATGATTTTATGCCAAATATGATATTATTCTCTGATATTCCATCTTAGTTTACTGATTTCTAGAGATCAAAACTAACAGTACACCACCATTTATGTCTTTCATCCAGACTGCTGACTGCATTCTCTCCAGACACTGCTCTAAGGCATATTTCCCCTGTAGAAGCTGAGCTCTGGGTGTCATTAGAGCTTGAGTAAGAGTCTTCCAAAAATGGGTGGTTGGGTCTGTGCTGAGGAAAGGGCAGGGTAATATTAGCCAGGGGAAGATTCAGTCACCTTTTACCCTGCATGCAGTCATGGCAAACCCCATGGCAGTTTCCAGAAAATATAACCCAGCTTCCAGAAGATGTGGCCTGGCTTCCTTCTCACCCCTCAGAAGTGCAAAGGATTTGCTCCTGTGCAAATTTCTTTGTGTTTTTGTTATTTTGGGTTTGTCATTTTCCACTTCCTCTTCAGCCTTACTTTTGAAAGCAGCAAGAACTGTGAGTCAAGAAAAATGTTTAACAAGCCAAATGGTTTCTCCCAGCCTGAGTTTGAACTTTCTATGCACTTCCACTCTCCCTTTTGTTATGTCAGTGAACACTCAGATAAAGTTATTTGGATCCCCACTGCTTTGTTTTGCTTCGAGTCACCCAAAGTCCGCTCTCTGCCTCCTCTCAAGCTCTTTTGACCACAGTTTCATGCAAACTCACTTGCAAGTTGCTGTACTGGATGTTTGGAGCATTTGCCTGCCTTCAGCTGAAAACCTGAGAATCCAAAATGAGCTCTAATGTGGGACTGTGCACTTGCAGCCCAGAAAGCCAACCAGAGCCTGGGCTGCACTGAGAAGAAGTGTGGCCAGCAGGTCGAGGGAGGTGATTCTCCCTCTCTACTCCACTCTGGTCAGACCCCACCTGGAGTACTGTGTCCAGTTCTGGAGCCTCTATTACAGGAAAGGTCAGAAGGTGCTGGAAGGTGTCCAGAAAAGGGCCACAAGGATGAGCAGAGGGCTGGAGCTGCTCTGCTCTGGACACAGACTGAGAGAGTTGGGGTTGTTCAGTCTGGAGAAGAGAAGGCTCCAAGGAGACTTTCTTGTGGCCTTCTTAAGGGGACCTACAGGAAAGATGGGGAGGGATTTTTTAGGGTGTCAGGGAGTGGTAGGACTGGGAGGAATAGATTCAAGCTAGAGGAGGGGAGATTTATATTAGATGTTAGGAATAAATTCTTCCCCATGAGGGTGGTGAGACACTGGCACAGGTTGCCCAGGGAGGTGGTGGAAGCCTCATCCCTGGAGGTTCTGGCAGCCAGGCTGGATGTGGCTGTGAGCAACCTGCTGTAGTGTGAGGTGTCCCTGGCCATGGCAGGGGGGTTGGAACTGGATGAACCTTGAGGTCCCTTCCAAGGGGTCCCTTCCCTGACAATTCTGTGATTCCATGATTCTGAATAGGTTAGCAGCCAGAGAGTGCATGCTGCTCACCACCACTAAGAGAAATGTTTGATTTAGTTTTGACTGCCTTATTTTGTTCATTCCTTTTTTTTTCCCTTGTCAGCTACACAACACATAATAAAAGCCCTCATTCTTTTAACAAAGCCTGCTTTCTCCTTTGGGACCCAGCAAAATCATATGTTTTGCTAAAAGATAATTTCCTTGGGAGATTTTACTTTGTGTGATTCCACGCAGCCAGAGAGCTCTGAATTTATGCAAACTAACATTTTCCATCAAACCATGCAGAATTAAGCATCCAGCATAATATTTCAGCTTTTTAGAACAACTATTTCAACCAGCAGCAAAGCCAGTGGGACCAGCTGTAATGCTTAAGAGCAGCAATTTTATTTATTGATTGATTTGTTTATTAATCACAGAATGTTAGAGGTTGGAAGGGACCTCCAGAAATCATCAAGTCAAACCCTGCCTTCCAAAAGCAGCATCACCCAGGGCAGCCTGCACAGGAATGCATCCAGGTTGGGTTTGAAAGTCTGCAGAGAAGGAGACTCCACAACCCCCCTGGGCAGCCTGCTCCAGGGCTCCAACCCCCTCACACCAAAGAAGTTTCTCCTCATGTTGAGGTGGAACCTTCTATGTTCAAGTTTGTATCCACTGTTCCTTGCTTATCATTGTGCACCACTGAAAAGAGCCTGGCCCCCTCCACTTGACACCCACCCCTCAGCTATTGATAGACATTGATCAGATCCCTCTCAGTCTTCTCTTCTCCAGACTAAACAGCCCCAGGGCTCTCAGTTTCTCTTCACAGGGGAGATGCTCAAGTCCTCTAAGCATCCTCCTGGCTCTCTGTTGAACTCTCTCCAGCAGGTCTCTGTCTCTCTTGAACTGGGGAGCCTAAAACTAGACCAAATATTCCAGGTGTGGTCTCAGCAGAGCAGAGTAGAGGGGAGAAGAATCCCTGTCCCTGCTGGACATGCTTTTCTTTCTGCACCCCAGACTTTCATTGGCTCTCTTGGCCACAAGGGCACATTGCTGTCCCATGCAGAACTTGCTGCTCACCAGCACTCCAAGGGCTTTCTCCATGGAGCTGCTTTCCAGCAGGGCAGGCCCCAACCTATCCTGGTGTTTGTTGTTATTCCTCCCCATGTGTAGGACCCTGCACTTGTCCTTGTTGAACTTTCATGAGGTTTGCCTGCACCCTTGCTGGATGGCAGCAGAGCCTGAGGGATGTCAGCCACCCCACCCCAATTTTGTATCATCATCTTGAGATATTTTCCTTCTTTTATTCCCTTTCCTAATCTTGAAGAGATTTTTGAATGTAAGATGGCCACTTAAAGGAGGAGGATATCCATGGCTTCTGCCACTGAGATGGACACACACTTTGCAGTGCAGACCATGGAACTTCCTGACTTGCTTATCTTATCACAACATCTCCTAAACAGCCTTATCATCTGCTTATAGGACCTGAAGGATTGACAAAACAAAGCTTGTAAAGTTTCTCTCCATTTATGAGGTGATTGCAGACATTAATCACAGAGTAAGCACCTTGGCCACTTTCCTCCCTGCAGCAAGAATGGGCTGGCATTGGCAGAAAGAATAAGAAACATCAGGAAAAACAAGATTGCTGGGGTCTAATTCAACCATCCCTGAAGTTAAAGGAAGGTTTTTTACTGACATTAAAGGAGATAGATCTGCTGCTAAGGTCATGCAGGCCAGGGATAATATTTGAAGTTTTCCACAGAACAGCTTGTAGTATTTTTAAGTTCAAACTCAGCTGGGCTGAGAACAAACTGTGAAGCAAATGGGAAAGCAGATGAATTCTTTTCCTGGTGTCTGCAGAGCAGTGCCAGGAGTCTGGGGAGCTAGCTAGAGAACCAGAAATTCTTACTGCTGAGAAGAAATAGGATATAAACAGAATATAACTGATCTAAGAAAGCTGGGGAGGGACTTTGGACAAGGGCTTGCAGTGAGAGCATGAGGGGAAATGGCTTTGAACTGAAAAAGGGGAGATTGAGACTGGAAATTAGAAAGAAATTCTTGAGAGTGAGGGTGATGAGACAGGTTGCCCAGAGAGGCTGTGGACATTCTCTCCCTGGAGGTGTTCAAGGCCAGGCTGGATGAGGCCTTGAGCAAATTGGGCTGATGGGAGGTATCCCTGCCCTTGGTGGTGGGTTGGAACTGGATGATCTCAAAGGTCCTTTCCAACCCAAAGCATTCTATGATTCTGTGATATTGCAAACACAGAATCACAGAATTAACCAGGTTGGAAAAGACCTCAGAGATCATCAAGTCCAACCTATCACCCAACACCATCTAATCAACTAAGCCATGGCTCTAAGTGCCTCATCCAGTCTTAGTTTAAACACATGGTTGGTCAGTTTATGTGGCTGGTGTTAAAAAAGGATCAGATAAAAAATGTTTACAAAAAGAGAAGTGAGGGTGGCACTCTGTGCTAGAGCTGTATCCTGACAAGAAAAATTATCTAGTTCTGGGTGATTTTGCTTTTAAAGCCCTGTGCTGGAGGTTGTATGCAGCCTGAAGGAAAAACATCATTAAAGTTTCTAAAACTGATAGCTGATAATTATCTAAGGCAGAAGACATTGAACCCAGCATAAGGTAATTCTATTTTGAGCCACACTGCACCAAATAAAGATGAACAGATCAGTGGCTCTAATTACATTCATCATAGGAAAACAGGGGACAGTAACATCTATCTACATAGAGATAGAGGTAGAGATAGAGTTAGAGAGATAGAGATAGAGATAGAGATAGAGATAGAGATAGAGATAGAGATAGAGATAGAGATAGAGATAGAGATAGAGATATAGAGGTAGATTAGATACAGATATAGATTAAATATAGATAGATATAGATATAGATATAGATATAGATATAGATATAGATATAGATATAGATATAGATATAGATGATAAAGATGATATAGATACAGATTCAATACAAATATAAATTAAATACAGATATAGATTAAATATAGATATAGATTAAATATAGCTATAGCTATAGATACAGATACAGATAAAGATTAGATATAGATAAAGATGATAAAGATGATAAAGATGATAAAGATGATATAGATGATATAGATGATATAGATACAGATTAGATATAGATCTAGATATAGATTACATCTAAATCTAGATCTGCTCTAGACCTAGCTCTAGATATAGATATAGATAATTTAGGTGGTACTTCAAAAGAGGGAATTTTACAATTCATATTATGTGAGAGAGTTGTTTAGGAAGGATAAACACAGACAGACAATTGTGAAAGCCATTTGAAAGCTGTTTAACAGGAATTTATGAGGTGTCCAGAGGCACATCCCATAATTAAGAAATAGTACACCTAGGTGTCAGAACCCCTCCTCCTTCAGGTGTGAAGTGAATGCATCCAATGGTAATTTATTTACATTCTGCCACTTTTCTACTCAATCTGTGGAAAACTTTCCTAGGCATCAGCCTAAACCAACCACACTCCTCTATTGTTTCTTAAAAGCCTCAAACCATGACAATTGTGTAGCTCATTCTTGCCCAGCAAGAGAAACAGGTATCTCTGAAAGGAAATTCTTCTCAGCTCTGCTAACCACCTATCTTAAGATCAGCATTTTTAACAAGCTCAGACTTGGGACAATTAACTATTAGATGACTGCAGTTAATATTTCAAATGAATGTTAAAGCACAGCTGGTTAATAATTTGAGAGCAGAACACCCAGCAAGTCTGCACTTGGGAGGCAGAACAAGAGGTAGATCTGATCTGATAATACTCTTATTTGATCATGGAATTTTCAGATGGTTGTGGATATCATTCCAATATGTTAAAAGCCAGTTTAAACCCTGACTAGCAAAGCCTGGCAACACTTCTGAGAAAAAAGATGTCAATGTTAATACAGGTTTTAAATTGATAGAGAATAAAAAGCTAGGAATATAATTAGTGCCAATCATGATGGGTTTTGGAGAAAGAGTCCTTCCAGTCCTTATTAAACAGACTCCATGCAACTCTTTGATGAGACTGTAATAGAGGTAGTGAGAGATAAATAATAGAGTTAGACTTTCAAAAGGAGTTTTGACACCTTAAAACACAACTTTCTGATTGAAAAATGAGTGCAACAGTAGAATACATCTTAAATGCATTAACTGCCTAGGTGACAGATCCTGAAAAAGTAACTGCCAATGTGTATCTGCTGTCAAAGGAAGGAGCTTCTCATAGGGTTAGGAGGTTATCTAGCAGAATAATTGGCATCTGGTCCAGCATTAATCAATGTAGCCAAAACTGATCTGGAAAAAGATACAAAATCATTGATTACAGTGCTGGCTGAGAAAGCAAAAAGGCCAAGGAGGTCAGCAGGCAAGTAGCTCTGTTATCATGACATCAGATTAAGAGATAGAGTGCATTTTTTAATTTAGTGCTAATAAAGTTATACACATTTGAAGGTTGGGTTTGATGATCTTAGAGGTCTTGTCCAGCCTTAATAACTCCATGATTCTACCTTCATATAAATATCACAGCAAGACAGGCTTGCATCAGTTCAGGAAAGTGATTTATTTTAAATGACAGCAAATGCTAAATAAGAGCATTAAATATTTTTTGGAAGTGTGTTGAAAAGCAGAGCTCTTGAATTTGTCCTTACTCTTCCAAACAGATCTTTAAAGGATGCTTTCTGGTGTAGTTTCTGTGCCTAACACATGTTCATGCAGAGAATCAAGCACACAGCTGGGAAAACAGAATCACAGAATCACGCAGAATCATAGAATGGTAGGGGGTGGAAGGGACCTCTGGAGATCATCCAGTCCAACCCTTGTGCCAAGGCAGGGTCACCTAGAGAAAGTCACACAGGAACACATCCAGATGGGTTTTGAATGTCTCCAGAGATGGAGACTCCACCACCTCCGGGCAGCCTGCTCCAGAGCTCCATCAACCTTACGCTAAAGAAGTTCCTCTTCATTTTTGCCTGGAACTTCTGATGTTCAAGTTTGTGCCCATTTCCCCTTGTCCTGTCACTGGGCACCACTGAAAGCCTGGTCCCATCCTTCTGACATCTACCCTTTAAGTGCCGATCAGCACTGATGAGATTCCCCCCTCAGCCTGCTCTTCTCCAGACTACAAACACCCAATTCCCTCAGTCTTTCCTCTCCCAGTCTTTGCTTTACCAGGATTCAGTGAACCCTTCCAGCAGACTCACTGCAGATGATAAGAAAGGCAATCAGAGCTAATTCAGCAGCCTGGCATATGAGGCTGTGCTCTGCATGCAGCAGGCTTGTACTAACCGAATCATTTTCACTTAAATTCTTCTTCATTTCTTCATTTACTTTTCCACTTGATGAAATCTTAAGGTGAAATATTTTTCTCTCTCTCTTTTTTTTAACTCCACTTTTCAACTCCATTTTATTTTCCTCTTTTGCCATGTCTTAACTCTGTGCATGTTTCATTCTTTACTTTTTAATCACCTCTCAATCTGCTTTGTTTTTCAAGGTCTTGTGGAATCATAGAATTATAGAATGGTCCAGGCTGGAGGGGACCTCCAAAGTTCATCCAGTCCAACCTCTCCACAGCCAGCAGGGACATCCCCAACCAGATCAGGTTGCCCAGGACCTTGTGGAGCCTCACCTTGAATATCTCCAGGAAAGGAGCCTGGGCAACCTGTTCCAGTGTCCCACCAACATCTTGCAAGCTAAAGCAGCCTGTGAAACCAAGCATTTTAATTGGGGCTCAAACATCCTTTTAAGACTTTATTTTATGTCTTTTAAGGCATTTTTTTAAATGAGCACTAAGGAACTTGGATGTTTTCTCAGAGTGCTTGGCTATGCTCACTTAGGCATTTTTCTAACCACATTTTGTTCTCTGGGGAGGTGCTTGCCCTCAGGTGAAGTGGTGTCAGGCAGTGGTATGATAGCAGCAGACCCATTTCTTGCATTCTACACAGCAGCTATTTGTTTGGTTTTTGACACAAGCAGCCAGCCTTGCCAGTGTGGGGACCACTCCCTTGTGGTTCAAATATTGCAGCCAAACCATCACAAATGCAAAAATGTCCTCATTTGCTGATGTCATTTGGAAATCCTGATCTGCTTGTTTTGTAAGGTGTGTGGACTGGTAATTTCTGGTGGTAGCTGTCATGGCTGGTTGCTTCTGCTTGAGGGTATTCTGACAAGGCTAAAGAATAGCTTCTGGCTGAGACTGACCTTTCCTTACTTGCCCTTTCTTGCTCTTGTCTTTGCCATTTCTTCCAAGGCTGATGACCACTCCAGCCCTCTCTTCTTCCTGTGCACTGCTGCCTGTGGTTAACTCTGTCCTGAATGTGTGACAAGGACCTCCACTCAGACACAAGTTCTCCCTCATTGATAACAGTCCACTTCCCAACACAGAGTCAGAGGATCACAGAATGCATTGGGGTGGAAGTGACCTCAAAGGTCATCTTGTCCAAACCCCTTGCAGTGAGCAGGGACATCTCCAGATAGATCAGGTTACTTAAGACCCCATCAAGTTTGACCTGGGATGTCTCCAGGAATGGAGCCTCAACCACATCTCTGGGCAACCTGTTCCAGCATTTCACCACCCTCATTGTGCAGAACTTCTTACTGATGTCCAACCTAAATCTGCCCTCCTCCAGTTTCAAACTATTGTCCCATGTCCTATCACTCCAAGCCTTTCTAAAGAGTCCCTCCCCAGCTCTCCTGTAGCCCTCTTCATATACTGGAAGGCTGCTCTAAGGTCTGCCCAGAGCTTTCTCTTCTCCAGGCTGAAAAACCCCAATTGTCTCAGCCTGTCCCTGTGGGAGAGGTTCTCCAGCCCTCTGATCATCTTTGTGGCCCTCCTCTGGACTCACTTCATCAGGCCCTTCCTGTGTAGAGGGCCCCAGAGCTGGGCACAGCACTCCAGGTGAGGTCTCAGCAGAGCAGAGTGGCAGAATCCCCTCTCTCCACATGCTGGCCATGCTTAGGGGGCACACCTTGGGAAACAAGGAAAGATGCAACCTTCTGGATGAGCTTGGGGATCCTCCCTGTAGAAGGTGAATGGAGTGATGGCAAATGAGAGAACCACCCAAGCTGAGCCTAGGCAGAGAATGGTTTCAAAAAGTCCATCCACCTCCCCTGTACCCAACTGTGTGAATGCTTTTTCCCTGTGCTTTTCTGGTTTGTAAAGAGATGCCCTGGAAACAGCATCTTTAGAGCTAGCATAGAATCATGGAATTGGTTTTTGGTTGGCAAAGACCTCTAAGGTCATCAATATTTGACTTTGCACTTGAACAGTGAGAAAGAAAACCACTCAGACAGGAGCACTTACAAATCAGAAAGCTAAACCTGAGAGCAGGGAGGCAATTTCAGAAACAATTCTTTTTGCTGCTCATTTTTAATTGCTGCCTCACTGCTAAGGCTGGCTGTGGACAGGAAAACACAGGATGAGAAGATGCAGTAAGAGCAAGTGCTAGGGCCAGGCTGGACTCTGTGCATTGATAGATCATGTAGGAAGTAAATGTGGCCCTCTCCCACCAGCAAAGAATCTGTGCAATATTGATACCCTCTGTCTACATTCTCTGTACACTCACTCAAAAGCCACCTCCAGCAACATCCTCAAAAGGATTTCTTTATGGAGGAGCAATTTTCCACAGGTAAATGGCTTTAAGCAATGCTCTAAGGTTGCTGAGCAACTTTAAGCCAGACAACACCACACATTATAATGACAGCAAAATAAGAGCTTATTAAAGATTCCTTTTTCTTTGAAACTCAACTGTTTACACTCAGTGATGTTCAGCAAATGGCCCTAGCAGTATTGCTTTGGAAAGATCGAATCCCAAATGGATTTTGAGACTAGCAAAAAGTTTTTCATTCTTTGAGTTCTTGTGGCCATCAGTAACTGTTGTGGCTGCTCTGTAGAAATGTGCCAACATGTTGATGTACTCAGCTCTGGTGGGGCCACAACCTGAGTATTGTGTCCAGTTTTGGGCACCTCAGCACTAGAGAGATGTGGAGGTGCTGGAGCCAGGGCAGAGGAGGGTAAGGAAGCTGGGAAGGGCCTGGAGAAGAAATCTGATGAAGAGCAACTGAAGGAGCTGGGGATGAGCAGTGTGAAAAAGAGGAGGCTGAGGAGAGACCTCATTGCTCTCTACAACTACCTGAAAGGAGGTTGTGGAGAAGTTGGTTCTGGTCTCTTCTCACAGGTCATTAGTGATAGAACAAGGGGGAACAACCTCAAGGTGCAACTAGATAGGCTTAGACTGGACTTTAGGAAACATTTTTCCCAGCCAGAGTGGTCAGGGATTGGAATGAGCTGCCCAGGGAGGTGGTGGAGTCTCCAAGCCTGGATGTGTTTAAAGGTGGTTTGGATGTGGTGCTTGGGGCTCTGATTTAGGGGTGACCCTTGTAGAGTAGGTTTCTGGGTTGGACTTGGTGATCCTGAGGTTCTTTTCCAACCTGAATGTTTCTGTGATTCCATGAAACTTCTCTTGTTTTCTTTATTCAATGGAGAAACCATTTCAGGCAAGGCAGGACAAGCATTCTCATTTCACCACACACACACTCACTGAACTGGCATGTTCAGAGATCTCCCATTTCTCTCTACTAAACATGCTTTGTATCCAAAAAAGCTGCAAACCCAGCTATATCCACAGTGTTTGCTTTTTGTGATTAACTGAAAGCTCAAGTTTGCAAACTCTGGGAAAAAGATGTCAGAGACATCAACTTGGAGGAAAATTGCAGTTTCAGTAGAAAGGGTTGATTTAGAAATTCTCTTCTCCTTGCTATCATGTGATAGAAGGAGAGGAAATGGTCTGAAATTGTGCCAGGGGAGGGTTAGGTTAGAGAGGAGGAAAAATTTCTTTGCTGCAAGAGTGGTCAGGGATTGGAACAGGCTGCCCAGGGAGGTGGTGGAGTCCCCATCCCTGGAGGTGTTCAAGAAATGTCTGGCCATGGCACCTGGGGACATGGTTTAGTGGCCATGGTGTTAGGTTAACTGATCCTAAAGGTCCTTTCCAACCAAAACAATTCTCTGATTCTAAACTCTAAACTTTAAAACTGGCAAGGACTTATAAATCACTTTAAGAAAGAACATATCAAGTGTAAAACTGAGTTGGTGTAAGAAGGTCTGAATTCAGAAGATGAACAAAAAAAACAACCCCAAAACCCCACCTCTATCATCCTGCAGTCCCTGTTAGGCACCAAATGAAATGGTTTGATACAAAGAATAGGAAGGAGATGACAGAGGTTAAAATTATGTCATGCTCTGATTAAAGTAACAAGCATAGAGAAGCAGACACTGGTGGGGAGGACTGTAAATGGCTGTCTGATGTGATAATGTCTCTGCAAGACTTGTGCTTTGCTTGAGGTTGAGGCTAGGCATATAGCCATTAATAGATAAACTCAGCAGGAGAGCAGCCATGGAGTGATTTAATTATCCAGTGACCCTCTGGGGCAGAAGATATTCTTTGAACTCCCAGATGCAGGTTAAGGGACAAAATGATAATGCTCAACAATGGGGCAAATGAGGTAAGAGAGCTGCAACCTGCAATGAGGTCTCCTCTCAGCCTCCTCTTCTCCAGACTAAACACCCCCAGTTCCCTCAGCTGCTCCTCACCAGACTTGTGTTCAAGACCTTTCACCAGTTTGGTTGTTTTTAGAACCATAGAATCATAGAATCAGTCAGGGTTGGAAGGGACCTCAAGGATCATCCAGTTCCAACCCCCCTGCCATGGGCAGGGACACCTCACACTACATCAGGCTGCCCAGAGCCTCATCCAGCCTGGCTGCAAACACCTCCAGGGATGGGACCTCAACCACCTCCCTGCACAACCCATTCCAGGCTCTCACCACTCTCATGGGGAAGAACTTCTTCCTCATGTCCAGTCTGAATCTCCCCACTTCCAGCTTTATTCCATTCCCCCAAGTCCTGTCACTGCCTGGTATCCTAAAAAGTCCCTGCCCCATGCCTTCTTTGGGCATGCTCCAGCCCCTCAATGTCCTTGTAGTGAGGAGCCCAAAACTGAACCCAGGACTCAAGGTGTGGCCTCACCAGTGTTGAGCAGAGGAGAACGATCACTGCCCTGGTCCTGCTGTCCACACTAGTCCTGACCCAGGCCAGGATGCTCTTGGCCTTTCTAGTCACCTGGGCACACCCTGGCTCATGTCCAGCCAGCCATCAATCAACACCCACAGGTCCTTCTCCACTGAGCAGCTCTCCAGCCACTCTGCCCCAAGCCTGTAATGTTCGTGGGGTTGTTGTGGCCCAAGTGCAGCACTCAACACTTGGCCTCGTAGAATCTCACACTGTTGGCCTCAGTCCACTGATCCACCCTGTCCAGACCTCTCTGCAGAGCCTCACTGCCCTGCATCAGATCAACACAGCCACCCAACTCAGTGCCAGCTGCAAACTTACTGAGGGAAGGAGAGGAGAGCAGATCACCCTTCTGCAAGGAGACCTGTTTCTGTCAGGGTTTGTGGGTTTGGAGGAGCAGAGGAGATTGCTCAAGATCACAGGCTCAAAGGATGTTAGGGGTTGGAAGGGACCTCCAGAGATCATCAATCCAACCCCCCTGCCAGAGCAGGACCAGAGAATCCAGCACAGGTCACACAGGAACACATCCAGACAGGGATGGAAAGTCTCCAGAGAAGGAGACTCCACAACCTCTCTGGGCAGCCTGTTCCAGGGCTCTGTGAGCCTCACAGTGAAGAAGTTCCTCCTCATGTTGAGGTGGAACCTCCTCTGCTGCAGTTTATATCCATTGGCCCTTGGCCTATCCCAGGGTGCAACTGAGCAGAGCCTGTCCCCTCCCTTGACCCCCACCCCTCAGCTATTGATAGACATTGATCAGATCCCNCCCTCAGATATTTATCAACATTGATTAAATCCCCTCTCAGTCTTCTCTTTTCCAGACTAAAAAGCCCCAGGGCTCTCAGCCTCTCCTCACCAGGCAGTGCTCCAATCCCCTCAGCATCCTTGTAGCCCTCCCTTGGACTCTCTCCAGCAGATCCCTGTCCCTCCTGACCTGGGGAGCCCAGAACTGGATACAACATTCCAGGTGAGGTCTCACCAGGGCAGATGAGAGGGGGAAGAGAACCTTCCTGGTTCTGCTGGACACACTCCTCCTAATGCACCCCAGGATCCCATTGGCCTTCTTCAGGTTTGATCAGAAGTTGAGTTTGGATGGGTTTGATGCAGATCAAGTCCCAAGCTCCTATTTCATCACATCACTGTGCTGTAAGGAATATGGAAATAAGTATTTCTGTAGGACTAGGTAAGTGTATTTTGTTTCCTCCCTCCCTTTCTTCAGTCATCAAGAACAAACCCACTTGACCAGCCTGACTCATGTGCAGAGCTTCATTTCAGCTCTGTAGCTTAAAAAGAGAAATGCCATGGAAGCATCTTTCCTAAATTGGATCCCTTGATGAATAACTATTGTTCAAGGGTTTTGCTGGGTTTGTGCTGATGGAAATTAAACCACATAAAAAGTGTCATTTGTCCTAAATATAGAGAAGAAAGAGGAGAAAAGACAAAGAAATAGAGACAGTGTTCTGTGAAACTAAAATAACTTCTTTTCTACTGGATCAAACAAGCATAATACTGTTCCTTTCAGAAACTATTTAGAGCAGAGTTATGTCTGTATGTTTCACATGTATTTTTTAACACCTACAGAAGTTTGCAGTCTCACAGAATCACTTTAGCCATGGATTTAAGAGCACAGGCTGCACCAATTGTCAGGCTGAAAGGAGTGGTCAGTACTGGGTCTCCCCAGAGTGCTACTTCTAATCTGAATGAAACTTGTACAAATGATGGTACCCTGGCTTAATTTTACTTCCTCTGGAAGAGGGGAGATTTGGACTGGAGATTGGGAGGAAATTCTTTGCAGTGAGGGTGGTGAGACACTGGAACAGGTTGCCCAGGGAGGCTGTGGATGTCCCTTCCCTGGAGGTGTTCAAGGCCAGACTGGATGAGGCCTTGAGCAACCTGGGCTGGTGGGAGGTGTCCCTGCCCATGGCAGGGGCTTGGAACTGGATGAGCTTTAAGATCCTTTCCAACCTAAACCATTCTGTGTTTCTGTGATATTGAACCTGTTTCATTAAGGTGGTGACACATGGGCTTGATGGATGGACCACCAGATGGATACAGAACTGGCTTGATGGCTGCACCCAAAGAGTGGCTGTCAATGGCTCCATGTCCCAGTGGAGGCCAGGGACAAGTGGAGTCC
>VXBD01009168.1:146569-158600 GCA_013399975.1 Indicator maculatus | reverse complement strand
GACTACCCTCAGTGATGCTGCTCTGGCAGGGGGGTTGGACCTGATGATCTCTTGAGGTCCCTTCCAACCTCTGATACACTGTGAGACTGTGATACCTCCAGGGATGGCAACTCCACCACCTCCCTGGGCAGTCCACCCCAGTGTCTGATTGCCCTTTCCATGAGGAATTGCTTCCTAACATCCAACCTAACCCTCCCCTGGCACAGCTTCAGGCCATGCCCTCTCCTCTTGTCACAAGCTGCCTGGGAGCAGAGCCAACTAGAGCAGGCTACCCAGGGGCCCATCACACTTGACCTTGAATGTCTCCAGAGATGGGGCCTCCACCACATCTCTGGGCAACCCATTCCAGTATTTCACTGCCCTCTTTGTAAAGAATGCCCTCCTAATGGCCAACCTAAATAAAAGTAACCCTATAAAGTCCTTCACACAGCCCTGAGGCCCTAACTAGCCTGGCAGTTCCACCCAAACCTGGAGTGTGAGGCAGCAAGATCCACTCCTCCTCAGTATGGAACACAGCAGTAAGGGACCAGGCTGGCCACAGACAGCAGTCCTGTTCTGAAGTCTGCAGGGATGCTCCAGAGAAAAATATTTGCTCCACCATCAAGAGGGACATCACCTGAATCTTAATCCACAGCCTGCATGGATGCTTCAGAGAAAAAGATTTTGCCCCAGCATCAAGAGGAGTTTTACTGTACACTTCCTGCACTAATGCTAAAGTGCTGGTGATGACACAGAGAATGATGGGAGAGGAAGGATTTATTCACAGAGAATGATGAGAGACAAAGGATTTATTCACAGAAAATGATGGGAGAGAAAGGATTTATTCACAGAAAATGATGGGAGAAGAAGGATTTATTCACAGAAAATGATGGGAGAGAAAGGATTTATTCACAGAAAATGATGGGAGAAGAAGGATTTATTCACAGAAAATGATGGGAGAGAAAGGATTTATTAACAGCTATAACAAATAAATGCAATGGGCAGGAGGATGGGATAAGGGTCTTGAGGAACAAATTTGGAGAAACAAGGTGGAGAAAGCAAAAAGAAACAGTGTGGAGTTGGAAAAGGAATTGAAAAGTATAAGGTTAATTTAATTTGACTTTATGCAAAATGTACATAATTTAAATAATACCTTAAATGTAAGTATTCCATCAAGGTTATGCTTTACCCTTGTCTTCTGGCTTCAGTGACAAATTCAGGAGGGACTGAGTTCAACAATTAAGCCTTTCATCACGCTCTTGTGTCACAGGCTACCATGTGAAATGCTATTCACCCTTCCTACACAAGGCTCTTGACAGCCATTAAATTGTTCCTACCCAAAATAGAAAGCAAAGCAAAACCAAACCAAATAAAGAGAAAAGACAAGGAAGTAATAATTAATGGGAGGTGCAGAGTGTGATCTTCCTTTGGCCAGGAAGAGCAGAGGACACAGGGCTACATCAACAGGTTGGTTGCCATATTGTTAGTGCTTTAGCAATGATCATAATTTGTGATAATAATGTAATGAGCAAAGATAAGGTGAAGGCAGAAGGATTAAAGGAGAGCACTCAGCACACATAAGCCATGCTACATCTACCAAATTCCCACTGCAGCTGCTTCAGGGATCCTAAGCCTCATGCAGACAGCTGCATCCCCCTTGTTGCCATCTGTGGCTTGCATCTCTGGTGCTACTGCTCACAACCATCTGCAGAGGCACAGCCAACCCTCCATCAGCAGAAAAGATCTGCTCCCACACCTGCTTGCAGGGAGCATGGCTGGCACCCAAGCCATGGGATGCAAGGGGCTTTCCTGAGATTTAATCAGCTGTTAACTAATCCTAGGAGTGATGGCTAGAGAGAGGAATGTCTTGCCAGCTGAGGCATCAGATGGGAACACAGAGCAGGTATTAAGTTATCAGTTTTATTAGACCACACTAATCTCATTGGGGCAGACTTGCTAATTACACTCCAGGTGAAAGTTTTATGATGAGTGGTGTGCTGGGAATCTGAAATGGGTCAGATTTTAAAGGTGGGTCAGCCTCAATCAATCCAAAGCAAAGGTGGCTCAGCCTTTCTGTGAGTGTTCCCAGAACTTCTGGAGCACTGATTTCCAAGAGCTGCCTGACTGGAGCACAGGAACTTCAAAGAGCAACCTGATCTAGTTGAAAATGTCCCTGCTCGCTGCAGGGGGGTGGACTAGATGAGAAATTTCTTTATAAATCATAGAATGTATTGAGTAGAAAGAGACTTTTGTGATCACCAAGTCCAACGGCTCACCTAGAGCTCACAATCTCACCACTGCTGCTGAGCCACTGCCTCTAACCCACATCCCTCAGCACCACATCCACACAGCTTTGAAACACCTCCAGGAATGGTGACTCCAGTGCCTCCCTGGGCAGCCTGGGGCTGTGCCTGAGAACCCTTTCTCTGAAGAAGTTGTTTCTAATATCCAACCTGAACAGCTTGATGCTGTTTCCTCTTGTCCTGTCACTTCTTGCATGTGAGAAGAGACCAACCCCACCTGGCTCCAACCTTCTTTGAGGTAGTCATAGAGGGCAATGAAGCCTCCTCTCAGCCTCTTCTGAAGGCTAAACAGCCCCAGTTCCCTCAGCCTTTCCTCATGTATTCAAGGCCCTCCACCAGCTTGGTTGCTCTTCAGTTAACCCTCCCTCTTTCTTATGCTCTCAACCTCTGCTGCTCACCCAAATAATAACAAAACCCAACATCAAGGAAGGTTTATTATTGATCTTCCCATAACACAGCTGATCAGAGAGCTCCAGGCTGGTGTGAGATGCATCAATGGAATCAGGAGCACAGCACATCTGTTGTGGGAGGCCACAGATCTCAAAGAGGGAAGAACTGGATCAAAAGTCCTGAAGAACTGCACAATATGAGCAGCTCTGGAGGATGCTTCTGAAATAAATGCTTTACACTAGTAAAACATCATCCCTGAAGGTCACCTGTCCAGGCTCACCCAGCAGATTCAAACCCTCATATACAAATCAAGGCTTACACTCTAAGACTTATTAGCAGGCCTAATGTTTTTGCCTACCTGGGAGCAAAAACCTGACCTTCATTGTCAATGACACTTCCTCTGTTTGAACTCCAGAAGTTGGAAAGGTGGCTGCTGGACAAGGCCATCAGCTGAAGCAAATGCAACATCTTCTGTGCCCATCCAGCTTTTCTGTCAGCACAGCAGTTTAGCCTAAGGCCTGATTAGGATTCTTTTAGAGTGATTGGACATGATAAGCTCCTGGAATAGTGCTAAGCCAGTGCAATTGGAAGAAGCTCTTAGAAGAGATCTAGCCTCTTAATGACATATGGTCAAAAGGTTGCTTTGAAAACCATGAAGTCTTTCTGCCTTCATTTTGCAGGTCTGCAGATTTCCTCTGGGCTGAAGTTTGGGATGTGTCTCTGAGACTTCCTTCTAAAGATAAAATAAGAGAAACAAAGCCTTGGAATACTGACTTTGTATGGTAGAAATGATGTATTGGAGCAATGAAATTGTAATGCCTGGAACTACTGTATTTTACTGCTTAATGTTATTAAACTTGCTGATAAAAGATTGCTTTACCTCCATGGTTAATTTCTAGAACATAATACATAATATGTTAGCTATAAGAGCCATAATTTCATTCACCACTGAACTGAAACCACCTCAGAATATCTACTGTAAAGTGCAGAATGGGATTGGGTAAGACAAGATAGGTAAGAAAACAGAATTTTGTACCTTTCTGAAGACAAACCCCATCCAGAATTTAGGGAGGGGCAATTGTAAGGCAATGAATATTATAGAAGCATAGAATCACAGAGTGGTCCAGGCCAGAAGGGACATCCAAAGCTCATCCAGTCCAACCTCCCTGCAGTCAGCAGGGACATCCCCAACTAGATCAGGTTGCCCAGAACCCTATCCACCCTCACCTTGAATATCTCCAGGGATGGAGCCTCAACCACCTCCCTGGGCAACCTGTTCCAGTCTTCCACCACCCTCATAGTGAAGACCTTCTTCCTAACATCCAATCCAAATCTGCTCTGCTGTAGTTTGAAGCCATTGTCCCTCGTCCTGTCCCTGCAGGCCTTTGCAAACAGTCTCTCTGCAGCCTTCCTGTAGCCCCCTTCAGGTCCTGGCAGGCTGCTATTAGGTCTCCCTGGAGCCTTCTCTTCTCCAGACTGAACACCCCCAGCTCCCTCAGCCTGGCCTCGTAGCAGAGCTGCTCCAAGCCCCTGAGCATTTTCATGGCCCTCCTCTGGACCCTCTCCATCAGGTCCTTCCTCTATAGTATTGCTATATGCTATATGTATTCCTCTATAGTATTGCTATATACTGTACATATTCCTATATAGTACTGCTACTATTGGTCACATTCAAAAGTGGGATTGGATCACAGTCCATTCAGGATCTTGTTTTGATGCAAGGATGGCTATGTATAGTATCATCTGCTGAGAAATTATAGAACTAAGTCCTGATTATTTCACTGAAGGTTTGCCCCCCAAAGTTAAACAGGCAAAGCAGGGAGCTCTGGAGGCAGAAAGGTACAACAAATCCATAAACCAAGGCAGAGGTCTTTGAGAGAATATGGAATTTCCCTGCCTGCAGTATAAATCACAATCTTTGAAAACCTTAGCTTTATGGGAAAATATTATTTCATTTCAGGTAAGAAGCCTATAATATATTCTACTTTAAAGCTCATGACAAAAAAAAAAAAAACCAGAAAAATCCTCCAGAGTCTATTTATGATACAACTTCCTGCATGAAAGGCAAACCAGAGCCATCTTCTGCTTTAATTACAGGCTGGGAGCAAATGCAATATCTGCAGCTTTAATAAACATTGACCCTTTAACTGAACGTGCCCTACAAACACATTAATGCCCATCTGGGAAATAATCCAATGAAATAATCCAATCACACCACCAGGGAAGGACTGTGAGATTGGCAAGTGAGGGCTCACAGACTTTGGGCTGCAGTAGGCTGTTCTCCATGAGCTGGTTGCCAGAGCTGGGGACCTTTCAGAGACTTTTCCACCTTTTAAAACCAACTTGAAAAACAAAGCAATTCTCATGCAATGAGTCAAACTAACAGCTCTGTGCAACTGAGCCCTCCTGGGTTGCACAGACATTAGTTGGCAGAGAACAACATCGACAACAAAAAGTAAACTGAATTTCTCTCCCTTTTCTTCACAGAGGGGCTTCTTTTGCCCAGCAAAAGGCAGCTGCCCTTGTTATTGTTGGCATCCTCTTTAGTAAGTCTGCTGAATGGGGGTGGAAAAAAACATAAAAAGAGGATACTCTTCAGAAAATTGATTGAATTGATTGATTGAAAATCCCAAATGCCAGGAACACCCAGCTCAGCCTACCTGCTTTGAGACTCAGAAAGCATATGGCCAAAGAAAACAGAATGGAAATTCCTTCCCCATTACCACACTGAGGTTTTTTGCCACCAGTTGTACCCAAAGCACAATGAAAGATTCCAAACTTTCTGGGTTTGATGTCACCATAGGCTACAAAGTTGTAACTGGCTGGTGTCTCATGGCTGGCCAAAACCTCTCTGACTCAGTGAGGTCCTGCCAGACAGATATTGATTATTGTCTTAATTTAGAGCCACTGCATTCTGATAGCCATCAGGGGGTTGTGAAGTGCAGGGAAGGAGTTACACTGCTGGTAATATCTATCTGCTGGCACCGTGTGCCCAGGTGGCCAAGATGGCCAACAGCATCCTGACCTGGATCAGGAATAGTGTGACCAGTATGAGCAGGGAAGTGATTGTCCTCCTGTACTGGGCACTGGTGTGGCCACACCTTGAGTTCTGGGTTCAGTTTTGGGCCCTCATTCCAATCAGGACATTGAGGTGATGGAGCAGGTCCAGAGAAGGGCAACAAAGCTGGGGAAGGGTGTGGAGAACAGGGCTGGGGAGGAACAGCTGAGGGTACAGGGGTGTTTAGTCTGGAGGAGGCTGAGGGGAGACCTCATTGCTCTCTACAACTCCCTGAAATTAATTGGAGGTTGGAAGTCATCGTGACCCTGAACCCTGCATGGGTGAGGCCACACATGGGTGAGTCCTGGATTCAGGTTTGGGGCCATCACTCCAAGAAGGACATTGAGGTGCTGGAGTGTGTCCAGAGAAGGGCAACAAAGCTGGGGAAGGGTCTGGAGAACAGGGCTGGGGAGGAGCAGCTCAGGGACCTGGGATTGTTTAGTCTTCAGAAGAGGAGGCTGAGGGAAGACGTCATTGCTCTCCACAACTCCCTGCAAGGAGGTTGCAGTGAGGTGGGGTTTGGGCTCCTCTGCCTAGTCTCAGGTGATAGAAGGAAAGGAAATGGCCTGAAATTGTGCCAGGGGAGGGTCAGATTGGAAATTAGGAAAAATTTCTTTGGTGCAAGAATGGTCAGGGATTGGAACAGGCTGCCCAGGGAGGTGGAGGGTTGAACACCCTGAAGGTGTTCAAGAAATGTGTGGACATAGCAGGATGGATTTAGAGGTCATGGTGGTCTTATGGCGATGATTGGACTCAATGATCTTGGAGGTCTTCTCCAGATGAAACAATTCCATGATTACATAAGCATAGAGCTAGCAAAAAGGTAAGAAAAAAAGAGGAGGAGGCAAGTAAGCGATTTGCCCAAGGTTGGAGAAAGAAATCTTTACTTTCTATTTCCTGCCCAAATATCCTAATCACTCTTCCTATCATCCAATTGCATGAATAGGACCCTAGCTACTGGTCCATGCAACGTTGGTTTTTGTTTTATGAGCTGTCTCCAAGGAGAAAAAGTGAGAATCAGGGTCCAGACATTTGTGTCCATTTGTGGCTTTTGTTTGTTTGTTTGAATATTGATTCTAGAAACCAAAATGCTTGTAATTAATTCCCAGAAGGTCTCCAGCATCACCCTGAAGGCAATAGTTTGCATTCATTTCTACCCTTAAAAGGCAAGGGGAGTCAGGAAAGTCAGACACTCACCAGCAAAGTGCAAACTGTGAAGGAGGGTTTTATTCCTGCTATTTTCATCAGAAGCTCTGCACAGAAAACAGCTACACTTAGGATGCAAGAGGTCCTCTTTCTTACTCAAAATTCCAGCTCTAATTTGGCAACAGAGTTGCACTGATAAATCCCTTTCCTGCTGCAGCTCCTGACTGTGTTCCTGTCTACAGATACTAAACTCTAAAGGAGATCTAACTCTCATAGATTCATAGAATAGTTTATGTTGGAAGGGACCTTAAAGGTCATCTAGTTCCAACCCTCCTGCAGTGAGGAATCACTGCTTTCCATCACCTGATGTTCTGTGGTTGGACCAAATGGCAGAAGCTGGAGGCAGGCCTGCAGGGCTGTGGACACGTGGCTGAAGTGACAGCAGCAGATTCAGAGAGTCACAGAATGGTTTGGGTCACAAAGGACCTTCAAGATCATCCAGTTCCAACTGCCCTGCCATGGGCTGGGACACCTCTCACTAGCCCAGATTGCTCTTGTATGTTAAAAAAACCAAATCCACCTAAAAGAAAGATTTAAATAGTTTTACCTGCTTTTATTTTTCACCCTCACTTGAATGATTTCTGGGCACAGATTTTTCCTTATGGTCATTTAGGAATGTTCTGGGGTTGTTCTATCTCCTCTTTGAGATGGTTACCTGGAATTTCAGGCACTTCTCCACAGAGGCACAACATTCTGTGCAATTAATCACAGGATCACAGAATGTTAGGGGTTGGAAGGGACCTCAAAAGCTCATCCAGTCCAACCCCACTGCCAGAGCAGGATCACCCAGGGCAGGTCACACAGGAATGCATCCAGGCAGGTCTTGAATATCTCCAGAGGAGACTCCACAACCCTCTGGGCTGCCTGTTCTAGTGTTCTGTCACCCTCTCAGAGGAAAAAAAGATAGAAAACAATAATTTAGAAAACAATAATTGACTCTTTCATATCAATACTTTTTTCTTCCCTCTCCTCAAGATTTGATGAATTAGTTTGCATTCTTGAGCAGCCATCTCTCAGCAGCAGCCATACCATTCCCTTCATACCTAACATCTAGCCACATATTAAGAGAAGCAGAAGGTGGATTCTGACTGAGACTGTCCACACACCAAGGCAGAAGTTAGCTAGGGAGGGACCTTTTACAGACATGCAGTGACAGGGAGAGGGGCAGAGGTTTTAAACTACAGCAGGGCAGATTTAGATTAGACATTAGGAAGAAATTCTTCATTATGAGAGTCGTAAGACTGTACAACAGGTTGCCCAGAGAAGTTGTGGATGCCTCATCCCTGGAAGTGTTTAAGACCAGGCTGGATGAGGCCTCAAGCAACTTGGTCTAGTGGGAGGTTGGAGGTTACCCATGGTGGTTGCCCATGGCAGGGGGTTGGAACTGGATGATCTTTAAAATCCTTTCCAACCTAAACCATTCTGTGCTAAGAGACTTCAGAAATTAGTCTTGCTAACTTTTACAGCCTTGTATGGAGTATTCCTAGATGCAAACAGATCTCATGCAGTAGAGCTCACTGTGTAAGATCAAGATCCAGAAGTGTGAGACCTCCCTGACAGTGGCCAAGAACAGCTCTCTTGTGGGTGGTGTGAAAACAAAGCCAGAATATGCCCACACCTCCCCACAGCACCTTTTCAATCACCAGCAATTAGCAGTTCAGCAGAGTCACAGGATCACAGAATTACTGAGGCTGGAACAGACCTCTGAAATCATCAAGTCCAGGCTGTGACCCAACAGCACCACCTTGACCAGACCACTAAGTGCCACATCCAATCCTTCCTTAAACACCTCCAGGGATGGTGACTCCACCACCTCCCTGGGCTGTCCACCCCCGTGTCCATTCTTGAAGGAGAGGTGTTAGCTTCATGTGTTATGTAGTATCTGGTAGATTTTTCCTCTGGTAATTAGCTTTCTGAACAGCTGTGCAATTTTACTATCAAAATATCCTGTGGGAAAGAGTTTCACAGTGTAACTAATTGGTTCATTTTTCAACCCACCCCTCAAAAACATCATTTGAGATTTTGTGGGAAAATAAAGCCATTGACTGTTCACCTTCTCCAGGCCATGACAGCTGTGCAAAAATGAAGTTATCTCTCCCTGGCTGAAGAGTCCTAAACAATTTAATTGCACCTTGTGTGGAAGCATTTTCATCTCTTTGATCACCATTATTGTCCTTCCTTGAACCTTTTCTAGTTCTGCCCTGTTGCTTCTGGGGATGAGAGACAGGAGGGAAGACCAGAAATGTAACCCAGCATTTAAAAGTAGACATGGCTTGACAAGCTGTTCTGTTCCCTAATCCTGCAGTCATCATTTCCTGCTCTTTTATTGTTGGCATTGTTCTGGCTGTGGTGGCCCAAGGACATACCAAAGCAAGTGGCTTGGAAATAAAGGTAACCTGGTTATCAGAACACATGGGAAATGAAAATAAAATACTTTCAGCCTGGGTTTTTTGCAAAGAGGCTCCTACACTAAAGAGCAAGTGCAATACCTGAAAATTCTGCTTTGTTTTGTAGTTGCTTCTTTGACTGAATACCACAGAATGGGAGGGGTTGAGATCATCCAGTCCAACCCCCCTACCAAAGCAGGTTCACCCAGAGAAGGCCACAAAGAAACATGTCCACAAAGGTTTTGGTTGTCTCCAGAGAGAGAGATTTCATCACCTCTCTGGGCAGCTTGGTACAGTGCTCTGCCACTCTTAAGACTGAAGAAGTTCCTCCTCATGTTCAGATGGAACTTCTCATATTCAAATTTGTGCCCATTACCCCTTGTCCTGTTTCTGGGCACTGCTGGAAACAAAGCCTGGTGCCACCCTCCTGCCACCCACCCTTGAAGTATTGATCAGCATTGATGAAATTCACAGAATCACAGAATGTTAGGGGCTAGAAGGGATCTTGAAAGCTCATCCAGTCCAACCCCACTGCCAGAGCAGGATCACCTAGAGCAGATCATACTGGAACACATCCAGGCAGGTCTTGAATACCTCCAGAGAGGGAGACTCCACAACCCCCTGTTTCAGCCTGTTTCTCTGTTCCCCCTCTGTCTGCTCTTCTCCAGACCAAAAAGCCCCAATTCTCTTGGTCTTTCCTCATCAGAGAGACCTTCCAGTCCCTTCAGTATCTTTGTAGCCTCTCTTCTGTACCCCCTCCAGCAAGTCCCTGTCCCTCTTGAACCAGGGAGCCCAGAACTGTGCACAGTTGAGCTGTGTTTTGTTTCTGAGTGGTAGAAGCTAGCACATCACCCTGTGTGTAAATCAGGATAGCTTTTGCCACGTTGTTTACTTCCCAGAAAACAAAACCACTGGCTTGTAATCCCAGAATCCCTGACTGAGATGCCTGTGAAGGGTTATTGTCATGGCCACCACATTCCAGAGCTGTAGTGCAGAGGTAGTTTTCAGGAAGACAGCAGCTCAGCTCCTTCATCCTCAGTCACCTCTCAATCTCCTCAGTGAATGCCATCTGGGCCTGGCAGTTTGTGACTGCTCATTTTGCAAAGTTCTTCTTTAACCTCCCCCACAGATGCTGCAGTTTAAAACAGATCTCCTGATAGGTCCTTCCCTACAGGTGACCTCTGGAGTATGTATCTCTTAGATCTCCCAGAATGAGGAAAGATGCAAGAATCCCTTTGGTTTCTTTCTGCTGTAGCTTACCTTCTCATTGAGATGTCAATTGGCCCTCCTGACCTCCAGGGTGGTGTCCCCACTCCTAATGGCTTTGAGGAAGAGCTTGCTGTTAGTTCCCATGCTTCAGCAAATAGACCCTAAAATATTTGTTGTTGTCGGCCTGTGATTTGTGGCATTAGCCTTAATTTGCCACTTCTCACCTTGAATTATCTTTGGTTTGCTTGGCTGTGGCTTGGGGTTTTTTGAGGGGTACTTTCTCACCTTTTTCAGCGTTTTTTTAGAATAGCTTTCTGGCCAAATCAGGGTTGTAAAGCTACACTAAAAAAGGACAAAACCCTTTTGAGAATAATTGTTCAAAAATCTACTTTTTATAATTGTTTATTTTATTGTCTTTCTTTTTTTCTTCTTTTTTTCTCCCACTACTTTTTAAAGACTGATTTATGAAATGTTTTCCTTTTTGCCTCTATACTCACATCCAGCTCATTTATTGTACTGTTCATGCTTTCCTGACCTCTCAACTCTTCCTGATCACAATTTGATATAAATTGCTGCATTTCTTTACTCTCTGACTTATTTTTTTTTTTTTTTTCTGTCGGCAGGAATCCACGGGGGCGCATTTTCAGGTTCACCTGTGCCACATGCTGACTGCAAATACTAAAAGTCAGATAATTGCAATTAACAGGCAAACACATTAGAAAAAGAATGCAGCAATGTAAGCCAGAATTTTTGTTGTTGTTGTTGTTGTTCCTGAGCTGATCTACAGACTTAAAGAATATGCTGTGATCTACACACTTAAATGAAAATCGATAGGCAGCAATAAAAGGCAAATACCTCGGGGAGCTTCAGGTTCTAGCTACTAAGAGCATTCTGTTGGGGGAGTGCAAACATTTCAGACAGGAACAAAAGCCATTGATTGCAGAGATGAAGAGGAACAGAAGTACCCCAACTTCTTTACAGGAGGCTTATTCTTTCCTTGTAGCCTGAGCAACCTACAGATAAGCATCAGGTAAGTTTAGTGTTTTTCTACAATTGGCTTAGCCACCGAGAAGAATTGCTGTCTGCAGGATCCACGTGTGAAATGTCCAGCCTAAGATGACTCACCTACTTACCAGACCTATAGATCTTGCCTTTATCAGAGGCACAGAAAACAGATTTTCAGAGGCTGGAGTGTCTTAGATGACTGATGTAATGAATTACCTAATCAATTTTCTGCTGAAGGACAAGGCAATTTCCTGTCTAGACTGTATTGTAGAAGTGCTTGATACTAATTTTCAGCGAGCAAAAGAATAGTTGTCTGTGGCTATTTTCTGTTCACACAAAGCCTGCAGAAGACTCACTAAGTGTTTTTTAAAATACGACTGAGCTGACCAGAAAACAGGATACACAATAAAACTTAACTCACTGCTTCTGTGGAGAGCAGACACTGCTTATTTCCCACTTATCAGCTGCAAAAAAAAAAAAAAAAAGTGACACTG
>VXBD01009168.1:112812-145598 GCA_013399975.1 Indicator maculatus | reverse complement strand
CTTATCAGCTGAAAAAAAAAAAAAAAAAAAAGTGACACTGAAGCAGACCTTGCCTCAGGTCTTCAGTCACAACCTCAAGGCTTAACTGTGATACTCTCCTGTCTGTTACAGCAAATGAAGAGAATTGTTTGTGAAATGAAATGTTGAAAGTGAAGGCATCACAGTTTGACTGAGAGGCTGCCTCCCCAGCTCAGCCAGTTTTGTATCTATTATTAAACTGCAATTCAAAGGACTAAGTGAAACAATTCTTTTTGTTTCCGGGCTGGATCTGACTCATTAAATATATTACTAATTTTCAAACTATTTCACTTCTTTGATTATTTGTCACACATTTATTACCACTATGTATTTGTTACCAGGTGTCTGCTATATCTCTGCTCTAGAGGAATCACAGCATCACAGAATGGTAAGGGTTGGAAGGGGCTTACAAAGATCATTGAGTTCAACCCTCCTGCCAAAGCAGAGTCACCTAGGCCAGGTCACACAGGAATGCATCCAGATGGGGCTTGAAAGTCTCCAGAGAAGGAGACTCCACAACCTCTCTGGGCAGCCTGCTCCAAGGCTCCAGTACCCTCACACCAAAGAAGTTTCTCCTCATGTTGAGGTGGAGCTTCCTGTGTTCCAGTTTGTGTCCATTGTCCCTTGTCCTATCACTGGGCACCACTGAACAGATCCTGGCCCCTTCTTCTTGACACTCACCCTTCAGATATCTGTAAACACTGATCAGATCCCCTCTCAGCCTTCTCCAGGCTAAACAGCCCCAGGACTCTCAGCCTTTCCTCATCACACAGATGTTCCACTCCCTTCAGCATCCTTGTAGCCTTCACTGAACTCTCTTCACTTGTTCCCTGTCCCTCTCAAAATGAGGAACCTAGAACTGGACACAATACTCCAGCTGTGGTCTCCCCAAGGCAGAGCAGAGGGCTTGGAAAAGTATCTTTTTAATATTACTCTTAGTAGTTGCTTGGAACAACTAATCCAGAGATTGCAGCACTTCAATATTTCTTTATTTGTCACATTTATTCTGCTAATGGCATAACAGAAAAAAAAGGCTTCTAAAATTACACAGGAGCCTTAGGAGCAGTGTGATGGAAGAGATGCATTATTCCACCTCATTCAGACATCAGGAGCTGATTTCCATATATCAATAGAATAAGAAGATTTTCAGAGGTAAAGCCAGAAGAGAAATATTTGCTTTAATCCAAGGCTGAAGAACTGAGCAGCAAAAATGCTCTGAGATTTCCTATAGCTGTTGAGAACATCCAAGAACTATCAGCAGATGCTACACGAGAAATTGCTCAAGCTTTTCAAATCAATCACACTGCAAAATAGTTGGATTGGGGGGGGGGGGTTTGGTTGGTTGGTTTGGTTTGCTTTGCTTTGCTTTGGGTTTTGTTTGTTTTTATTTTATTTTCTTCTTTTATAAAACACAAAGTCATAACCAGCCCAGGTTGGAAGGGGTCTGTGGAAGCTCTCTTGTCCCATCTCCCATCCAAAGCAGGGTCAGCTGAAAGTCAGGTCTGAGGTGGGTCTGCTGATGCCTTTTCTGCATCCTGAGGCTGAGGTACTCAACTCTTGACAGTCTCTGCCCTTCTGGCCTCCCAGCGGAGACTGGTGGGGGTGAAGCACCAAAGACAGGCGACACTAATGGAAAGAGGAGAGGAACCAAGAGGATGGCACATCCTGTCAACCTCTGCAGTCCTGGGGAGCACAACCTTTGTCTCAGGAGTCAAGGAAAAGCCTTTCTAAGCAGTTCTTCCTCATTCTTCCTGTAGGTCTCCTTCAGTTACCAAAATGTAGCTGTAAGGTCTCTCCAGCACCTTCTCTTCTCCAGGCTGAACATCCCTGATTCTTTCAGCCTGCCTTCAGAGGTGCTCCAGCCCTCTGATCATCTTTGTGGCCCTTCTCTGGACCTGCTCCAGCAGCTCCATGTCTAGCTTGTATTGGGGCAGCAGAGCTGGATGCAGCGCTTCAGGTGAGGTCTCACCAGGGCAGAGTGGTAGAAACACTTCCCTCGACCTGCTGGCCATGCTGCTTTTGATGACTTTCCAGGGCTGGCTGCTCTGCTGCCCTTCCCTGTGCGTCAGGGTAGCCAGCTGGAGACAACAGCACTGTGCTGGCAATGCCACAGGACAGGCTGTAGGCGCAGAGTCCTCCTCTAGCTCCGGGGGGCGGTGAGCCCCAGAGCCACCTCTCAGCTGCTCTCTCCTCTGCGGTGGCTGCAGGTGTCCTGGTAACAGCCAGCCCAGGCCCCTGTGACCTCCCCAGCCTGGCCCAGGGAGCAAAGGCTGCTGGGAAATGCTGCCGGCAGCCAATGAGCTTCCACATGCAAATGAGCCCAGTGGCACCAGCCACGGCGTGGCCGCAGGCCTGCAGAGGGCTGCCCGGGGCAGTGGTGCAGCCTCCCTCCCTGGAGGGGCTTAAAGGCCTTGTGGCTGTGGTGCTGAGGGAAGTGGTTTGGTGGTGACCTGGCAGTGCTGGACTTGATCTTAAAGGTCTTTTCTGGCCTAGATGGGTCTGTGACTCTATAAATACCTGAGGCATTGGCGTCTAGATGGGGCCAGGCTCTTCCCAACGGTGCCCAGTGGCAGGATGGGGAGCAATGGACACAAACTGCAATATAGGAAATTCTGCCTCAAGATGAGGAAAATTCCTTCACTTTGGGGGTGCTGGAGCCCTGGAGCAGGCTGCCCAGAGAGGTTGTGGAGTCTCCTGCCTGGAGACTTTCAGAACCCACCTGGACACATTCCTGTGTGACCTGCTCTAGGGGACCCTGCTTTGGCAGAGGGGTTGGACTCCTTGATCCCTGGGGAGCCCTTCCAACCCCTACCACTCTGTGATTCAGGGCAAAGAATCCAGCAGACAGAGCTGGAAGTCCACTAGCTCTCTACTCTCTCAGCAGACTCGAACAAGGTGAATTTCTGTCTGGAAAAGTATTTCCAGCAGGTCTAAAGATCAAATATAAAGATTATTTGAGGTTTTCGAAACTTAATTACTTTGTTTTATTATGACTGAAGGAATCATGCAGGTTGTCAGCAGATATGTTGAAATTAAATCTGTGTGCTATGTGAAATAATCCTGCCCTATGTCCATGGGCTGCTGTGGGCTTCCCCAAATCAGACATGACAGGAAATGCACAGGGAACCACATTGCTGTGTCAGCATTCTTAGGAAGGTGCCCACCTCTGGACACAAGGACATGGAACTGCTGGAGAGGGTCCAGAGGAGGCCACAAAGATGATCAGAGGGCTGGGGCTCCTACAAAGGCTGAGAGAATTTGGGTTGTTCAGCCTGGAGCTTCTGGGGAGACCTTATAGCAGCATTTCAAAGTCTGAAGGGAACCTACAGGAAAGCTGGGGAGGGACTGTTCAGAAGGGCTTTTAGTGATAGGATGAGGGGAAATGGTTTGAAACTGGAGCAGGGGAGATTTAGGTTGGACATGAGGAGGAAGTTCTTCATAATGAAAATGGTGAAATACTAGAACAGGTTGCCCAGAGATGTGGTGGAGGCTTCAACCCTGGAGACATTCAGTGTCAAAGCTGATGGGCCCCTGAGCCCATCTTTTCCTATCACCTGGTACTAGGGAGAAGAGACCAACTACCACCTGGCTCCAGCCTCCTTTCAGGGAGCTGTAGAGAGCAATGAGGTCTTCCCTTAGCTTCCTCTTCTCCAGACTAAACACCCCCAGGTCCCTCAGCTGCTCTTCCCCAGCCCTTCCCCAGCTTTGCTGCCCTTCTTTGGACACATTCAATGTCTTTCTTGTAGTGAGGGCCCCAAAACCAAACCCAGGACTCAAGGTATGGAGTCACACCTTGTGTGTTAAGTACAGGGGGACAATCTCTCCCCTGCTCCTGCTGACCATACTCTTCCTGATCCAGGACAGGATCCTGGGAGCCACCTTGGCCACCTGAGCACACACTGGTTCATGTTCAGCCAGTTGTTGATCAGCATCCCCAGGTCTGTCTCTGCCAGGCAGCTTTCTCTGCCCCAAGCCTATGATCTTGACCTCTTGCTTTTCCCACCACCATGCTGGCACAAGAATTTCTACAGCTATTCCTTGATCCAGCACAGGAGTCTCCACTGAAAAAAAAACAGGCTTTGATGCTGGATTTTGTTTTAAACCAGGTCAGTTCCCACCATGGTTCCCAGGAAGAGCTGTGCAGACTCAGCATTAGCGCGGAAGCAGCGGCAGCAGCCTGTCAGATCACAGCCTGAGGGGCAGGGTCCTGTTCCAGCAGAAGGTGTGTCCAGTAGGCAAGTACCAATTACACAAAAACCTGTCAAAACTGGCATTACAGGCACTTCCCAGAGCAGCAGGGGAAATTGCTGTCATCTCTCATCTTAGGCAGTAGTCATGTGGCTGGTACCATCACACTCCACACCTCCAGCCCTGTGTTCCTGCAGGCTGGCATCACTGAACTCACATCCATGTGGAGAAGTCTTGGAAAACTCCCTTGGAGAAGCAGACACACAGGGGGACACACACACAAAGACACACACTCAAAGACACACACTCACACACACACTCACACACACTAAGACATACTCTCACACCTGTGCTTACCACCATGCTGTGGTAGTTCTAGGATGCACCTTTAAAAAATTTCCACAGATCTTGAACAGAAAGTGGTAGAAGGTAAATAAATCACCATTGGGTGTAAAAAGGAAAATAATGATAAGTTCTAAACAATCCCATTGGAGAGATACGGCACCCAGTGTGGGTGCCATGCCCACCACACGTGCAAAGCCTCTTGGAGAACTGTGAAGCTCTAGCAGCCTGCTAACAACATGTCACAAAATAAACCTTGGTCACACCTCCACATCAGCCTTCCCGTTCTGACTGCCTGGTTGCAGGTTTCAGATTTCCAAAGGAGGAACAGCAGAGAAGGTGGTGCTGCCAGAAAACAGTGCAATGACAACACTGAGCTGCCATTTCCCTGCCTGCACCCCGTGTTTGATCCTCTCTGCAGGACATCAGGTGTGTCACTACAGGACATCAGGTGTGTCACTACAACATCTACCTTTAGTAGGAGGGAATATGCTCTTGTACTGCATTGGAATTGTGCTAGGGAAAGTTTAGATTGGAGATGAGGAAAAATTTCTTTGCTGCAAGAGTGGTCAGGGATTGGAACAGGCTGCCCAGGGGGGTGGTGGAGTCCCCCTCCCTGGAGGTGTTCAAGAAACCTGTGGCCATGGCACTGTGGGACATGGTTTCATGGCCATGGTGGTGTGGGGTTGATGGTTGGACTCCATGGTCTTAGAGGGCCTTTCCAACTTTAATGATTCTTTGATTCTATGAAGCTAATGTAACTGTCAGCCAGCTTGAAGGACACATCTCTTACATGAATAAAAGCAGAGAGTGAAGAGTAAGCTGTGCCTTGTTGTGTATAAAGGATTTCTCAGCCATGGCTGCTCATTCATTCTGTACCAGGCATTTCTTTCTTCTGTGCTAGCACTCTTCTGTGTCTTTGTTAGACTGTGGTGGGTTTACATTCTTACTACTTTCTGCTTGAGATCTGTGGCAACTTTTTTTAAAGGCATAGCCTTAAAACCAGCACATAGACACAAAGCTATATGCACACAGGTAGGGTTTATCCTAATGCCAATATAGATGGTACTAGATGACACCAGTATAGATAGCAGCAGATGATATCTCTGGGCCAGGTCAGAAGCTGGAGGAAATTGGTTTCAACGTAGCCCTGGCAGTTTATACCAGCTGAGAATCAAGATTGCTTTCTCTATGTGAAATGGAGTTTCAAAGACACATCAGGGCACTTTTATAAAATGGTTTCAGCTCCTTCAGGAAAGAATTATATTTTCCCTCCCCAGCTCTCCAAAAGGTGGTTTCCTACTTTTTTCCCCCACACATGCTTATTCTAGCAGGTAGTTTTGTTGATCTTTTTTCTCTTTGACTTTTCTGATATGAGGTTAACTTTGCCTTGCCATGGTAGGGAGGCTGCTTCAGGCACTTAGAGATGTAAAAGATGATTTAGGTATCTGCAAGTAACACACAGAGTGATCTCTGCACTGCCTATAGCCTACATAAAGCAATTTCTTCCAGGAGGGGTTCTCAGGCACTGGCATAGGCTGCCCAGGGAGGTGGTGGAGTCCCCATCCCTGGAGGTGTTCAAGAACTCTGTGGCCATGGCACTTTGGGTCATGGTTTAAGGGCCATGGTAGTCTTAGGTCAACTCTTGGACTCAATGATCTCAGAGGTCTTTTTCCAACAAAACAATTCTATAATTCTTTGATTCCCTGACTCTATGATTTTCTGATTTCACGATTGTGCACCCCAAAGGATTACCAAGAAATGTCAGACCCTGAGTATGAAGCTTCCTATACACCACAGCTCTCAGGTCCCAAGGGACATCTGAAATAGGTAGGCATCTCTCTAATGCTCAGGATCTGAGCAGGGCTCACAAGCACAAAACCTCCAGAAGAAGCAGGCACTTGGGGGGTTTTAAAATGGTTCCTTTGCTCAGGAAATGGACACACTTGGTTCAACACCTCCTTTCACTTTTGGTTTTAGACCTACATCTCCTACCACTCAAGTGCTCTGAGCAAGCTGGAGAGCCCAGAATGAGCAGCTCATGTGGCTGTGTGTCCCTTGTGTTTCTGGTGGGAGTGGGCCACCAGAAAGGGATACAGGGTCCTGGTGGGGCTGGGGGCACATTGCTCTGCATCCAGAGGTAAGGCATGGAGCCGTGGGAGAGGCTCTGGGAGAAACCCCCTCCTCTCTGATTCTGCACTTTGTGAGGGGCTCCCAGCCAGCCAGAGCACAGCCATATACTGGGCACCCTCTCTCCTGAAGCTTGGCACAGAGCATGAGTGCTCCAGAGCAGAAGCACAGAACTCCACTCCCTTTCCAAGTCCAACAGGAAGGCAGGAAGGTCCACTGTCTTGGGGGCCTTCAAGACTAGAAAGCAGGCTGCACAGGAATTGTTCTGAAGCAAGATTTTCAGCTTGAGCTTTCTCATGTGAATCTTACTCTCCATAGGTATCTCCATCCCTTAGCAGATACCTCCATGTAGCAGAGTGAAAGGTTTGTTTTATCATCTAGATTGAAGATTGCTCTTTAGCCATCACATAATTTTACTACCTTTGATACCACACTTCTATGAAAAGGCTGCATTTTGTTTTCTATTGACCTGTGCTTGACTCATGAGAGCACCATTTCTCAAATGCAATTCATTACATAGAATCATAGAGTCAGTAATGTTGAAAAAGACCTCTAAGATCATCAAGTCCAACCCAATACCCCTATGACCACTGGACCATGGCCCCAAGTGCCATGACCACACTTTTCTTGAAAACCTCCAGGGATGGGGACTCCACCACCTCCCTGGGCAGTCTCTTCCAATCCCTGACTACTCTTGCAGCAGAGAAATTTTTCCACACCTCCAAACTAACCCTCCCCTAGCACAATTTCAGCCCATTTCCTCTTGTCCTGTCATTAGTTAATTGGGAGAAGAGACCAACAAAATCTACTTGCCGAAATCCCTCTAATTTCTGGGTTCCTGTGAAAATGCTTTCAAGTCTTTAAGTACACCAAAGTACCTGAGCACATAGTGAACCTTAAGCCTACTCTGAAGGCAATCTCTCTTTAGAGAGGCTCTAAAGCAACATGGTTTAAGTGTATGTTTCCTGAAAAGAGGATATGCTGCTTGAGATCCCACCCTGATCTGGTTGAAGGCAGTATAAAAAGATACCACCAAGAGCAGGGTCTATTGGATTAGGCTGTTAACCTCCCTGCTTTGAGATTAAGCTGGGGAAAAAAAAAAAAGCTCTGATGTGCTTAACTCTACAGTAAATCTTTAGAAACCCAGAGAGCTCCTTCCTTACATGTTCAAAACCAAGGTACCTTGTATTATGAAAAATCATTTCTACTCTCAATTTCTTTAATGCAATTTCATTATTTAAAAAAAATAGATATAGATATAAACCAACAACAATCTACACAGAAGCTTCTTGCACTTAGGAGGTGTAAAGCCACTTAAAATAATTAATAATATTAATTTATGTCATCTCTGTCACATATCTGTTAGAATAAATGATATGCCATGGTCTGTTTGGAACAGAATGATTAATCCCAGGCACACTGGCTGAAATCACCAATACAAACCACACTGACAGACCAGAACCATTTGTGACTTGAGGACATTTAATGGCTTCTAATCAATAAATGGGGTGTTAGATTAATTAATATTTGCAAAGTGCTCTGAGTTCCTAAGATGAAATGTGTCAAAACTACACATGCCTATTTGTTATTATTTTGCACTAATGAAAAGCAAAGAAATGCACAGCACCACAAATAAGTGCTTGTTAAACAGGAGCTTGCATTAGTGCAGGATAATGGGAATTTTCTGCACTGTGTCTTGAGAGCCCTGCACACTTCCCCAACATCTGCAGTGCAGACCAACCAGTGTGACCAGCAGGATGAGGGAGGTGATTCTCCCACCCTACTGCACTCTGGTGAGACCTCACCTGGAGCACTGTGCCCAGCTCTGGTGCCCCCAGCACAGGAAGGACATCAAACCATTGAAGAAGGTCCAGAGGAGGCCACAAAGATGATTAGAGGACTGGAGCACTTCTGTGGGGACAGGCTGGGAGAGTTGGAACTGTTCAGTCTGGGCAAAAGAAGTCTCCAGAGAGACTTTAGAGCAGCCCTCCAGTACCTGAAGAGGTTACAGGAGACCTGGAGAGGGACTTTTGACAAGGGCTGGGAGTGAGAGGATGAGGGGCAGTGGCTTTGAGCTGGAAGAAGGGAGATTGAGTTTGAAGATTAGGAAGAAATTCTTTAGAGTGAGGGTGGTGAGACACTGGAACTGGTTGCCCAGGAAGGTTGTGGATGTTCTGTCCCTGGAGGTATCCAAAGCCAGGTTGGATGAAGCCTTGAGCAACCTGGGCTGGTGGAAGGTGGCCCTGGCCACGGTNGCTGGGAGAGTTGGAACTGTTCAGTCTGGGCAAAAGAAGTCTCCAGAGAGACTTTAGAGCAGCCCTCCAGTACCTGAAGAGGTTACAGGAGACCTGGAGAGGGACTTTTGACAAGGGCTGGGAGTGAGAGGATGAGGGGCAGTGGCTTTGAGCTGGAAGAAGGGAGATTGAGTTTGAAGATTAGGAAGAAATTCTTTAGAGTGAGGGTGGTGAGACACTGGAACTGGTTGCCCAGGAAGGTTGTGGATGTTCTGTCCCTGGAGGTATCCAAAGCCAGGTTGGATGAAGCCTTGAGCAACCTGGGCTGGTGGAAGGTGGCCCTGGCCACGGTGGGGAGGTGGAACTGGATGAGCTTTAAGGTCCCTTCCAACCCAAAGCATTCTATGAATTCTATGATCTCTGACTGTGCTCAACAAGGACAGGGCTCAGAGGGGAGGCTGCCTAGTGAGGAGGTTGCTGGTCTGGTAGATGATGCTGAGCCTGGATCCTCACCATGGACCCTGGTGCTACCAGAGGTGTCATGGTCTTCTTAGCTCATCTGTCACTTCTCCCAGCTACAGCCCAGTTTGCAGAGGAGGTGTAAGAGGTTCTGAATATGCTGTTTTCACCACTGGGTTTATATTTTTAATGTATAGGATTGTACAGATTAAATATATTTAAAAAAATAAAAGTTAGCAGTCATTGAAAGTTTGTCTGTGGTCAAGTACAAAGAACTGGGTTATTTTCAGTCTGCTCACTGTACTCATCATTTCTGTTTTATTGTTATAAAAGATCAGGTTTTTCTCTCCAGAACATTTATTCCAAGGCTTTTTTTCCCTTTTCCCATCCTCTCATTTCAAGGTTCAGACAGTGTCCTTCACCTGCTGTGTGCACACTTTCACTGACAAGATAACAGGCCATCACATCCTGTCATGTAATTTTGTCATCATCCTTTGAATCCTTCAGGATGAAGGTGAGGGCAGCTGTGAAGCAGGCTGCCCAGTGTTCTGCTGTCCATCTCAGAATGGACAGTCTGTGCACCCAGATTCTAGGGACAAATGTACCCTTTTTTTATTTTTCTTTTTTTTTTTTTTTTTTTTTTCATTTAAGTAAATGCTTCTAGACTACAGCAGAGGTCTAGCACCAGAGCTTCAACACTGGCTGCCTTTGAGTAGGTTGAGGGAGGTGATTNGGGAGATTCAGATTGCATGTTAAGAAGAAGTTCTTCCCCATGAGGGTGGTGAGAGACTGGCAGAGGTTGCCCAGGGAGGTGGTGGAAGCCTCATCCCTGGAGGTTTTTGCAGCCAGGCTGGATGTGGCTGTGAGCAACCTGCTGTAGTGTGAGGTGTCCCTGGCCATGGCAGGGGGGTTGGAACTGGATCCCTTCCAACCCTGATAATTCTGTGATTCTGTGATAACTTCACCTGTACTGTGGCAATCTCTCCCTGACACCACATGCCACTGATGTGGTTTCTGTTTCTTTACCATGATGTGTGTGAGATGCAACAGAGATTGGAATCACTGAGAGGAAGCAGACCTTGCTTTTGTGCACCACTGTTCTGCCTGGTCTTCCAACAGCAGTGCAGATTATTACCATGGCATCACAGAGATGCTGAGGTAGGAAGAGACCTTTGAGACTATCAAGTCCAACCACTCACCCAGAGCTCCCACCACTGCTGCTAAGCCACTACCGCTACACCACATCCCTCAGCACCACATCCACACAGCTTTTAAACACCTCCAGGGATGGTGACTCCATCAGCCCTCTGGGCAGACTGTGACAGTGCCTGAGAGCCCTTCCTGGGAAGAATTTGTTTCTAATATCCAACCTGAACCTCCCCTGGCAGAGCTTGAGGCTATTTCCTCTTGTCCTGTCACTTGTTGCATGTAAGAAGAGACCAACTCCACCTCACTGCAGCCTCCTTTTGGGGAGAGCAATGAGGTGTCCCCTCAGCCTCCTCTTCTCCAGATTAAACAACCCCAGCTCCCTCAGCCCTTCCTCACCAGACTTGTGTTCAAGGCCCTTCACCAGCTTGGTTGCTCTTCTCTGGACATACTCCAGCCCCTCAATGTTCTTCGTGGCCCAGAACTAAACCCAGTATTCAAGGCAATTCCTCACCAGTGCTGAGCAGAGAGTATGCTGAATTTACAAGATACTTTTTCTAGAGCTCAGGAAGGTGCCAGCTGTCCAGTGCAATAAAGTTTTCTTGCTCTGGACACAATCAACCTCCTCACTGCAGCAGTCTGAGGAAGATCAAAATAGGGGTGAAAATCTCCTATTGTTCATGTAAAGGGAGAAAAAGGGCTACAACTGCTTATCTCAAAATACCACAGACACCTTTTTATCTCTGTCAGGTGGGAAGAGGGAAGAATTTGGCAAGCCAGTGTACAATGGCTGGCAAAGCATTTACTGCTTGTACAAAAACTTCCCACAGGGAAGGTTCAAGCTTTCAGGAAGAAATCCTGCAGGAAATTGCTCCTCATCCACCCACAAGCATCACTCACCAAGTGAAGCTCTGTTGCCAAAGGGATCCAAAGGCAGAGAGCAAATTCTCTTTTATATTTTCTTCCCTTTTACTCTTTTCTGCAGATCTCTATGATTTTTCCTGCATCTGTGAGTTAAAGGAATCTCAACTCTTGCTGCATCAACAACCAACTTTAAAGCTTGAGCTTTGTTATCTAAAACCCATTTTCTAGCTGTAACCTGGCTATTTATATATATATTGATCCTCCATGGGAAGAAAAATGGCCAATGTAGCTTCAAATGGTGCAAGTGCTCCTTCCTGTGATAGATTACTCAACAGGATAATAGACTGCAATGTAGGAGTGTCTTTTGTTGTTGTTGTTGTTGTTTCATCCTGTGGGTTAATTTTGCTCAGTTTTGATCAATATTGTTACCACTGCATTTGATGCATGGTTTGTGACATCTCACTAGCAGAGCACCTCTTGTGTGTGTTCATGTCCATGAGGATTGTCTATTTTATCTACCATCACAAATAAGATTAAAAAGTTAGTGTGGAGCATGGCTTCCCTGGCAGCTGTGTGGACCACAAACTCTTAGTTAGTCCTAAGTTCTTTGAAAAGTTGTAAGTCAGCAGAATTGAAGTTAGGAATCTTGATATCTCAGGCTTATTGCTTAGAAAATGTTTGAAACACAGAGGATTGCACTTGGAATTGCTCTGCAATCCTACTATTGAGATCACACAAGGATTTAGTGAGCAAAAGATTCAGCCCCAGAGTCCTGCATCTGGGAAGGAATAATAAACTCCACCAGTACAGGTTAGGAGGTGGAAAGAAATTGAGAGTACAAGTTGGGAGGTGATCTGCTAGAGAGCAATCCTGTGGAGAAGAACCTGGGAGTCCTGGTGGATAACAAGTTCTGCATGGGACAGCAATGTGTCCTGGTGGCCAAGAAGGCCAATGGGATCCTGGGGTGCATTCAGAGGAGTGTGTCCAGCAGAGCCAGAGAGGTTCTCCTCCCCCTCTACTCTGCCCTGGTGAGACCTCACCTGGAATATTGCATCCAGTTCTGGGCTCCCCAGTTCAGGAGGGACAGGGATCTGCTGGAGAGAGTCCAAGGGAGAGCTACAAGGATGATTAAGGGACTGGAACACTGCCTGGTGAGGAGAGGCTGAGAGCCCTGGGGGTGTGCAGTGTGGAGAGGAGAAGACTGAGAGGNGGGGGTTGGACTGGAAGATCTCCAGAGGTCCCTTCCAACCCCTAACATCCTGTGATCCTGTGGTCCCAAGATCTTTTAGCAGCCTCTAGCTCTGTTAAGACACAGTATCACAGTGTCACAGTCTCACAGTCTCACAGTATATCAGAGGTTGGAAGGGACCTCAAGAAATCATTGGGTCCAACCTCCCTGCCAAAGTAGGATCACTTAGAGTAGTCTGCACAGGAATGCATCCAGGTGGGGTTTGAAAGAGTCCAGAGAAGGAGACTCCACAACCCCCCTGGGCAGCCTGTTCCAGGGCTCTGTCACCCTCACTGTAAAGAAGTTTCTCCTCATGTTGTGCTGAAATCTTCCATGTTCAAGTTTGAACTCATTGTTCCTTGTCTCATTACTGTGCACCACCCAAAGGAGCCTGGCCCTCTCCACTTGACACCCACCCCTCAGATATTTACACACAATGATGATATCCCCTCTCAGTCTTCTCTTCTCCAGACTAAACAGCCCCAGGGCTCTCAGTCTCTCTTCAAAGGGGAGGTGCTCAGGTCCCTTGGACTCCAGCAGGTCTCTGTCTTTCTTGAACTGGGGAGCCCAAACTGGACACAGTATTCCAGGTGTGGTCTCAACAGGGCAGAGTAGAGAGGTAGAAGAACTTCCCTAGACCTGCTGGACAAACTCTTCTTGATGCATCCCAGGATCCCATTGGCTCTCTTGGCCACAAGGGCACATTGTTGTCCCACTTGCTGTCCACCAGCACTCCAAGACACAGGAAGCTTAGCAATGACTTTCCAGCATGACACTGGAAGCAGGTTCTCTGTTGTGCCTTATTAAAATAATTTACAACCAGTATTGGCCTCACTTGGAGAACTTCATTGCCACCTTGTTTGTGCCTTCTCTTGTCCATCCTTAGTTTTCCTTTCACCATTGGTATTCATTACTCTCGTTTTTTCAGTAATCTGATTGTTTATGAGGTGAGATACACTTCAGATTTTGAGTGGGAAATTAATTGAATAGGGATACTTTGCTTTTGAAAAAAATAGCTTTTTAATGTGCTTTTATGTCCATCTTTTAGATCTTCATTTCTCTTGCAATCTAATGATTAAGACCTGAGGGTGTCACCTTAGTTCAGCTAAGGATGCCCAAGGGTGCCACATAGTCCAGCTTTTAGGCATTCAGATCACTAACACTCTTTCATCCTTATCCACTCTTAGTCTTTGGCAAACCCTTTTGTTTTCCACAAAACTCAGCAGAATTTGAGAGTTAGGTGTTCCCTGCCCCTAAGGACAGCTTCTGCAAAGCCTGATCACGCTGGTTTTCTGGAGTGCTGCAAGCAAAAGGCAAGGAAGAGATGGAGAGATGCCTGTCATTACATCATCAGCACCATTAGAGCACTTGCCTGGAAGGTAGGCACAGGCCTGGGTGCAGTCTTGATCTGCATGGGAAGCTGGCAGCTGTGGCACTTGGCAATGCCAGGACACACACCACACCCCTGGCAGCAATGGGAGGAGCTGCCTGCCACTGCTAACTCCTCGGCCAGTAAGTCAATATGTGAAAGTGCACAGGAAAATGTCCTTTCCTTGCAAGTCTTGCTTGGCTGTTGGGCTCTCCATTTGTCACTCAGCATCTTTTTCACCAGGCTACAGTGATTTCTAAAGATGATCTCTCCTGCTCCCTCCTTTGAAGATTTTCTTGATGAAGGGATGAGGAAATCTGTTGGGTCAGAGAGTGTGAACTGCAGCTTGCCTGACAGAGTGCCCAGACCTCCAAGCCTGGAAAGCTTTCAGATGTTCCTCAGACTTCCCTACAGCCTGGGGTTAATACATTTATCCAAGAAACTGAAACAACCTTCAAATTCCTGCCTCAGCTCAGGTCAAGGACTAATTCATACCCTGCTTGCTGCCCCCAATGACTCCTTTACCTGCTGTGCCATCAGCAGTCAGAAGCAGTGAAGAGGGAACAACACATCTCTGCTTTCCCTGGCTTGGAAAGGGAAGGGCTTGGCTCCTAGGGCCCTACCACTGAGAGACATTTGCAGCTGGGGAAAAAAAATGCTTGTCTCTGTGAAGGGAGGAAAGAATAAATGATGTTCCCCCCCTTGAGATTTCCTTCCAGTTAGGTTTTCTGACTGCACAGTGAGTCAGGGCATCTCAGAGCTGCAGCTTTCTCAGGGTTACAGGCATGTAACCCTTCTTGTAGGGGTTCACTGATCTCCTCTAGTCCCTCTGTGAGCTGGCTTCTCAGTCTGCTCAATTCTCTGCTGTACTACAAGTCACTGAAAATTACAGCCTGCAAATTTCTTCAGGAAGTTATGAAATGTTTTGGATGTCCTCTTGTTCATCATAAGCAAAACCTTTGGGACCCAAACCAGAGTAGCAATAAAAAAGATGGTTTATGTTCCATGTTCTCTAATAAAGAAGAGGTAATATCTGCTTTGGAAGGGAGGATTGAGAGGAGTAACCTGAGACACTTTGGGGAAGGAGTACAGATAGAGATGTGCTGCTCTTTGGTGAGGTCCAATTTAAGCCTCAAAAGCAGGCTCACCACTGCCACACTTCCCAATATGAATAAACTTCCTGAAAAATGATGAGTGAGGCCATGAGGATAATCATCTGCTGTCTCTCCACAAGCCAGATTCCAAAACCTCTTGGGAGCCCTGGCCTCCTTGAAGGCACACTACAGTCCTCCTCACTTGGGGGAAGCCTCAGTGGACTATACTTGAGTCCTGACTGACCTAAATTTCTCTCTGATGCTGTCTGATTTTGTCTCAAATATAATTAATGGGAAAACGACCTGTACCCCTTCTCCCTTCTGTCTATCTGAGATAATATCCAGGCCTATTTCCTTTAGCAAAAAACTTTACAGAGGGAGCTCCACTTCCTTGTTCTCCAGATTAGCCCAGGTTAATTAATAACAAATTCTTAGTCATTAAACTAAGGAGAATTCCTTAGGGAAAAATCCCCTTTTGTTTCATCTCATTCTTTTATCACTGTCCAAAATGAATTTTTGTCTCATAATGACAAACCTCAAGTAATTCTCCTTCAATTATACCCCCAAAAACCTGACTGTATTTGTTCCTGACTGCATTTATTCCCATACTCCTGCCATTTCTGCAAAACTCTGCAGGCACCAAAAAATGCTTTCAAGCCAGCCCCCACCCCAAGAAAGCTTTCTCTTGGTGAAATTTGTCCCTTTCACACAAGCTTCCTCCCTTCCCTTTTTCTGCTTGGACCAGACGTGCTGGCACAGCCCATGAGTCAGGTGTTTGGGGAGCTGGATCTAGACTTTGCATTCAGAGGCAACCACTTAGGGCAACCAGGATGTTGCCTTTCAAAACAGACACTTCACCCAGTGGTATTTTTGGAGGACCACAATCAGGGAGTACTTGCAGAGTACTTCAAGTTAGTAGAAATGTTCCAAGTTGCTTATTTGTGATTTCAGTACAATAGATTCAAAAGTGACATTTTGGCCAAGACTGACAGCCTAGGTATTTAACCTGTCTAGATATGACACAGACAAGGTCAGGTTAATCAGTGAGGTAAGCAGTGATTTTGTGGTACTGTAGTGGTTGCAAAGGTGTTGTTGACTATAAGATGCCAGCCTTAGTTCATTTTAAGCTGCTCCAGTTCCAGGAATGTGACTGTACAGGGCATCATAGAATTACAGAATGGTTTGGGGTGGAAGGGACCTTAAAGATCATCCAATTCCAGCCCCCCTGCCATGGGCAGGGACACCTCCCACCAGCCCAGGTTGCTCAAGGTCTCATCCAACCTGGCCTTGAACACCTCTAGGGAGGAGACATCCACAACCTTGCTGGGCAACCTGTTCCAGTGTCTCACCACCCTCACTGGAAAGAATTTCTTCCTCATCTCCAGTCTCAATCTCCCTTCTTCCAGCTCAAAGCCATTGTCCCTCATCCTGTCGCTTTGAGTCCTGGTCCAAAGTCTCTCCCCAGCTCTCCTGGGGTCCCTTCAGGTACTGGAAGGCTGCTCTAAGGTCTCCCCAGAGCCTTCTCCAGACTGAACAGCCCCAGCTCTCTCAGCCTGTCCCCATATGAGAGGTTCTCCAGCCCTCTGAACACCTTAGTGTCCTCCTCTGGACCGTCTCCCACAGCTCCATGTCCTTCTTGTGCTGGGGACAGCAGACCTGAACTATTCATGGGATGGGTTTGTGGGGGAGGATCGGAAGCCTTACGTCAGAGCAGTCTGTTTCCTACCACACTCCCCTAATGCTCAGGGCCCAGGGAACAGAGCCCTGTTCCTGATGTGCTCTGTCCACAACCCCCCTCAATCACTGCTTGCTGATTGCTCCCTCCGGACACCAGAACTCCCTCTAAAGAGAGGCAATTAAAGGTTGGGATTTTTGTGCTTCCTGTCACCGGCGCCAAGGGATGAGGTTTGGGACTGCAAATACTTTCAGCTGTCTGCAAGCTTGTTCCATGGGAAGTGAGGCAATTCAGAGGGCAGAATACTTTGTACCTCCTGGCAGCTGCATCTTTCCTTGTTTGAAACTGCCTTGTTTGCAAAAGGGCTACGCATGGGTGTACATGAAAGCAGCTAAAGCTGCTGCTCACCAGGTTCCCTAAATACATTAACCTTGTCTTGGAGAGGGACAGGGATTTAGTTTAATGGTTACAGCAGGGGCAATGAGATTCTTGAATTGAACTCTCACTTGCATCAATATTTAACTTTGAGGAAGGCTAGAATTCAGAGCACTGTTGCTTTTCCTCCCTAGTTTTAATTGGGATCATTCTCATCTCCCAAGGTATTTGAAGGTTGTAACGAGAAATGTTTAGATCCCTCTTTCCATATTCATTGAATATACTGATATTATATTTTATTAAAGACTCTCAAATAGCTTACATCCCACTCTTAATAACCCTATGCATTACAAGCTTCTGTTTCCTCCAGCTACAGACAAATCCTATTACAGGGAGTAGATTAAATTGGGCCTTGACAGATCTTTGCAATTCACTGACAAAAAAGGACAAGTTGTCTCACTAATAAGACAACATCAGGATCACACTAATATTATGCATCTCAGCGCTCTCAGATGCAAAAAACTTTTATGCACACCCCCTCCAGCAGTCACATCACCCAAATAAAACCCCTACCATTTTCTTTGAGCAATCTAAGTAGAATTACCCCAGATTGCCATTGCTCAAAGGGGCCATCAGTCAGCATCTGCATGCATGATCGTGCCCTCTGGCACCACGTCACAGGACCTGGCTCCTCCAGATCTGCTCCTGCCACTGTGAATGATGTGTATGCTTCTGTGTACAAACAGGAGCCTGGGACAGAGGGCAGAGCCAGGGCTGGAGGAAGAGAGCACAAAGAAGTGTTTTGTTCAGCTTTCTCTCAAGCTCAGCAGTGGAGCAGAGAGGTTATGGATGCACAGTGCATAGAAAACCACTTGTGTCCTTTTAAATGCTCTCAGCTCTTTGATAATCCCTAATATACAGCCTTTTTTTTTTTTTTAATCAACAGCAACTGGCCTGAGTGGTCTGATGCTTGTAATCAGATTTTAATAATGTGATTTCTTCACGTTATTTTGATGTGTGCAAGGATAAAGCAAACTGTTGGCACCATCGATAGAGAGAGCAGCAGAGCATCATTCAGTGCAGCTGTTTAAGAACATGCCCTCCAGCAGCAGTACCTGGTAGCCAGGATTTCCTTCTCCTGGAGAACACCCATGACAATTAGTAGCCCTCAATTCCTTGGACATCACTGCAGTAAAGTTAATAAAACCATGAGCAACACAGGCTGAGCTGGGAGACTGGGAGGCTCTCGTTTTCACAAGGATAGGTTTACCAACAGACTTATTAAAAAATGCCTGCAAATTATTCTTGCTCTGTTTCTCAACAAAGATCGTAGAATTGTAGAATGGTTTGGGCTAGAAGGGACCTTAAACACCACCTAGTTCCAACCCCCTCTGCCATGGGCAGGGACACCTCTCACTAGACCAAGATTACCTAGACCTTACTCAAGGCTTCATCCAGCCAGGCCTTGAAAACCTCCAGGGAGGGGGCATCCACAACCTCCCTGGGCATCCTCTTCCAGTGTCTTTACACCCTCACTGGAAGGAATGTCTTCCTAATCTCGTCTAAACATACCCTCTGCCAGCTCAAAGCCATCGTCCCTCATCCTGTCACTCACAGCCCTTGTCAAAAGTCCCTCCCCAGCTCTCCTGTAGCCTCCTTCAGATCCTGGAAAGTTGCTCTAAGATCTTCCTGGACCCTTCTTTTCTCCAGGCTGAACAGCCTCAACTCTCCCAGCCTGTTTCCATAGGAGAGGTTATCCAGCCTTCAGATCATCTTAGTGGCCTCCTCTGGACCCCCTCCAACAGCTCCATGTCCTTCTTGTGTTGGGGGCACCAGAACTGGATGCATGAGTGAAGAGTAGAGGAGAAGAATCACCTCACTCATCCTGCTTACTATCTTTGAAGACAGCTTATAGCAAAGCCAGAACTGTTTTGCTGTCTAAGAGAAAGGAACAGTAAGAGAACAGATCAATCACAAGTGCTTCTTGGAAGAGGGAGTTTCAAATCTTGCCCAGGCTTGTTTAAGTACAAGCTTAAGATGGATGATCTTCAGAGGGAAACAAGGTGACCACATGGCTAGCTGTGGTTAGAGGCTGCAGCACAGCTTGATGGGGAAGAAAGGGCATTAGACAGCAAAGGTGGCTGTGACCCATGGGTATTTGAGTGATTACAGCAGATTACTTCAGCATTACACCAGATAAAGCTGACACTGTCCTTCTCATTCACAAACCAATCTGCTCCTGGAGAAGACATCTGAACAGATAAGCACCATTCTGGGTATTATTTGTGGTTTATTTCTGTATTCAGTCTACAAGATACTTGCCAAACCAGCTCTGGGGTGCCACTAAAGAAACTCAGGCCCCAGCAGATATTATTGCAAGTGACCAAAACTCTTCAGAGGAGCATCTGGTACAGACATGCAATGTCTGATTATTCTACCAGACACTGTTTGATACCAAGAAGCTGTTATCCAGAAAGATGTTGTAGTCATCTCTGGGCTTTGTAAACACAACACCCAGCTTTGCCAGTAACCTCACAGCAGATCTGATTTTCTGTACCTTTTTCTCTTGAAGGTTGTGCTTATCTCCACCAGGGATGGTCTTTGGAGGCATCTACAGAATCACAGAATCACAGAATTAACCAGGTTGGAAAAGACCTTTGAGATCATCAAGTCCAACCTATCACCCAACACCATCTAATCAACTAAACCATGGCACCAAGGGCCTCATCCAGTATCTTTTTAGACACTTCCAGGCATGGTGACTCCACCACCTCCCTGGGCAGCACATCCCAATGGCCAATCTCCCTTTCTGGGAAGAGTTTCTTCCTAACATCAGCCTAAACCTCCCCTGGCACAGCTTGAGACTGTGTCCTCTCCTTCTGTCACTGGTGCCTGGGAGAAGAGACCAACTCCCACCTGGCTACAACCTCCCTTCAGGTAGTTGTAGACAGCAATGAGGTCTGCCCTGAGCCTCCTCTTCTCCAGGCTGAACACCCCCAGCTCCCTCAGCCTCTCCTCACAGGGCTGTGCTCCAGACCCCTCCCCAGCTTTGTTGCCCTTCTCTGGACACCTTCCAGTATCTCAACATCTCTCTTGAATTGAGGAGCCCAGACCTGGACACAGCACTCAAGGTGTGGTCTGAGCAGTGCTGAGCACAGGGCAGGATGACTTCCCTGCTCCTGCTGGCCACACTATTGCTGATGCAGGCCAGGATGCCATTGGCCTTCTTGGCCATCTGGGCACTCTGATGGCTCATGTTCAGTCTACTGTCAACCAGTACCCCTAGGTCTCTTTCTGCCTGGCTGCTCTCCAGCCACTCTGTCCTCAGCCTGTAGCACTGCATGGGGAGACTCTCAAGACCTATATGGATGTGTTCCTGTGGGACCTGCCTTAGGTGATCCTGATTTGGGAGAGGGGTTCAAGTCAATGGTCTCCAGAGGTCCATTTCAACCTCCACCATTCTATGATGTTATGATCAACACCCAATAAAACACAGAAGCACTTTGACTTGTCTATTATACCCATCTAGGTATCAAATATTCTGTTTCATCTGGAAAACAGCTTCTTCACTGTAAATTGTTATTCACAGTATTTCAAAAGGTCTTAGAAAGCTGACAAAGCATCATAGGCAGAACAAGGTCACTGTTAGTAAATATCTTCTGAGACAGTGGCTTGGACTTCTTCATAGAATCATACAACTGTTTGGGTTGGAAAGGCCCTCTGAGATCATTCTATAGTCAACCAGGTGGGAAGAGACCTCCAAGCTCATCCAGTCCAACCTATCACCCAGCCCTATCCAATCAACTAGACCATGGCACTAAGTGCCTCATCCAGCCTTTGCATCGAGTCCAACCATCAACCCACCACCACCATGGTCATTAAACCATCTCCTGAAGTGCCATCTTAGAACTGCATAAGGCATCAAATTCCCAGGGATGGAGCTGAGTCAGGCAGTGATAGAAATTGAGGGCATAGCAACGAACCTTCTCCACTAGTATCAACCCTCTCCTTTGGAGAGATTAGAGACAAGTTATAGGTCTCAGGTACTTTTTCCCTGGAGCCCCCAAGATGGTAGTGATCTTCCATATTCCAGGCAGTCTGAATGTGCAGCTGAAGGAGTCTCCTTAATGAGAAACACCAGCTTTAAAAGTGTCTGTGAACGTATTTCTGGACTTGAGAAAACCCTTCAACACCATTTGCCTTGAACACCTCCAGGGAGAGAGCATCCACAACCTCCCTGGGCAACCTGTTCCAGTGTTTCCCTACCCTCACTGTCAAGAATTTCTTTCTAATCTCCAGTCTCAATCTGCCCTCACCCAGCTCAAAGCCATTGCTCCTCATCCTGTCACTACAAGTCCATCTCCAGCTCTCCTGTATCCCACTTCAGGTATTGGAAGGATGCTCTAAGGTCTCCCTGGAGCCCTCTCCAGGCTGAACAGCCTCAACTCTCTCAACCTGTCACTAACTGGAATTGTGTCCAATATTTTTTTTCCATGATATTTCTGTACACTTGTTTTTAAAATAAAATTCGGTAGGGAAAAAAAATAGGCAGAAAAAGTAAGGAATTGAAAGTTTTAGTTCCCATGGCAACATTAAGTCCCTCATGTTGCATTGTACATGCACTAAAAATAAACATCTAATGAAGGACCATGTTTTGTATGTCAGGGGCAGCAAGTGGCTGCAACTTTAATTTCACTTGCCTGAGTTGCATAGATTGAAGTCCTCAGCCCCAGTGCTGCAGGAACGTGATTTCACACCAGCACCTCCTTCACAACAAGTGGAATCACAGAATCACAGATTGCACTGGGTTGGAAGGGACCCTCAAAGGTCATCTTTGCCACCCTCCCTACAGTCAGCAGGTACACCTCCAACTAGATCAGGTTGCTCAGGGCCCCATCAGGTTTCACCTTGAATGTCACCAGGGATGGAGCCAAAGGACAAGAGGCAGTAGCTCTGTTTTTGCAGCTTTTCCTGGTTTGGACAGACAAAATCCAGACATATCCACAATTTCCTAACACTTAGAGTTGATGAAACCAGTTTCATGTATGAATGTGTCTTAAAAATATTATTCCAGTCCTACAGGGTAAAAGCTGAACATTTCTGTGTGAATGATCACAGAATGACAGAATCACAGAATTTCAGGGGCTGGAAGGGACCTCGAGAGCTCATCCAGTCCACTCCCCCTGCCAGAGCAGGGTCACTTAGAGCAGGTCACACAGGAACACATCCAGGCAGGTCTTGAATGTCTCCAGAGAGGGAGACTCCACAACCCCTCTGGGCAGCCTGGTCCAGGGCTCTGTCACCCTCACAGGGAAAAAAATTTTCCTCATGTTTACACAAAACTTCCTATGCCTCATCTTCCACCACTGCCCCTTGTGCTGGCATTGGGCATCACCCAGCAGAGCCTGGCTCCAGCCTCTGGGCACTCACCCTGCACATCTTTACCAACATGAATGAGGTAACCTCTCAGTCTCCTCTTCTCCAAGCTACAGAGCCCTCAGCTCCCTGAGTCTCTCCTCATACAGAAGATGTTCCACTCCCTTCATCACTCTCGTGGCTCTGTGCTGGACTCTCTCAAGCAGCTCCCTGTCCTTCTTGACCTGAGGGGCCCAAAACTGGACACAATGTTCCAGTTGCAGCCTCACCAGTGCAGAGTAGAGGGGGAGGAGAACCTTTCTCAACCTGCTGGTCACACCCCCTCTAATTCACCCCAGAATGCCATTGGCCTTCTTGGCCACAAGAGCACATTGCTGGCTCGTGGTCACCTTCCCATCCACCAGGACCCCCAGGTCCCTTTCACCTTCACTGCCCTTCAGCAGGCCCATCCCCTTATTGGGTTTACTAATTGCCATTTTGGTTCAGAAAGCAGGCCTGGAGCCATGTGTTGTAACATCAGCATGAGACAAAGGACATCTCCCCTACCTGGTTAATGTTCAGCTTATTCAGAAATCTCTGACTTTCTGAATGGGTGGAATTCAGACACATGAAATCCTTTTCTCTGAGTCACTAGAGGAGAAGACCTGCCCTTACAGGTCCTCCATGATGGGCACTTCTGCTCATGGTGATGGGACAGCCTCTCTCAAGGTGATGGGTTGGACCAGGGCACTTGTGAAACACCTTTCCACAGAATTAAAAGCAGCATTGAAATGCTGTGATGAGCTCAGCTGCAGAGCCAGGGCATCCACTTCCAGGGTGCCATGAAGATGATCAGAGGGCTGAGCACCTCTCCTGTGGGGACAGGCTGGGAGAGTTGGGGCTGTTCAGCCTGGAGAAGAGAAGGCTCCAGGGAGATCTTAGAGCAACCTTCCAGGGGCTACAGGAGAGCTGGGGAGGACTTCCTACAAGGGCTTGTAGTGATAGGATGAAGGGTAATGGTTTGAAACTAGACCAGGGGAGATTGAGATTAGAGATTAAGAAGAAATTCTGTACAGTGAGGGTGGTGAGACACTGGAACAGGTTGCCCAGAGAAGTTGTGGACTTCATCCCTGGAAGTGTTTAAAACTAGATTGGATGAGGCTTTGAGCAACCTGCTCTAGTAGGTGTCCCTGCCTATGGCAGGGTGGCTGAAACTAGGTGATCTTTAAGGTCCCTTTCCACTCAAGCCAGTCTGTGATGATGATGATGGTTATTCCAAATCTGCTCCCCACAATACAGTAAATCTCTGCATAAAAGCCTCAGTTCTGGGAAGCTCATTACTTCTTCAATCTTTGCCAGTTAATTTACTGCCTTAGACGTTTTTTCCCCTTCATGAAGCCACAGAACTCCCTGCTCAGTTCTGTGTGACAGTCAATATCCAGTGAAGACAGCAATGCCAGGGGCACGTGTCTAAAGCCATGGGGTCAGAAATCAGATGTGTTTCACAGAGAGCACTCCCCAAACACTTGGCATGGTGACATTCTCCATAACAAGCTTCACTGCCACGTCTGAAGCCTTACTGGTGACTGGCACAAGTGTTCAGAACACATCCTGCTAGCATACTGTGACCTGCCCCAGTGGATCCTGCTCTGGCAGGGGGGTTGGACTCAATGATCTGCAGGAATCCCTTCCAGTCTCTACCATTCTAGGATTCCATGAACTGGAGCACCCACCTGAAATGAACTCAGATCCACAAACGTATTTTCCTTTTTTCCAAAGAGAAAACTGTGATGGCAGCTGGAGAGCAGAGCTGTTTCCCACAGATGTTCCTGAAGGCAGAGTTTGCATCCTAGCTGCAAATCAACATATGGCACACTAGCTACAGTTTTATTTTTCTATCTTTACTGCTCCTGACTACAGTTATTTATTACTGCCCCTTGCAAGATGAACAGAGCAGAAAGCATTCCACCACCACAACCTCTGTGTAAGACACATATACACACACACTGTCAAAGGGATGAAGGATTTTATAACACCTCCTGGAAATCTACAGAGTTGGTGGGGTGGATCACCTACTGGGTCTGCTTCAGGTGACCAGGTGAGAGAGTTGGGGCTGTTCAGCCTGGAGAAGAGAAAACTCCAGGAAGAACTTATAGTAGCCTTCTAGTACCTGAAGGGGGTTACAGGAGAGCTGGGGATGGACTTTCAGTCCAAAGGCTTGCAGTGACAGGGTAAGGGGCAATGGTTTTAAACTAGATTTAGACTGGGCATTAGAATCCTAGAATCATAGAATTGTTGGGGTTGGAAGGGACCTCAAGGCTCATCCAGTTCCAACCCCCTGCCATGGGCAGGGACACCTCACACTACAGCAGGTTGCTCACAGCCACATCCAGCCTGGCCTTGAACACTTCCAGGGATGAGGCTTCCACCACCTCCCTGGGCAACCTCTGCCAGTGTCTCACCACCCTCATGGGGAATAATTTCTTCCTAACATCCAATCTGAATCTCCCCATTTCTAGTTTTGTTCCATTCCCCCTAGTCTTAGGAAGATTATCTTTAATATGAGAGTGATGAGACACTGGAACAGGTTGCCCAGAGAAGCTGTGGATGCCCCTTCCCTGGAGGTGTTCAAGGTCAGGCCTTGATCAGCCTGCTCTAGTGGGAGGTGTTCCTGTCCATGGCAGGGAGGTTGGAACTGGATGATCTTTGGGGCCCCCTCCAACCCCAGTCATTCTATGATTCTCTGACTATCAGCTGAGACTCCTCTGAGTGACTTTTTGCTGCAGTGAGGTAGACAATGCATGGTTATCTCCTGCTAGTAGCAGGTAGTGAGAACTGGTGGTAACTTTGTGCTCCAGGCAGCTGTGTTCTGACAGAGGGCCATGCAAGCAGCCACTGAAGGAAAACAAAACCAAAAAATCCCACAAGAACGTTTTGTGGATTTTATTAACTGTGTGATCTCTGTCAGGCTAAGGTGTAAATGCAGTGTAATTAGATGCACTTTACCACTTCTCACCTAATGCTTTGCTCTCCTCTACACCAAGGATGGTGACAGTTGAAGGGAAAGCAAACACAAAAATCTGTGCAGCCAGGATGCTTTTGTTGGCTATGGCAGGGCCAACACTGGGCACCCAGAGCCAGGTTTCTGACAGGACTAATCAGTCAGAACTTGGCTTGCAACTTGCTTCATTAATCATAAACAAAACTCCATCTTACCAAACTTCTTCTGTTCTGCCTTAAGAGGGCAGTTCTCATCCTGTGCTCTCCCCCCACACTACAGTGTACACCCCAGCTACAGAGCACTCTCCATGTCCCCATGTCACAGATGCAGAGATTGCATTGGGTTGGAAGGGACCCTCAAAGTTCATCTTGTCCAGCAGAGACACTTCCCAATGTCCTGTTCCACTTGGGAAGTACTCTGTCAAAACAGATCTTTGCTGTCTTTTGCCTTCCTCTTTATGCCAGATGAAATTCTCCAGACCTCTCTCCTTGGGAGTTATCTCCTTCCTCTCTTCTTTGCTCCCAGGCCCTCAGTCCTTACTGGATGTCCATCTCCACAGCAGGGAAAAGCCCAAAGCCCACACCTCTGCCCTCATCTTCCTGCAGCCTTCCCATCTCCTGCTATCCACTCCTATTTCATTTCCTTCCAACTCTTTGGAAAACCTAGTTTGGTTTTGGGTTTTTTTTTTTCTTTTTTTGTTGTTGTTGTTGTTGGTTTTATTTTCTTCCAGCTCTCAGCTTTTTATGGTGTCCTATCTATTTACAACTCCTGCAAACATCCCAGTCTCTCACTCCCAAATTCCTTACAATTCCTGTAAGAAAATGTGTGTCTGAGTGCTTCTGCACTTCTAATCTTCTAAATTCTTAATTCTTCCCTTTTGTGGAACCAGCTCTCTCTGTTCTCTGTAGTTCCTAGGGAACAATTCATTTATTATGAGATCCATACCAAGGAGGACTTCACACAATTATTCTGCTTCAGATCAGCTGATTCTTCCTAATTAACTCAGGGCAAGGGTTCATGCGAGAAACACTTGGAAAAAAGCACAGATGAAGTTTTCAGAATCTTATCACTCAGAATCTTATCAAATGAAGCTTTCAGAATCTTATCATTGAGCAATACTCATCTGTGACACATCAGTCCTAACAATCAGGTTAGGTCCTTTCACATAAGAAGGGCTACAGCCATCTGAACATCAGCCAGTGTGTGCCTGGGTGCCCAAGAAGGCCAACAGTATGCTGGTCTGGATCAGCAATGATGTGGCCAGCAGCAGCAGGGAAGCAATCATGACCCTGGATTCATGCACTGAGTCCTGGATTCAGCTTTGGGGTCATCATTCCAAGAAGGGTATTGAGATGCTGGAGTGTGTCCAGAGAAGGGCAATGAAGCTGGGGAAGGGTCTGGAGAACAGGGCTGGGGAGGAGCAGCTGAGGGAACTGGGGGTGTTCAGTGTGGAGAAGAGGAGGCTGAGGGGAGACCTCATTGCTCTGTACAGCTCCCTGAAAGAAGGTTGCAATGAGGTGGGGGCTGGGGTCTTCTCCCTAGTCTGAGGTGATAGAAGGAGAGGGAATGGCCTGAAATTGCACCAGGGGAGGTTTAGGTTGGAGATGAGGGAAAATTTGCATGCTGCAAGAGTGGTCAGGGATTGGAACAGGCTGCTCAGGGAGGTGGTGAAGTCCCCATCCCTGGAGGTGTTCAAGAAAGGTGTGGACATAGCAGCTTGGATTTAGTGGCCATGGTGGTCCTAGGTCAATGACTGGACTTGACGATCTTAAAGATCTTTTCCAACTGAACCCATTCTATGATTTTATGATTCTAGACAGCAAATATTATACCTGTCTCATTTTCCATTAGCTGAGTAAATACATGTGCTTTGGGCACAGAAACCTCTGAGGAAGGGTTAGGTTGCAGAACCCAAATTCCTGTATTGAAAAGTAGTTTCTGTTGCAGAGAATCAGAGCAGGGGAATGAGGTTGTTTATTCTCTCTTTCTTTAGCTTTTCTGCTGTGTGGGTTTGTGGTTTTATACCTATTTGTACAGCACCTAAGTGCATGATGCTATAAACCAGTGGACTATTAATGATGGATATCTGAAGAGAGGCTGATGTAGAGAGAAGAAATTATGAACATCTCCTGCAGCTAATATGTTGACAATTAATTATCAGGAGTGATTCATTCAGCTCCATATCCAGACATAAAGGCAGACTGAAAGATGAAAGGGCAATTTGGAAATAGCCTGCAACTGGCACAGTTATCAGCTGCAGTATCTTAGACCTGATGTAATGACCTAACTACAGCTCCTCTTGAAGGTACCAAGACCTTATCCTCTCTGGGAAGTATTAATGGAAAATTACTTGCTTTTCAAAGCCAATAAGCCCATCTGTAGGTTCCATATCAGCTCCCACCAGACATCTATCTTTTTACACATGGGTGGTCTGTCACATGGTGATTGACTCAATCTTGACAAGAAAAGGGATAGAAAAATTATCACTTTGTGCAGATATGACCACTTCTGACTCTGGCAGGTGAGGCAGCCTGGATTTCCCAACACAGACCTAATTGCAAAAGATAACATTTTCCTCAACTCTTCCATTCTCCTAAGCACCAGCAACACATCTGTGCTTTCTGAGTTTAACTAATCCCCCCTCACATTATGACTTCTGCCATATCTTGTCCACCAAGGCCAGCTCTACAGCCTACACCTTTGTTCAGTGGCACTGAATGCTGCTGTTGCTTTGCACAGTGCCGTGGTGCTGAGCAGCACTTTGCTACACAGCTGCCACTACTTGCAGCTAAGGTTCTTCTCACTGTGATCAAGTACATCCCATTTCTGCCTGTTTCCCAAGGTGATGTGTATGATCAAAGACAAATGAAGGACTGTTCTGCCAGGATGCTGGCACCTTGGATTACCAGCAGCAATAGTCGTGGTTTGAATATTGAGACTGGGACAAGCTTAAAAAAGATATAGAAATTCTGCCCAGGATTAAGCTATTGAAAAATTAGCCATGATGATAGTCCCTGGAACTGTGGGATCCAAGCCAGTTCTGAAGTGAGGCACTAGGATATTCAAATCTCCTCAGACAAGAAGTTTTCTGGCATTCTTCTTCCCCTCCCAAAGGATAGCCACTGACTACCAGCCATGACCCCAGGTGCCATGGCCACACATTTCTTAACACCTCCAGGGGTTGGACTCCACCACCTCCCTGGGCAGCCTGTTCCAATCCCTGACCACTCTTGCAGCAAAGAAATTTTTCCTCATCTCTAACCTAAGCCTCTCCTGGCACAATTTCAGGCCATTTCCTTTCCTTCTATCACCTGAGACTAGGGAGACAAGGCCAACTCCCACCTCACTGCAACCTCCTTTCAGAGAGTTGTAGAGAGCAATGAGGTCTCAGCCTCTTCTTCTCCAGACTAAACAATCCCAGCTCCCTGAGCTGCTCTTCCCCAGCCCTGTTCTCCAGACCCTTCCCCAGCTTCATTGTCCTTCTCTGGACCTGCTCCAGCATCTCAATGTCCCTTTGGTAGTGAGTGGCCCAAAAATGGATAGACACAGCCTGGATGATCTTAGGGATCTTTTCCAACAGACACAGTTCTATGATTCCATGATTTGATGAAGGCATTGGGAGCAGTGATGCAGCTGGGGACATGGATTATTTCTAGACCTGCTCAGTGTTGATTCTCTTGCAGAGGAAGCAGTCTCTACTCCGACCTGATGAACACACAACTCCTCTGCAACCAAAAGCAGGAGGCTCTGCTGCACCAAATGGGGCCAGCACTGACTCACATCTATTTGTTTATGAAACAGATGCGAGGTACAAGAAGGAACACAAACAAATAGCTACCAGATCAGCCTCTAGGCTATGTTTCAAGATACCTGTCAGAGCCACCTGAATGTCCCTGAAGCTGGAAAAAAAAATAAAAATCAACCACTACAACCTCACTTGAATAGTAAAAGATCAGCAGATGTGGCATCTGAATATTCAGTAGCTACTAAGCAGAAACAGTGAGTCTCTCAGGCTCTCAGTGTGGGACCTTTTTTTGTTGTTTGTGTTAATTATACTAATTAGAATTAGAACTTCCACCACTCCAATTTGGTGCAGCTGTGTGGTGCGAGCTGCTATTGTTAGCGCTCAGGGATAATACTCCAACAGAGGGCACCAAGAAAATTACTTCCAATCTGAACACCCACACAATCCTGTCACACTGGAAAGACTGCAGACAGCATAACTAATAAAGTTATTGTGCTATTTTGAAAGAATAATAGTATGTTTGAAGAGACCATATTAACCCTGTTGTAAAGTATTGATTGCACTCTGTAGTAAAGGAAATGAAACAACAAAGACAGAGTGTTTTAATTCTTTTTCCTGTTTGCTCTTGCTAGTTTTACTCTGTTTCAATTTACACCTAGATTTGAGAACACAGAAACATCACCTATGCTTCACAAAGGCAGTTGGGTTCTCAGAGACTCTTTTTCAGCAGCTTGATGCTTTTAAGATTGTGCTTCAATTCTTGCCCCCCCCCAAATAATTAATAAAAAATAAAAAGGGTTGTGAATATGAAAGAAACCTCTCTGTACAACTGCATCAATCCTGGTTGTCATCTTCATTTCTGTGTGGAAACAAACAAACAAATGAAAAAAAAAGGTCAACCCAAATGCCAAGAGATGTCAGCTGATTGGCTTGGGATGTTTTGGTGTAGAGGCGGTGACAAAAATGGTGTGATTGTCACTGCAGCCCCTAAGGAAGTGCTTTAAGCCCATAGCAGTGCATCACAAACAAGCAGGACAAGCTGGGTGGCCTTTGGAACAATTTGCTGTTGTTTTGGAAGCACATCTGCATGAATACAGCTAACAGTACAATGCCACTCTATAAAGCTGGCCTGGCTCAGGCTGAGGCAAATAGTTCAGATGATTTGAAGAGTCCTCCTCACAGATTCACAGAATTAACCAGGTTGGAAAAGATCTTTGAGATCATCAAGTCCAACCTACCACTCAACACCATCTAATCAACTAAACCATGGCACCAAGGGCCTCATCCAGTCTGACTTTAAACATTTCCTGGGATGGTGACTCCACCACCTCCCTGGGCAGCACATCCCAATGGCCAATCTCTCTTTCTGGGAAGAATTTCTTCCTAACAGCTTAAACCTCCCCTGGCACAGCTTGAGACTGTGTCCTCTCCTTCTGTCACTGTTGCCTGGAGAAGAGGCCAACCCCCACCTGGCTACAACCTCCCTTCAGGTAGTTGTAGACAGCAATGAGGTCTGCCCTGAGCCTCCTCNCCCCCAGGTCCCTCTCTGCCTGGCTGCTCTCCAGCCACTCTCTCCCCAGCCTGTAGCACTGCATTTCTTTGCATTTCCTCTTTGCAGCATTTCCAGCACTGCTCCTCTGGTTCAAATAAAGGCAGTTGGTTCTGCTGGGTTGAATTAGACTTGATAAAAGCTATTTTCCTACTCTGTGCTAAACTGTTTCAGTCTAATGGCAAGAATGACAACAGCTGAATTAGCAGAGAATGATAGACACTTAGAGAACAGCTCTTGTGAGGAGTGGCTGAGGGAACTGGGGTTGTTGTCTGGAGAAGAGGAGGCTGAGAGGAGACCTCATGACTCTACAGCTCCCTGGAATGAGGTTGGAGTGAAGTGGGGGTTGGTCTCTTCTTCCTAGTATCAGGTGATAGGAGAGGAAGTGGCCTGAAATTGTGGAAGGGGAGGGTTAGATTGGAGATTAGGAAAAATTTCTTTGCTGCAAGAGTGGTCAGGGATTGGAATAGGATGCCCAGGGAGGTGGTGGAGTCCCCATCCCTGGAGGTGTTAAGAAATGTGTGGCCATGGCACTTGGAGCCATGGTGGTCTTATGATGATGATTGGAATGGATGGTCTTAGAGAACTTTTTCCAACCAAATCTCTTCTGTGATTCTCTGATTCTCTGACATTTCAAACATTATCTTTTATATATAAAAATCTATAAAAATCAGTTATCACTCTTTTCTGTTGGAAATGAACATCATTTGTAATCATTCTCTGAGGTGATCTAGTACATATAAAATCACTTCTCTCTCTTTTTTTTTTCCCTCTCAAATGGTGCTTTTAAGAGCATGATTCCTGTAATTGCATTTCCTTCCTTTTCTATGAGAGTATCTGTAAAGACATTTGGCATCTCATCAGCACAAACAGCAGATGGAGAAAGGCCTTCCTACGTGCTCTGTCAAGGGAATTGCAAGTTTAGGTGGGGTTTTAATAGACATCAAGGATTTAGTGACATGCCAAAGATTGCATGCCTTTGCCCTACCTATTATTTGTGCCTTTCTCTTTTAATAGGAATGAAAACAATTACTGTGCAGAAAAGATGCAGCTTCAAGTCAGGAGTATCATGCCATATGGTATGGGGGATGTATAGCTGCCAAAAGGGCTGTAAAAATGAAGTGCATACACTTCAGATGATGCTGGTTGAACTAAATTTATGTTTCAGACTCCAACTGAACTGAGGGAAAAGTTTACAAATAGCCAACCAGAAAAAAAAAAAAGAAAGAAAGAAAAAAAATAAATAAGAAAAAGAAAGAAAGAAAGAAAAAAAGATAGAAAGGAAAAAAGAAAGGAAAAAAGAAAGAAAGAAAAAAGAAAGAAAGAAAAAAAGAAAGAAAGGGGAAAAGAAAGAAAAAAGGCTTTTGTGTGCTCCTGGCAATTTAAATAAGACATGGAAATATTTGCTACTGAGTTTGGTGTTATATGAAAATGGCCCTGGGGACCCAAGAACATTTCAGCAGACNGAAAGAAAGAAAAAAGAAAGAAAGAAAAAAAGAAAGAAAGAAGAAAAGAAAGAAAAAAGGCTTTTGTGTGCTCCTGGCAATTTAAATAAGACATGGAAATATTTGCTACTGAGTTTGGTGTTATATGAAAATGGCCCTGGGGACCCAAGAACATTTCAGCAGACAACTGAGTAAGCACTGTAATTATGAGACTGAAAATCAACAGAGTTTTCCCAAACAACAGTCTTATTATCACATGATAGCACATGAAATTGGAAACAGAGCAAATCCTTTCTTTTATTTTATTTTTTTTTGTCTCAGTTAGTGAGAGAAGAGATTTTCCTGATAGGACATGATGTTCACAGATGAGGCACGGAGATATTTGTCCTGCCCATTCCAGCAGGAAGGAAAGCCACCCGTCGGGTAGGAGGAGGAAATTCACAGCCTGCATCTTGCATATTTCTCAGGGAGCCATTTAAAAAAACCTGCATCTGATCAGCTAAGCTCTCAGCAAAGTTACCAAAAAAAAAAAAAAAAAAAATCCACCTCCCCCAATTTTGCATTTTTTT
>VXBD01009168.1:92490-112801 GCA_013399975.1 Indicator maculatus | reverse complement strand
AAAAAATCCAGCTAGCCAGATTTTGCACTTTTTGTAATGAAATGTGCTCCTAGAATGCTCCTTCATGTTCTTAGGTTGGATGAGGTCTTGAGCAGCTGAGTCTACTTGGGAGGTGTCCCTGCCCATGTGCCCATGGTAGTGGGGTTGGGGTAGATCATCACAGAATTGTCAGGGTTGGAAGGGACCTTAAGGATCATCCAGTTCCAACCCCCCTGCCATGGCCAGGGACACCTCACACTACAGCAGGTTGCTCACAGCCACCTCCAGCCTGGCTGCGAAAACCTCCAGGGATGAGGCTTCCACCACCTCCCTGGGCAACCTGTGCCAGTGTTTGATGACCAATAAGGTCCCTTCTAACCTAAGCCATTCTGTGATTCAATGATTCTCAAAATGCTCCAGCACATGAAAGCAGACTCAAAATTCTCCATCAGCCATATATGTGTAATGATTAAGTTTGTGCAGGTTCTAGAACTGTGTGGAAAGATTTTGCAAAGGACCCTCAATGCCCCACAGTCTTTCAATCTGTCATGGTATCGGTTCCCTCCTTGTCTTGGAGGACAGAGGGAACTGCTGTCATGCTCTAGAATCCAGGGTGGCCCTTCAGAAATAGCAGAGCTGAGTGTTAGTTAGACCATCATCAACGTGGAGAGAATATTCACATCCTTGCAGCAAATGCCCTACTCTGCCCTGCTGAGACCACAGCTGCAATCCTGTGTCCAGTTTTGGGCTTCCCAGTTCAAGAGAGACAGAGACCTGCTGGAGAGAGTCCAACAGAGAGCTATGAGGATGATTAAAGGACTTCAGCATCTCTCCTATGAAGAAAGGCTGAGAGACAGGAGGCTGTTTAGCCTTGAGGAGAGAAGGCTGAGAGGGGATCTTATCAATGTCTAAAATATGGGAGGGGTGGATGTCCAGAAGAAGGTGCCAGGCTCTCTCTTATTGTTGGTGCTCAGTGACAGGACAAGGAACAATGGGTACAAGCTAGAAGACAAGAAGTTCCACCTCAGCACGAAGAAACATTTCTTTATGGTGTGGGTGACAGAGCCCTGGAGCAGGCTGCCCAGGGATGTTGTGGAGTCTCCTTCTCTGAAGACTTTCAAGGCCCATCTGGATGCATTCTTGTGTGGCCTGCCCTAGGTGACCCTGCTCTGGGTCGGACTTGATGACCTCTGGAGGTCCCTTCCAACCCCTAACATTCTGTGATTCTGTGAATCTTGTTTTTAGAGAATGGGGGAGGGGGAGTGAAGAAATCACCTGCCCAGAGAGATGGTGAGGTGCTGGAGCTTCCTGAAGCTAAAAAAAAGACTTGATGAGGCACTCAGTGCCATGGTCTAGTTGATTAGTTAGGGTTAGGTGAGCAGGTGGACTTGATGATCTTGGAGGTCTCTTCCAACCTGGTTGATTCTGTGATTCTGTGAAAGAAAAGAGAGGAAGAGAGGAAGAGAGGAAGAGAGGAAGAGAGGAAGAGAGGAAGAGAGGAAGAGAGGAAGAGAGGAAGAGAGGAAGAGAGGAAGAGAGGAAGAGAGGAAGAGAGGAAGAGAGGAAGAGAGGAAGAGAGGAAGAGAGGAAGAGAGGAAGAGAGGAAGAGAGGAAGAGAGGAAGAGAGGAAGAGAGGAAGAGAGGAAGAGAGGAAGAGGGAAAAAACCAAGCAAACAAACAAAACCCCACCCCAGCATAAGATGTGGGGACTTTGGGAATAAAATAGCATTGAAATATTAGTGGAGGTGTTATAAAAGCACAGGGGAGTTGTACCAAGAAGACTGCAGCTGCAGCAAGATCTCTTGAATCAGGTTTCAGACAGCTCAGTATCTGGGTACACAGGGGAGAAACATGAGCTATTAATTGCAATATTAATCATATGCTGCCACCACAGCAGTACAAGGTAGCACTTCCCCACATGCTCACAAAGACCAAATGTCCCCTCAGTAATTTCTGCAGCCAAGCCTCTACAGAAACTTATTTTCAGAGAGGAAAAAAAAAAAAAGTGTGTTTCACTTGAGCTGCATGAGTAGATCCCTGACTAAAATTCACCACACTCACATAACCTAAACTCACTTTCTGAGTTCTAAATGGCAGGCATGGCATGAAGAAAGATCAGGCTGGAACTAGATGATCTCTAAGGTCCCTTCCAACCCAAACCATTCAACGATTCTGTGTTTCTGATCACCTTTCTTTCCTCTCCATGTTTTTTCTTGCATTCTGTCTCTTTTTGATCACAGGAATCTTCCTGCCTCAATCTCCTCCTCTGTTTTACCAACACCTGCCCTGAGACTGCTGTACTTCCAGCCAATGTGTTCCTCCTCTTGTCCCCACCACAGAGCATTGGTTTAATTTTGGCTTCCTTGAAAGAGGAATGTGCTCAGAGACTGATCATTAACAGCATCTCCTCATTTACATGTCCAGCACTGCCCCAAATGGTGCTGAAGCATTTTCTAATCCTCCTAATCCTCATCTGTGGAAATCTCTGGCACTAACCACAGTGCAGATCACTGTGTCATCCACTCCCAGGCTGCTCCCCCAGCTGTCCCCTCTGAACTCACTGAACTTCATAGCCATGCAGGAAGAGTCACCAAAAACTCAGGGTGTATCTCCAGCAGTTTCAAAGAGGCACCAAAGCACTGCAGTCAATGTGATCAGCCCCATGCAGCATCAGCTAAGGTCTCTTTCCCCAGTCAAACAAAAGCAAACTATAAGCTCTCTTTTTCTTTCACACAAGGGGCACTCAGAGAAGCTGGAGGGCTGAGGTAACTGGAAACAAGACATTGAAGCATCAGGTGAATTTGTGCCCAGGTGCACCTCATGAGGTTCAACAAGGCGAAGTGCAACCTCCTGCACCTGTGCCAGGCCAATCCTCATTATCAATCCAGGCTGGGGGAGGATGAGATTGAGAACAGCCCTGCAGAAAAGGACTTGGGGGTGCTGGTGGGTGAGAAGCTGGACAGCAGCCAGCAATGGGCACTGACAGCCCAGAAGGTCAATGGCAGCCTGGGATGCATCCAAAGCATCATGGTCAGAGATGGAGAGAGGGGGTCCTGCCCCTCTGCTCTGGGGAGACCTCACCTGCAGGGCTGTGCCCAGCTCTGGAGTCCTCAAATTATGAAGAACATGGAACTGCTGGAGTAGGGTCAGAGGAGGCCATGAAGATGATCAGAGGGCTGGAGCACCTCTCCTATGGGGACAGGCTGTGAGAGTTGGGACTGTTCAGCCTGGAGAAGCTCCAGGAGGACCTTAGAGAAGCATTTCAGTACCAGAACAGGTTGCCCAGAGAGGTGGTGGAGTCCCTATCCCTGGAGACATTCAAGGTCATAGTTGATGGTGTCCTGAGCACCCTGCTCTAGTTAAAGATGTCCCTGCTCACTACAGGGTGAGTGGACAAGATGACCTTTGAGGGTCCCTTCCAACTTGATGCATTCTGTGATTGCAAACTGGAAGGCTCAGGTGTCTGGAAAGAAGACCTGAAGTCATTTAGCTCTGAAACAGTTCAAATTTGGACCAGATCAGTCTTAAATGGAAGTGACTACCATGTGATGACCACACAGTGAAAGCTAATGTTCCCAGACACCCAGATGACAGAGACTGCTGTCACAGTGGTGGGTAGCTTTGGCAAAGACAAAGGATCACAGAGCCTGGGTAACTGAAATAACCTCCAGGGTCCTGAGTGATTGCCTGACCATGGAGATCAGGGCTGAAACACCCTGGCAAGGCAGCTCACTGAAAGCTGCATTTTTACTGGTTGTGCTCTGCCTATACTGGGGATAAACAGAGGGCTTTCAGTCTCCCAGGGCTGTCAATCTGTCATCTTCCACAGGCACAGAGAACAGGTTTTGCCTTTTAAAAGAAAGAACACTGTGAACAGAAACTCATCATTAATCAAGGGTTGTTTCTTCACATAGGGGAAAAAAAAAGGCAAAATGAAAAAAAGGCAAAATGAGAAAAAGGCAAAAGGAAAAAAAGGGCAAGAGAAGAAAAAGGAAAAAAAAAACCCAAAAGAAAAAGAAAAAAAGTAAAAGAAAAAGTGGAAAAAGGCAAAAGAAAAAAAAAAGGAAAAGAAAAAAACCGCAAAAGCAGAGTCAAGTCACCATCTCCACATTTGGAACTCTATTCCACTTCACAAGCCGTGGATAAAGCATAGAAAAGAAAACCAGAAAGTTTGTCCTCAGAGAAAGGAAAAAGAAACACTTAGGTCTCAGTGTGGGACATGCTGGTCTGTGGAAGTTGAATGAAGAGGCAGAATGCAGAATGCTCTGACTCACAGTGCTGGCTGGCTGGAGGAGCACTGTCTGCCATCCATCAAACACCCGCTTCAAGACAATCCCTGACACTTTGAACACAGCAGGATGAGAGGATCACAAACCTCTCTGGAATCCATGCATGCTGCCAGGCACTCCACCTGTCTTAGAGCAACCATGGTTATAAACCTCCCTTTGTGTGCTAACCTGGAATAAAATAATGAGACTGCTGATGATTTATGACTGGAGAGGTAGGCTTCCACCTTGTGATCCCAAAGACTTGCTGGAGTATTCTTTTTGTTAGCACAAGCCTGTGGAATAACCCAGCTTCTCCAGGTGTTAGAAATGCAGATTCCATTGTAAATCAGCCATGACTCAAATCCCTGACAGCTGCTGATTAAAAAATTACAGTAAAAACAAAATAATGTGAACTTAAGTGCTTGCTAACAATATTTTTTTTTAAATCATTTTATTACTGACAACCCCCTCTGAGATCTATAGTTCACAGATAAAACAGTAATTAGTGTAGGCAAAAGCAAAGACTAATTTAGAGAGAGATGTCAGGAATAATTTTTTGGAACTCAAAAGCTGACACATTTTCAGAATTAAGTTGATTAGTCATTGAAATCCATTAGGAGGCAAAGTGTTGGGTAAAGACTTAGACACTTCAAAAATAAAGACTGAATGCCTTTTCAGGCCTCTGATGGAGCTCAGCACAGCTGTAGTCACTTACCAGAGGGTTAATGCTGGATGGCACAGACCCCAGAAAGCCAATAAATAATTCCTTCTCACAGAATCCCACCATGGATTGGGGGGACCTCCAGAGATCATCTAATCCAACCCCTGTGCTAGAGCAGGCTTGCCTAGTACAGGATCACATCCAGGTGGGTTTTGAGAGTCTCCAGAGAAGGAGGCTCCATGACCACTCTGGTCAAGAGCTCCCAGCACTCTCAGAGTCAAAAGGTTTTTGCACAAGTGCAAGGGAAACTCCCTGTGTTCTAGTTTGTGCTTGTTACCCTTTGGGTCACTGGCCACCACTGAAAAGAGCCCAATCCCATCCTCTTGACCCCCACCCTTTAGCTATTGATCAGCATTGATAAGATCACCTCCCAGGCTGCTCCTCTCCAGGCTTCACAGCCCCAGGTCTCTCAGCCTCTCTTTGTAAGAGATGCTCCAGTCCCCTCAGCATCAGCCTTCCGGTACCTCAAAGGGGGCTACAAGAAAGCTGGGGAGGGACTTTCTACAAGGGCTGTAGTGATAGGATGAGGGACAATGCCTTTGAGCTGGAAGAGGGGAAACTGAGACTGGAAATTAGGAAGAAATTGTTTCCCATGAGGGTGGGGAGGCACTGGAACAGGTTGCCCAGGGAGGTTGTGGATGCCTCCTCCCTGGAGGTGTTCAAGGTCAGGTTGGATGAGGCCTTGTGGGAGGTGTCCCTGCAGGGGTGTTGGAACCAGATGATCTTGAAGGTCTCTTCCAAACCAAACCATTTTATGATTCCATGATCATTTTATTGGCCTTAAAAGCTAAATCTTGAAATCTCATTGACTTTTATAGGTGCTTTGTAGTTGAACTGGTTTGGGTGGTTTAATGTGCATTTGTCTCATCCAGTTTGAAAACCCCCTCAGAAGTGGTGGCAGTGCTGGGGAGGTCCTGAGATCTGACCCAACCTAGCAAGCCTTTCTCATCAGGTATGATGACATGAGCCACCAGTGTGCACTTGCAGCCCAGAGAGCAAACTAGGTCCTGGGCTGCATCAAGAGAAGTGTGGCCAGCAGGGCCAGGGAGGTGATTCTCCTCCTCTGCTCCACTCTGCTGAGACCCCACCTGGAGCACTGTGTCCAGTTCTGGAGCCCCTACTACAAGAAAGATCTGAAGGTGCTGGAAGGCGTCCAGAGAAGGGCCACGAGGAGGAGCAGAGGGCTGGAGCTGCTCTCCTATGAGGACAGACTGAGAGAGTTGGGGCTGTTCAGTCTGAAGGAGAGAATCCTCTAAGGAGACCTTATTATGGCCTTCCAGTATCTGAAGGGGGCTCAAAGAAAGCTGGGGAGGAACCTTTTAGGGTGTCAGGGAGTGATAGGACTGGGGGGAATGGAACAAAACTAGAAATGGGGAGATTCAGATTGGATGTTAGGAAGAAGTTCTTCCCCATGAGGGTGGTGAGAGCCTGGCAGAGGTTGCCCAGGGAGGTGGTGGAAGCCTCATCCCTGGAGGTGTTTGCAGCCAGGCTGGATGTGGCTGTGAGCAACCTGCTGTAGTGTGAGGTGTCCCTGCCCATGGCAGGGGAGTTGGAACTGGCTGAGCCTTGAGGTCCCTTCCAACCCTGACAGTTCTATGATCCTATGACTGAGGCCCTCATTTCAGGGGGACTACCCACAGCGTAATTCAAAGCAGCAGTGGTGCTGGAAGGGACTCTCACTGATTATATGAAGAAAACAACCAAATAACTAGATCTGAAATGCTCTAAAATGCTTCATGGCAGCATGAGGAACATCTCAGGCACAGTAACTTGTAGGTGTTACTTGTAACCTGGGATGTAAAATGTAGACAGAAGTGAGATTTTCAGCGAGCCACACTCCTCCTTCAATGAAATATTCAGCAATTTGGAATTAACAATTCTAATCATAAATGCCAGGCAACCGCTTCTGAACTGCCTACCATAGCTAATTATTCCAGTGGGAAAGGAAACAGGAGAGAGGGCATTTGGGCTGTGCAAGGACAGCTTCTCTCTGAATCTCTGTTTTCTCTAAATAAAACCTGTAGTTAGATGGAAGTTGGTGGGAATCTTAACCCTTCCTCTGCAGGGACTGCAGGCTTTCTGATCACTGTTGTCTTTTTCTTCTGAATAAAGGAGTGATTTTTCTCCAAAGCTAACATCATTTATATTTATAGTTTCCTGCTTTTGCTCCATCAGTGTGTATTCTCTCCTCTGGGAAAACGATTTAATGCTAATGTTGTCTTAGTGGTGCTATTGATACTGCTGTCATTACAGTGGTGCCACAGTCAGCAGTCAGTCAGTGCTGGCGCTCGGGTGGGCACCCTGAGAGGAGTAAATATCTAGCCACTGACTTTCATTGAGGCATCAAGAATCAGACAAATGTGCCAAGTCATTGTCAGCAGGTCCTAAAAAGTATTTTGGACTGTCCTGGTGACCATCCTCCTGCTGATTTGGCCTCAATATCAGGTCCACTAGGAGCTACTATGATATATTTTCAGGGGATCAGACTCAAACATCTCCATGAAGTGTCTGAGCCTTAAGTAGAATTCTGCCCTTCTTCTGCTAAAGAGGGGAGAGTAGAGTGGAATGTGGAGAAAAACAGGCTGAGATGCCACAGAATGCCTCAGGTCTCATGAGGAAGTTTTGGCTAAGGAAGATAATATTCTCCTCAAACCCAAGCCTGAGGTGCAGGACAGTCAGGCTTCTGGGCAGCAGCACCACTTTGCAAAGGGTATCAACACTACTAATGCTCTCAGCACTGCAAGGATGCAGAGTTCCTTTGTGCATCTGAAATCATAGATGGTAGGGGTTGGAAGTGACCTCTGGAGATCATCCAGTCCTGGTCCCCTGCAGAGCAGCATCACCTAGAGCAGGTCACACAGGAACACATTCAGATGGGGCTTGAAAGTCTCCAGAGAAGGAGACTCCACAACTTTCCTGGGCAGTCTGCTCCAGGGCTCCAGCACCTTCACACCAAAGAAGTTTTCCCTCATGTTGAGGTGGAACTTCCTGGGTTTCAGTTTGTGTCCATTGCCCCTTAACATCACTGCAAAGAGCCTGGCCACTTCTTCTTGACACCCACCCCTCAGATGTTTATAAACAGTGATCAGATCCCCTCTCAGCCTTCTCTTCTCCAGCCTGAACAGCCCCAGGGCTCTCAGCCTTTCCTCATCACACCAGGCCCTTCAGCATCCTCATAGCCTCCTTGGACTCTCTCTAGTGTATGCATGTGCAAGCCCCAGGAGGGCTTGAACAGGGGAGCCCAGAGCTGGACACAGTACTCCAGATGTGGTCTCACTAGGGCAGAGTAGAGTGGGAGGACAACCTCCCTTGACCTGCTGGATACACTCTTCTTTTAATGTTCCCCAGAAGACCATTGACCTTCTTGGCCACAAAGGCACATTGCTGTCCCATGGGTAACTTAATGCCCACCAGTACTCCAAGCTCCCTCTCCATAGAGCTGCTTTCCAGCAGGTCAACACCTAACCTGTACTGGTACAGAGGGTTGTTCTTCCCCAGGTGCAAGACTCTACATTTATTCTTGTTGAACATGCTGGATGTGCTGGGAGGTGTCCAGAGAAGGGGTACAAGGNGGATGTGGCTGTGAGCAACCTGCTGTAGTGTGAGGTGTCCCTGCCCATGGCAGGGGGGTTGGAACTGGATGAGCCTTGAGGTCCCTTCCAACCCTGACAATTCTATGATTCTAACCTCATGAGGTTCCCCTTTGCCCTGCTCTCCAGCCTGTCCAGATCTCACTGAATGGCCCCAACCCAGAAGAAGTGGCAGCTCAGGAACAGGATGGGATAATGTGGAGTGCAACAATAAGATGTATTGATCCACTTAATGAACCTGTAGCAGCTCCCTTCTTGTGAGCTAAAGGAAGATCCATAAACACATTTCACTCTGGCAATGAACATTGCTGAGAACCTGAGGAATGTGGTTTGTCTGAGGGAAGTGGCACCTGGAAGGGGTTAGGCAAAACAAAGGATGTGGCCTTATTGACAGAATATAAAAGGATGGTAATGGAGCACAGTACACTTCTCACAGCTGGTGGAGGTTGTCATTACATGTGCCACAAGTACTCTTGGACTGTTCTCCTGTCCTCTAGTCTGACATCACTGAGATAAAATGGACAGTAATGAAGCTCAGCTAAGTGATAGCTGTGGTAATAAAGAATTGAGGCCCTGGAGCATGGCCAGAGAAGAGCAGCAAGGCTGGGGAGGGCTTTGTACCAAGAGCAGCTGAGGGAACTGGAGTTTAGTCTGCAGAAGAAGAGGCTGAGGGAGACCTCGTTGCTCTCTACAACTCCCTGAAAGGAGGTTGCAGTGAGGTGGGGGTTGAGCTGTTCTTCCAAGTAGTTAGCCCTAGGACAAAAGGAAATGAGCTTATCTGTGCCAGAGGAGCTTCAGGTTGGAGATAAGGAAAAAGTTCTTTGCTGCAAGAGTGGTCAGGGATTGGCACAGGCTGCCGAGGAGGTGGTGGAGTCACTACCCCTGAAGGTGTTCAAGAAATGTGTGGCCATGGCACTTGGGGCCATGGTTTAATGGCCACGGTGGTGTTGGGTTGCTGCTTGGACTCCATGATCCTAGAGAGCTTTTCCAATCCAAACAATTCTGTGATTCTATGAACACAGAAGGAGAAACTCAGCTCTTCATGGCAGGTATGTGAAAGTCACACTGGAATTTAGAGTTAAGGTACACAGAACTGAGGCAGTAATATTCTAAGAGCAACCAGAAAATATCTGTCAGACCCCAGAGACCAAATCCTTATGAGTTTGTAAGATTTATCCAATGAGACCTTCCAGTTTGGAAGAGAAGTTTAGTAGTGGCTTATGAAAGACTGTTCCAATAGAGGATGCTTTTGGGGAATGACATGAGCAATGACTATTCCACACATCAGTTATGACTTGGGAGCCTGCTGAGTGTATATTAATGTGGTGTGATTAATTTCCCTGGGGGATGAAATCTGCTATCTAAAACTATAGACGAGGTGGCACCCATGAATTTTTAGCAATTGTTTCTGCAAAAGTATCTTCAGAGCATTAGCAATTCCTGGCTTATGTATGAGATGAAGAAATAATCTAATATCTATCCCTCCTTCTTCACAAGGTCATTTATCCCTCCCCCACCTGACAGATTTACATGAATCACAGAATGGTAGGGGCTGGAAGGGACCTCAAAAGATCATCCAGTCCAACCCCCCTGCCAGAGCAGGGTCACCTACATGGTAGGCTGCAGAAGATGGGGCTGGGTTTTGTTGCCCTGCCCTGTTGAAGGTAATGCTGGAAACCCCTCTGCAAAATGTGCCCTTTCCTTTGCAGCTGGGCTGTCATTGATCAGCAGTGTAGCCACAGGTATGAAGTGCACACATCTGGGCCCCAGTTTTTGCCTCAGCTGGTAACCAGTGAGACTGCAAAAATAAATGAGAGTATAGAGCTGGACTTGAAACGCCTTTAATCATATCCTTGTTCCCCTGAGTATGGCCTGATTGATTGCAGATTCCAATTTTCATTCCTGGCTATCATTAAAATTTGTGAAGGTAGGGTTGAATCATACACTGGGCTTCTTGAGCCTCTTTCTTATTCAAATCATAGCCATCTCCTGGTTACAGGGAGAAGCCGAATCTATTCCTTTCTAATGGATAAATGTGCTGGGGGAACGGGGAATGTTTTTCATATTGTCACTTCCTCCTGCTTGTTTATGCTCAGGGTTGTTTTCTTTAGATCATTTGATATTCAGGCAGGCTCCTCAGCTCCCCTCACATGTATCAATTTCCAATTAACAAGAGGAGGTGGGAGCATGCAAGAGTTTGGAGCTCGTAAAAGTTTGGAGTACACCACTGCAACACCAACAATTACTAGAGGGAGAGTAATTGCTCTCCTTCAAGCCAAGCCTAGCTTTCTATCCTCTCACTAAGAGGTTTTGCAGTCATCTGTATTGGACATTTATGTGTGGATAAACCAAGCAAAGTCACTGCCTATCCCAGCAGACCTGCCAAGCACTGTGGAGCTCTGCTTTACTTAGAAGTAATTTTTTGATTTACAAGCTTTATTTCTTTCACTTCAAGGTTGTCTCAAGCAGGTATTCACAGAATCACAGAATGGGTTGGGTTGGAAGGGACCTTAAACATCATCCAGTTCCAGCCCCACTGCCGTGGGCAGGGACACCTCCCACTTAGACCAGGCTGCTCAAGGCAACCTGATAAGGGAACTTGATAACCTGCATCTAGGTCAGGCAAATCCCAGGCACAAATCCAGGCTGGGGGCAGAGTGGGTTGAGAGTAGCTCTGAAGAAAAAGACTTCAGAGGATGCTGAATGCTGAGAAGCTCCCCAGGAGCCAGCAGTGCCCTCCTGCAGCCCAGCAGGCAGCTGTGTGCTGGGCTGCAGCCAGAGGAGTGTGGGCAGCAGGGCAGAAGAGGGCATTCTGCCCCTGGACTCTGCTCTGCTGAGACCTCACCTCCAATCCTGCCTCCAGTTCTGGTGTCCCCAGCACAAGAAGGACATAGAACATGATCCAAGGGGTGGAGCACCTCTGCTATGAGGACAGGCTGAGGGAGCTGTGGTTGTTCAACCTGGAGAAGAGAAGACTCCAAGGGGACCTTAGAGCTGCCTTCCAATACCTGAAGGGATCCTGCAAGAAGGCTGCAGAGGGACTTTTCCTGAGGGTGTCTAGAGACAAGACAAAGAGGGGTGGTTTGAAGCTGAGGGAAAGCGGGGTTGGACTGGACCTTGGGAAGAAGTTTTCAGTATGAGGGTGGTGGGACTCTGAATAGGTTGGTCAGGGAGGTTGTGGTTACCTGCTGCCTGGAGGTGTTCAAGGTCAGGCTGGATGAGGCCTTGAGCAACTAAGTCTAGTTGAGAGGTGTCCCTGCCCACCACAGGGAGGTTGGAGCAGATGATCTCTGAGGTCCCTTCCAACCTAAGCCATTCTGTGGTTCTTGATGGGAGTTCAGCAATGTCTGGGGCTGAGGATCCAAGGACAATCTCAAGAACACTTCTGCCATTAAGGGAGGGAAGACTGAGTTCTCAGTTTGTTGTGCCTCTAAATAATTAATTTTTCTCCCAGGCCTCTTAATAAACTTCTCACTGGGTGTAGCACAAGTGGATGCTACAGCAGTGTGAGAGGTCTGGAGGCTATGGGCAACTTGCCTGTCATTACTGTCCCTAGATGAATGACACCATTCAAATGAAGTTGGCCAGAGTTTGTCACTTACAAATGCACTTCAGACCTTTTGTAGGAGGTCTCTCCACTGTGACCTTCAGATTGCTCAAACCTAAAAAAAAAAAAAAAAAAAGAAAAGCTTAGGAAGGAGATATTTCAGTGTCTCCAGGACTACCATTTGACAGTGCTCACAAACTGTGTGCTCTCTAAATGTTCTCCAGAGGGAATGGTCACAACTTGTGGCAGTCACAACGTGCTGAGGCTGGGTGAAAGCTGGATGCAAAGTGCAGTGTGGGTTTGGATCACATTCATTTCACTTTCATTTTATTTCTTTCCTCCAGTAACGTTTTACCAACGTTCTACTCACTGCATTTTCCATGTGCATGTTTGCCCAATGAAGCCATAAATAATAAGCAGGTTTACCTAATAAGGGAACAGAAGCAACACTCTGTAATTTATCCTACTGATCACAGCCAACCATTTACCCAAAGAGCCATTAAGCTGATGCTAAAATCATCTCCCTTGGTTGCCCATCTGTATATTATCCCTTTTGCATTTAATTTTCTGCTTCTAGTTTTCACTGCATCATATTAATACCTGCAAGGCCTCCTCCAACTCACCCATTCTCTGTGGTTGGATCTCTTTGTCTGCTGCACTTCAGTGCCAACATGTGCCCTAAGGCCAGCTGTCCATTTTATTCCCAGCTTCTCATGAATCTTTGAGGGGCACATTGAGTGCCCTTTAGGAGCTGTTGCAAAGCCTGAATGAACACATTCAGCTGAGCTCAAGCTCAGCTTTAGTGCTGTGGACTTTGAAGCTCTTCAAGCTTTCCAAACAATGCAAGCAGCAGGTACAGGTATAATAATGGAAAAAGAATTGACTAATCAGTATAAAAATGTAAGGCACCTATGCAAGTCCTGGTTTTGATGCAGTCTTGGGCTTCAGCAGCAGCAGCATGGCCAGCAGGTCAAGGGAGGTGATTCTGCTCCTCTAAACTGCTCTGGTGAGATCCCACCTGGAGCACTGCACCCAGTTCTGGAGCCCCCAGCACAAGAAGGACATGGAACTGCTGGAGCAGGTCCAGAGAAGGGCCATGAAGGTGATCAGAGAGTTATGGGGATGGGCTGAGAGAGTTAGTCCTGTTCAGCCTGGAGAAGAGAAGGCTCTGGGGAGACCTTAGAGCAGCCTTCCAGTATCTGAAGGAGGCTACAGGAGAGCTGGGCAGGGACTTCTGACAAAGGCTTGTAGTGACAGGACAAGGGGACAGGACAGGCTTTGAGCTGGGAGAGGGGAGATTGACACTGAAGATTAGGAAGAAGTTATTTATCTGAGAGTGGTGAGACACTGGAACAGGTTGCCCAGAGAAGTTGTGGACACCTCATCCCTGGAAGTGTGTAAGACCAGGCTGGATGAAGCTTTCAGCACTCTGGTCAAGTGGGAGGTGTCTCTGCCCATGGCAGGGGAGTTGGAACTGGACAATCTTTAAGGTCATTCTATGACAAACCCCAGTGCTGTTGGTATCCTCCTTCCATGGCACAAAATGATGTTTCCTTCTGTGCTTCTAATGAGGAGTACAAGCACAGACCTGAGCCAAATGGCATAGTGCTAAAAGATGACTGGCAAAGGGCTTCTGGGGAATGTGGAGAGGTGCTTAAAGTCATACATACAGAACATGCATTGCAACAACTTGCTTAGAACTGAACAGTTCTGAGGAGTTCAGTGCATTCATGATCACTGATAGATAAACTGCACTTCGGCTACCAGCTGCCTCCCAACATAAATTGCACTTCCCCTATCAGCTGCCTCCCAAAGGCCAGCCCTTGATGTCCTTTACTTTAGCCAAAGGATGTCTTACAGAACAAGACTTTTAAAGTAGAAACTTTTACAGAAGAGTTTATTTGATGTTTAGACAAACTTGGAGACCAATTTCATTCTGGCCTGGCCCCTGGTATAAGGAATTCACAGTACAAAGTAACTATGAAAGGCTGAAGTAAAACAATTCCCTTCAGAATGAGGCCATGCCTCACTCCTCCTTGAAGGCTTTTCCCATGCTGCAGTTCAGTTGTCAACTATTTTGTCTGCTCAAAGGAAAAATAAGACAAGAGGTGGTCAACAAAAGGGAATGTGCTCTTCTTTAGAAATCACAGACTATTTGAGCAAAACTGCAGAAGTGACAAGCAGACCAAAGCCATATCCCATCTCTGGGTAAGGAATGGAAAGTTCTAGCCTGAAAGGTAGACATGGCTGAGAAAGGAGGTCAAGCCACAGAATGACAGAATCACAGAACATTAGAGGTTGGAAGGGACCTCCAGAGATCACCAAGTCCAACCCCCTGCCAAAGCAGGATCACTCAGGGTAGTCTGCACAGGAATGCATCCAGGTGGGGTTTGAATGTGCCCAGAGGAGACTCCACAACCTCTCTGGGCAGCCTGCTCCAGTGCAAACTGGAGGCTCAGGATAGGAAACACCACACAACTCTCTGTAATCACACAAACCTATCACTAGGAGGGAATGGAGAATGTGAGAAAGAATTAAAGAGATGCCCTTGGGGTCCAAGTTGCCTGGCAGCTCCCCTGTTGTTTGCCTTGTTCCCACCAAGTCCCACAAATAGGTGGGTGAATCATAGAATCAAGGAACTGTTTGGGTTGGAAAAGATCTATAAGATCGTTGAGTCCAACTGTCAACCCAACACCCCCATGGCCATTAAGCCATGTCCCAAAGTGCCATGGCCACAGGTTCCTTGAACACCCCCAGGGATGGGGACTCCACCACCTCCCTGGGCAGCCTGTTCCAAAGCTTCAGTGAGGGGTGTTCCTATTTGGAAGACATTATCTTAGTCCACCTGTGCACAGGGGTAGCAGCAGTAAATCCCTGTCATCTGTAGCCTTTCTTTGCCCAACATTTGCATCTGAAAAGCAGCTGTGTGAGGGGAGACTGCTCAGGAAGAGGCACTGTCTCCTCCCTAGTTCACAGGATCACAGGATGCTAGGGGCTGGAAGGGACCTCTGGAGATCATTGAGTCACAGAATCAGAGAATTTCAGGGGCTGCAAGGGACCTCGAAAGATCAACCAGGCCAACCCCCCTGCCAGAGCAGGATCACCTACACCAGATGACACAAGAACACATCCAGGCAAGTTTTGAATATCTCCAGAGAGGGAGACTCCACAATCTCCCTGGGCAGCCTGTTCCAGTGCTCCAAGTCCAACCCCCCTGTCAGAGCAGGACCACAGAATCCAGCACAGGTCACACAGGAACACATCCAGATGGGGCTTGAATGTCTCCAGAGAAGGAGACTCCACAACCTCTCTGGGGAGCCTGCTCCAGTGCTCTGTGACCCTCACAGTGAAGAATTTCCTCCTCATGTTGAGGTGGAACCTCCTGTGCTGGAGTTTATATCCATTGCCCCTTGTCCCATGAGGGTGCTCATTGCACCCTTATCCCAGGGTCCCTCTTGACTTCCAGCCCTCAGATATGTATAGACATTTATTAAACCCCCTCTCAGTCTTCTCCCCTCCAGACTACACAGCCTCAGGCCTCTCAGCCTCTCCTCATAGGGCAGTGCTCCAGTCCCTGTGTCCATGGTTTGTTAGGACAGGAACATTGTGTTCTCTGTGGAATCAGTATGCTCTAACAAAGCCTCTCTGACATTAGGCAACAAAATAATGCATTTAATTGAAATTTGCAATACATTTTACTGAGGTTTGGTGTTTGGTTTCTTTGGGTTTTGTGTTTTGTTTTATTTTGTTTGGTTTTGTTTTGTCAGAACACACACACACACACAAAAAAAAAAAAAGAGTGAAAACCTTCCTGTGGGCATTATATCAAGAAAAACCTTAGTCAATCTAATCCTCAATTTTCTCTAGAATCTCCAGCCTTGAAGACTGAGATCTTCAAGGCCTGGGATCTTGCTAAGCCTCATAAAATAAGTGAAAAGATACTCACAACGGAAGAAAAAGTGCAGAGGGGTGGAAAGCTGGGTGGGAGCAGCAGGATAATGAAAATCATTTAAATCTCTCACAATGGGGGTTGGGCTCTTCTCACTAGTATCAGGTGATAGAAGGGGAGGAAATGGCCTGAAATTGTTTCAGGGGAGGTTCAGGTTGGAGATAAGGAAAAAGTTCTTTGCTGCAAGAGTGGTCAGGGATTGGAAAAGTCTGCTCAGGGAGGTGGTGGAGTCCCCATCCCTGGAGGTGTTCAAGAAAGGTGTGGCCATGACACCTGAGGCCATGGTTTGATAGCCATGGTGGTGTTGGGTTAATGGCTGGACTGGATGATCTTAGAGGTCTCATCCAACCAAAAAAACAATAATTCTATGATTCTATGACTGAAAGGGTTGTCAAAGAGTGGAACAGGCTCTCCAGAGATCTGGTTTATTCCTGATCCCTGGAGGCACTTAAAAGATGCAGAGATGTGGTGCTGTGGTACATGGTTTAGCACCAGCCTTGGTAGAGTTAGAGAATATTTAGACTCGATGATCTCAAAGACCTTTTTCAAGCAAAATGATTCTATGATTCAAAATCCTCTTGTGCTCTAGGAGGTTGGTTATAATTTCCTGTAAAAAAAAAAGAAACAGAGAGAGTGAAGAGGGAAATATTTTTGTGGGTTAGGAACATAGACTTTATTATAACAGAACTCTATTTTACATCCTATTCAAATACCATGGGAAAATACCATGGCAGGCATGAATCCTGTTCTATAGCATTGGGATACTGCTAATATAAGATACTTCACTGAGAGATTATATGTTAAGGTAGACATCTGTCAGTCATTATGAACAAAATGAAATGATAGACTCTGTTAAAAAATATGTTATGATGTGCTAAGCAACACCTAAAAGTATAATCATAGAATCACAGAAGGGTAGAGATTGGAAGGGTCTCTGGAGATCATCGTGTCCAACCACCCTGCCAAAGCAGGGTCACCTAAGGCAGGTCACACAAGAACACATCCAGATGGGTCCTAAAAGTCTCCAGAGGAGGCAACTCCACAACCTGCTCCAGAGCTCCAGCACCCTCACATGAGAGTAGTTTTCCTTATTTTGAGGTGGAACTTCCTGGGTTCCAGTTTGTGTCCATTGCACCTCATCCCATCACCAGGCACCACTGAAGAGAGCCTGGCCCTTTCTTGACACCCACCCCTTAGATCTTTGTAAACACCGAGAAGATCTCATTTTACTCTTCTCTAGACTAATGGGAAAGTTTTACCAGGGAATGCAAAGAGGGAAGGAAGCATCTATGAGAGTTCCAGAAGTAAACTTTCTTGAGTTGTACAGAGATTTATCTGACACTATTTAGTGGTTGTGATTATCAGGATAAAGGCTGCACCTTCCTTAAGTTTTAAATATCCCTTGGGCTGGGGGGAAAGACATTCCTGTGGGGTCTCTCCACCTTTCTGCTGGGACATCTGGCTTCCATTTAGCAGAGGAGTTGTTAGCCCAGGCAGCTTTAAAACGACGGGGAAGAGGCAACAGAAATACACTTGGCTCTTAATTGGGAAGGCGGAAGACTGCAAAACATTTAGGGCTCTAAAAATGTGAGAGCTGGAACAAAAATAAACCCATTCATGTCACAGAACATAAAAGTGATCTCAAACCTGACGCTCAAGTGGAAGTACTTGTCAGGATGCCAAGCCCAGGAGAAGGACATGGAGCGAACTGCACGCAGCAGATTGACAGACACACACCTGCAGGAACAGAGGCGGCACACGCGCGCCTCACCTCTGCCTCCCATGCTCAAACCCTCCAGCCAAGCAAAGAACAGCAATCCAAATCCTCTGTGTTGCTTTTAATAGGGATGCGAGCGATGGGAAAAGATGAAATCCCAGCAGACTCCCACTGGAAGACTGGAAAGTATCTGGGTAAATCCCAGGTGGCTGTATGTTGGTGGGACCCAGCACCTCAGGGCAGTGGAGTGGAGCTGTGACCTGATGCTGCACACCCACCAGCACCTAACAGCCTCCAATCTCACACTGCAGATGTGGCAACCTGTAGTGCTGGCAACCTGATACCTGACAGACTGCCATGGAGGTTAAGGGGAAGCAGGTACCAGTCCTCTTCTCCCCTGCTCTCCTCTCCCCTGCTCTCCTCTACCCTGCCTTCCCAAACCATTCACCTGTTAGCTGGCTTGAAGTCTTAGGTTCACAGAATGGTTTGGGTTGGAAAGGATCTTAAAGACCATCTAGTTCCAACCCCCTGCCCCGGGCAGGGACACCTCCCACCAGCCCAGGTTGCTCAAGGCCTCATCCAGCCTGGCCTTGAACACCTCCAGGGAGGGGGCAGCCACAAACTCCCTGGGCAACCTGTTCCAGTGTCTCACCATTCTCACTGGGAAGAATTTCTTCCTCATCTCCAGTCTCAATCTCCCTTCTTCCAGCTCAAAGCCATTGTCCCTCAGCCTGTCACTCCCAGGCCTTGTCAGAAGTCCCTTCGTGGCTCTCCTGTAGCCCCCTTCAGGTACTGGAAGGCTGCTCTAAAGTCTCCCTGGAGCCTTCTCTTCTCCAGGCTGAACAATACCAACTCCCTCAGCCCATCCCCACAGGGGAGGTTCTCTATCCCTCTGATCACCTTTATCATTTCTACATCAGTTCTAGAGCTCCCAGCATAAAACCCAGCACCAGGTGCCTGTGTACTCCCCCACCCTTACACCAGTATGACTTTGTACAACTTTTTCATTAAAACCTAAGAGCAGGCTGGATGGAGCCTGAGCAACCTGGGCTAGTGGGAGGTGCCCCTGTCCATGGCAGGTGGGTTGGAACTGGCTGATCTTGAAGGTCCCTTCCAACTCAAGGCATTCTGTGATTCTATGAAGTGGTGACACAGCCTAACACCTCAGAAAGCCAAGCCCACATACTATTTCCCTTCACCTTGCTCAGAAGAACTCCTTCTGTTTACCTGGACCTAATGGCCCATCCTTCCTGAAAGCCCAGGTGTCAGGAGATCTGCCTCACCCCATCCCTCTCCAAGTCCAAACAAAGAGGTAGTGTTCACTGAAGCACAGCATTTTATAGCTCACAGTGAGCAGGGAGGAGGTTTGCAGCCACTCCACCCAAATGAATTACCAGGTATAGAGGTTTTATAGTGTTGGGGGGGTTTGTTTGTTTGTTTGTTTTGTTTGGTTGTTTTTTTGGGGGGGGGGCAAATCCATGTTAGTTTGTGTAACAAAGCAAACTAATGTGTTTCACCTTTTTGGTTTTGTTTGTTTTGGTTGATTGTCTGGGTTTGGTTAGGCTTGTTTAGTTGGGGATTTTTTTTTGTGCTGTGAAAACATGAAGGTTCCTGTTGTTTCGAGGCAAACCTATCAATTGGCAGGAAAGGATTTTCAATCACAGCAGACCTTTGCTGAACCTGGATTGAATTTCCAGTTTGCAATAAACCCGGTGAGTTTCCAGTTGTCTCAGGTTCTGTTGTCATCATTAGACAATATCTCTAATTACGAGTTACCGTGCTAAGAAGAAAAACTAGTAATAATAGATTAAAAAAATCTGGAGGAAATTATGCTGATTTTGACAGTCGGACTTGATCAAAACAATTCTATGATTCTGTGCTTTAAACAGCAATTCCAGCGCCTTTATCTGTGATTCCAAATGGATTTTAGGATCCCAAGCTCTGGAAGCACCCGGACCTGCGGTGCATTCAGAGGCAGAGAAGAGGGCCTGGGGCATAGCTGGGGTCTGGCTCTGGCGAGCAGGACCTGCCCAGAGGCTGGTTGTTAGGTGAGGAAACTGCAGCACGAGTGGCAGTGCCGTTACTACGGTTCCGATTCCCATCAGGGAGGTTTCGCTGCGTGAGGAGCCGGAGAAAGCGAGGAGAGCACAGACAACACCCCCAGCCCCGAGGGCACAGCCAGGCTGCGCGGTGCCCGGCTCGCCCCGCTCAGTAGCGCGTTTCCAGCAGCCGAGCAGCCAGCAAATGGCACCGGGGCCGCTGGACTTTCCCCCCGCACGCAGCTCCAGCATCCGCCGCCCGGGACGTTCTTCCTGCCCCGATCGAGAGATTGCCTGGCGCTGGCTCCCTTCTGCCCGCTTCGCCTCCCGCTTCTCCCCCGGAGGCGGCAAGTTCCCCATGGGCAGCGGTGGTCTCGCAGAGCCGTCAGTAGGCGCTCCCGGGCTGTGCCGTGCCATGCCGAGCCGAGCGGGGCCGCTCTGAGCCAGGCTGCGCCGTGCCGGAGGGAGCGGAGAAGAACCGATCCGATCCGATGAAAGTCA
>VXBD01009168.1:49308-68005 GCA_013399975.1 Indicator maculatus | reverse complement strand
TTTTTTTTTTTTTTTTTTCAGAAAGCAGGGCAGGGGTGTGCTCATGCTTAATTTTCCTTCAGCTTGATTCTGATTTATTAGAGTGAATGTGCTTCTTTGATACTTTAAATGCCTGCAGGAATTGACTTTGAGCCAGCTCTTACTCAAAATATTAGTATTATGGTTCATATTATGGATGAATCAGGTTAGCAATACAGAGCAGCTGAAAGGCACCTTTTTGTAATTCCAGACTCTAGAGATCAGTTGCCCCTTGTTTTTTTTTTTTTTCCCTCAAGTTTTCCTGCTGTATGTTTTCACTCAAGACAGAGATGTATTAGAATATCAAACCAGCCTTGAGTACAATTCCAGATGAGATATGTTTGACTGCACATTAAAGATTCACAGGTTGGAAGGGACTCTCAAAGGTTGTTTTATCCAACCCCCTTATGGTCAGCAGGGACAACTCCAGCTAAATTTAACAAGGCTAAGGGCAGGGTTCTACACTTTGGCCACAACAACCCCAAGCAGCACTACAGGCTGGGGACAGAGTGGCTGGAGAGCAGCCAGACAGAGAGGAACCTGGAGGTGCTGGNGTTGGGCTCTTCTCCCAGGCAACCAGCAGCAGAACAAGAGGACACAGTCTCAAGCTGTGCAGGGGAGGTCTAGGCTGGGTGTTAGGAGAAAGTTCTTCACAGAGAGAGAGATTTGCCATTGGGATGTGCTGCCCAGGGAGGTGGTGGAGATGTTCAAGAGAAGCCTGGATGAGGCACTTGGTGCCATGGTCTGGTTGATTGGATAGGGCTGGGTGATAGGTTGGACTGGATGACCTTGGAGGTCTCTTCCAACCTGGTTGATTCTATGATTCTATGAGATGAGGATGTCCAAGGCCACATGGACTCCAGGCGCCCAAGCACGTCCCTGGGCAGCCTGTTCCAGTATTTCACCACTCTCATTGTGAAGAACCTCTTCCCTATGATGGGGGGAAAATTAAAATATCCCCTTCCCCTTAATTTTTAACTGCAGATCTTTCAGGTGGGTAGCTTTTGCTAGAGGTCATGTAGATGTCAGCTCTCCAAGGTGTGCATTGTAGCAGAAGAGCTCAGGAGAAGAACATAATTGTCATGCATGTTACAGTAACAGTGCAACTCCACCTCCGGCTGCTGTCTTTTGATTTGCACTGCCCATTGCCAGTGCTCCTGAGTGCTCATGACAGTGGCTGTCTAAGGCTGAAATGACACCAGTGATGGTGTCTTGTTCTGCTGCAGCACTTGTGGTGTGGTACTGTAAGCCAGGAGAGTTTGGGGTTGATGTCAATGGAGTCATAAAGGGCATCTGGACCAAGAATGTGAGTTCATGGACTGCAGGGGAAATATCATAGGATGGCTTAGGTTGGAATGGACCTGAGAGATCATCTATTCCAGACTCCCTGACATGGGCAGGGATGCCTCTCAACAGGGAGGGGACATCTGCAGCCTCTCTGGGCAACCCATTCCAGAGTCTCACCACCCTCATATTGAAGAATTTTTTGCTAAGATCCAGTCTAAACTTGCTCTCCCTCAGCTTCAAACCATTTCCCCCTTGTCCTGTCTCTAGATACCCTCAGGAAAAGTCCCTCTGCAGCCTTCCTGTAGGACCCCTTCAGGAAGTGGAAGGCCGCTCTAAGGTCCCCTTGGAGTCTTCTTTTCTGCAGGCTGAAGACCCCCAGCTCCCTCAGCCTATCCTCACAGCAGAGGTGTTCTAGCTTTGGATCATCTTTGTGGCCCTCCCTCTGGGCTTGCTCCAACAGCCCTGTGCCCTTCTAATGCTGGGGACACCAGAAGTGGATGCAGTACTTGAGGTGTGGTCTCAGCAGAGCAGAGTAAAGGGGCAGAATCCCCTCTCTTGCCCTGCTGACCACACTTCTTGTGATGCCTGCCTGGATGCAAGCTGGGGAGTGGCTGAGTGGCTGTCCTGCCAAAAAGGCACCTGGAACTGACACCTGGCTGAGTGTGAGCCGGGGTTTTGGTTGGTTGCTTTTTTTTCTTTGCCCTTTTTTTTCTGTCCACCAAGTGAACCTCATACTGGGCTGTGCTGGTAAGAACGTAGCCAGCAGGCTGGGGGAAGCTCTTGTCCCCTTGGGTTCAGTGTTGATGAAGTATTTTGTGGGGTCTTGGGGCTTTTGCACCCTTCCCATGTCTAGAAAGATGTGGAGAAACTAGAATGTTGTGAGAAGCTGATGAGCTTGAGAAGCTGAGATGATTGGAGACTGGATGGTGTAACCTACAAGGGGCACCTGAAGGGAGCTGGACTTGTTTGGTCTCCAGATGAAGAGTAAGGGAATAATCTTAGCAGGAGCTTGCAAGAGCTCAGGCAGTTACAAAGATGACAGAGCTGATCTCTTTTTAATAGCAGCCAGCACTATAGCAAGGCCACAAATAATAGCTTGTGAGGCTCAGATTGGGTGCTGTGAAACATTGCTCATGTGGAGGAGGGTGGTGGAGCAGAACAGACTGCTCCAGGGAATCCCTGTCCATGGAGCCTTCCTAGTCTGAGCTAGACAGAACCTTGGCTGATGTTAAAGTGTTAGTGACAGTTCTGCTTTGAAGGGGGTGCTTGGCCTAGATGGCCTCCAGAGGTGCCTTACAAGCAACACTTCTTTGATTCCAGTGGAGCTGGAGCCTGCAATTTCATGGAGTCTGGGAACAGGTTGATGCAGTTTGAAAATGCCTGGCACCATGGCTGGGTGATCTTTGCTCCAGAGAGACTTTTTCATAACCTTCATAACCTTTGCTCCTCCTCTGAACAGGTGGACATGTGACATGTTCCCAGCTAGCCCAGTATCAAAGAACTTGCAAAAAAAGGTTGGTTGCAGCTGAGGAATGAATTTGCAGAAATACCTAAAACCCTATTTTATTTTTTTTTCTCTCTAAATCAGTGAATTTGACCAAGTTTTATGGTTCTTAATGTAGACTCATTGATAAGCTTAAGTTACCCTGCAAGTCAAGCATGAAGGCAGCTAGGGTTTGGAATTGAACTGCTTGCTTCTGTTGTGTAGTAAGCATAGCTTTACTGGGAAGAGAGTGTGTGCAAGCTCTTCCAAAGCATTTCCACTCTTCCACAGAGAAAGGTCTTACAGTTGTATTGTGTTCAACAACAGTTGTTGAGGTGGAGCCACTCATTCCTCAGCTTCTCAAGGAGATCACCAAGTTAGAAGCTGTCCTTCCAAGAGGAAATGTTTCTGCCTGGCACAGAAATGTCTGGAGATGCCTTGCTCTGCATTGTAAGGCTTAGCTTCTCTATCACAAGCAGTGCTGAAGGTAGCTTCTCCAGATGTGACTGTAAGGTCACATTCAAATGAAAAATTAATTTAAACCAGTTCAGTTAAATAGTGTTAAACTTCTGTGTGGGTTGCTTTCATGCAGTATTAAAATGACATATTAAAATTCAGATTAGGATAATTCACCTTAGGAATGGATTAGGGTAAATTGGATTAAAGTAGACTAATTCTAGAGAAAAGAAGCTGCACAAGTTTCACAAAGTGAAATAGGTGATGACTTCAGAGGTGACACAGACTGATTTCCAATATGTTATCCTGGGGCACATGTTCCTTACTGTAATCTTAGTGCAAGAGTGTTTATGACCCAGACCTTCCTTGCTCTGCTGGACATAATCCCCAAACTGGTTTCTATAATCATAGAATCACAGCATTGCTTTGGTTGGTGAAGACCTCAAAGATAATCAAGTCCAACTGTCAGCCTAAGACCACCATGGCCATTAAACCATGAAGTGCTTGAACACTTCCAGGGATGGGGACTCTACCACCTCCCTGGGCAGCCTGTTCCAATCTCTGACCACTCTTGCTGCAAAGAAATTGTTCCTAATCTCCAGGCTGACCCTCCTATGACACAATTTCAGGCTGTTTCCTTTCTTTTCATCCCCTGAGACTAGGGAACAGAACCCACTTCACTGCAGCCTCCTTTCAGGGAGCTGTAGAGAGCAATGAGGTCTCCCCTCAGCCTCCTCTTCTCCAGACTAAACAGCCTCAGGTCCCTCAGCTGCTCCTTATAGGACTTGTCCTGTGGAGCCCCAGCTTTTTACCCTTCTCTCCTGGGAGACCTCTGAAGGCATTGTTGAACCTTCTTCCTGAATTGTGTCAGGGAGGTACATTTTTAGTGTCCCCCAACTTGGTTAGGTTAGAAGAAGAATGAACTCTAAGTCAGTTGATACATTTTGCTTCTCCATGTTGATCTCTGTAGCCCTGAGTAGCTTTCAGGCCAAGGCTGCTTTCAGGGTGTGAAGGAGGAGATGCATCTGAAGGGGTGTCCCCAGCACGACAAGAATCACTTCACCGAAGGAACAGCTTTAAGGTCTGTGGCCAGAGTGTGTCCTGTTTGTGCAGTGCTTTCACTATGATCAGGAATGATTCAGAAGGCTGAGGTCCCTGAGGCACCTTGGTGATGTGTTTTGGGGTGACACAAGGACTTGTCAGCTGTCTGCTCTCCTAACCCCCCTCAGAGCTTGAAACCAGAAGGCAGATGATGGCGAGGGGAGCGTGTCTGCTCCTTTGTGGCTGCAGTTGGCAGCCTGGCTGCTGCTGAGGTGGGTGATGGTTACAGAAGCCATGTTGGGCTCTGGCCTCCTCGGCTCCCATTCCCAGTTTCTGTGGGCATTTGCTCAGCACAGGGGGAATGAAGTCCTTCAGCTGCTATAAGCAAATGCAGCGGGAGCTGGAGCTGCGAGCGCGCTGTGTCGGCAGATTCTGGAGGGGATTAGTTTAAGTCTCCTTGAAGCTCTCTGCTCTGAAGTTATTACAGGCAGCCCTCTCTTGCTTCAAAAGCAGGAAACAAGCTGCTGCTTACCAAGGAAAACATTCCCCCTCTCCCTAACCCTCAAAACCTAACAACCCACAGAACATCACCTTTGTGTGGGATGCATTCGGTGTGGTGTAGCCTAATATTTGGGCAACAAGCTTCGGTCATATTGTCACAACTTCTGGAGCTAATAGAGTCAGGGTATTTGGTGTTTGGGAAAAGCAGTTTAGCAGTTTATGCTGGTTTTAATTTATGGTAAATTCAGTGCCCCCTTTTTTTAATTTTTTTTCCTTTGGTGAGGTTAGAATTGGAAACAGAAGCAGTTTATGTTCCACAAGTGTCAGGTTTGTATTTTTTTTAAATTAGTTTTTGTTTTTAATTGCTGTCTTAACTTCATCTGTGCTTTCAGTATGTCTTTTCCTGTGCTTTGAGTATGTCTTAAGGTAGTGGCATCTACCTTGAGGGTGGTGAGACACTGGAACAGGTTGCCCAGGGAGGTGGTGGAAGCCTCATCCCTGGAGGTGTTTAAGTCCAGGTTGATCTAGTGTGAGGTGTCCCTGCCCCTGGCAGGGGGGTTGGAACTGGATGATCCTTGAGGTCCCTTCCAACCTTAACAATGATTATGATTCTATCTTGCTCTAACTGCCCAGTGACTTAATTCGCTAGGTCAGATAGAAGCTCATTACCCCTTTCTAAATAGTGCCTGCTAATTAATTCATGCCACTTTTTGGGGTGGTTTTTTTTTTTTGTTTTGTTTTGTTTTGTTTTTTTTTTTATAATCAGAAGCATTGGATTTGTAACTGTTCTGTGATCCTTAAAGCCCACCTTTGTACCAAAACCCCTGAGTTGTTCCTACGGCAACATAAGCTTCAGGCTTTGTAAAGTATAAAGTGTTGTGGTGATGGACAGTTCAGCCTCGGTCCTCAATATCCAAGCATGAGATTTTCAGAGTATCATTAAGGTTGGAGAAAACCAAGATTGAGCTGAAAGAGGGGAATTAGAGATTAGGAAGAAATCTTTCCAGTGAGGGTGGTGAGACACTGGAACAGGTGGCTCAGGGAAGTTGTGGCTGCCCCCTCCCTGGAGGTGTTCAAGGCCAGGCTGGATGAAGCCTTGAGCAACCTGGGCTGGTGGGAGGTGTCCCTGCCCATGGCAGTAGGATTGGAACTGGATCATCTTTAGATCCCTTCCAGCCTAAATCATTCTATGAATCTATGATTGTGTGGTGTTTTGCTTTGTCACTCTCTGTGCCTCGTTTGCATGCTGTGTTTTTAGTGTGGTGAAGAATTTGATGCACGCTCAGGAAAAATCACACAGGACTAGCAACTTTTTGTCATGAAAAACATATACTGTGAAGGCAAATGAGTGGTTAATCACACAATGCTTGCTTCAAAATTCTGCCTTGAGAAAGAGCAGGAGCTTCAGTTGTGGAAAGAACCCATCTCTCCCACTTGGCTGCTGGTAACATTTCCCATGGAAGTGTTGGTACTGCTGACCCAGATTTGTTTTGGTAGATTGCTCCTGATGACTCCCTGTCATAAAAACACTAGAGATAATGGTGAGTGACTGAAATGCTTTTCAAGAAGGGAAACCACAATGTTAATGAACCTGAAGAAAAATGGGGAAGTCAACAAACAGTGGAAGCATGAAAGTGAGGAGACTGTATTTAGTAGGGTGGCTTAGTTATTTGTTTTTTGATTCTGGCATTGTGGTGATTTGATTTTATTTTGTTTCATTTTTTTCCTCCCTCTAATCCACAGTTTAAAAAGTCTGACACTAGACAGGGGTCAAATTCTGATCAGATAGGTGTAGTACTGGAAGGGAGGTGTGGGAAAAAAAAACAAAGGTAGATTGTTTGCTGGCCTAGACCTTTGAATCCCATTTTTAAATGTCTTGCTGAATGCAATTGGAACTTTCACAGATCCCTGGAATTCCTGGGAGTATGCTTTGACTCCACAGGATTTTTCTTGCTTGTTCTTCTTAAACTGGCTGTACTTAAAGTTAAGCAGCCTTGGTCAGAGACCCAAAACAATGAGTATAAACTTTGTGGTTTCCAATTAAAACTTCTCATGCTCAAGAATCCCAGAATGCCAGGTTGGAAGGGACCCCAAGGATCATCTGATCCAACCTTTCTAGGTGATGGTGGTGATATTGTAGATGAAATGAGCTGGCCCAGCAGCCTGTCAGCTTAAGTCTTCAAACTGTCCAATGCAGGGGAATCCACTGCTTCTCTTGGGAGGTGAGGGTGGTGGAACACTGGAACAGGTTGCCCAGGGAGGTGGTTGAGGCTCCCTCCCTGGAGATATTCCCGGCGAGGCTTGCCGAGCCCCTGGGCTACCTGATCTAGTTGAGAATGTCCCTGCTGACTGTGGGGAGGTCAGACTGGATGACCTTTCAAAGTCCTTTCAGGCCCTGACCCTTCTATGATTCCAATGTCCAACTGTTCTCATGGTGAAACATTTTCTTGTGGATTCCAATCCCATTGTTTTTTGTGGTTTTTTTTTGTTTTGCTGACTAGGGCGAACGAAACACAAATTCTTCAGCTTTCCAGGCTGCATCTGTAAAATAATTTTGAATACAGTGTGTGGGATTCAACTCACTGGTGGAAACTGGTTTGTTTAGAAGTATGTCAAAACCAATTAAATTCCTATCCTGTGTGGTTTTGTGCGTTGGAGAACGTTCTGTATAGGATCGTAGAGCTTTCCTTGGATTCTGTGGTAGTAATATGTGCTGCTTGAATGAGTTGATTAACACTGCTGGCAATCCAAGTAGCAGGAAAAACCTGAGGAGAAATTATGTTCAAGTGGGTAGCCACTTGCAATATGATACCATTCTGTAAATTCCTAGAGCCAGATTAGTATGATCTGCTTTATTCTTACAAATGCAGGCCTTGGGGCTTTCTTCCTTGTCAAGTTAGTAGGCTGGAGTCACAGCTGACTGCAGAGCCATATGTGTTATGGATATTACATACTGCTAGCTCCAAGGAGGAGGCAAGAAATGAGAAGTGTGAGTATTTTTATTTGCAGGCTAGGTTGATGTAAGCTTCTAATGGAGAGAGAGAGAGGCGATTTTTACAGAGCATTTGGCACTGTGAGCTGAAAAACTCCAATCTGCTTATGTTCAGGAAGATTGGTGCTTCATTTGCCTCTGTGTTTCTAGGAACACCTTAATTAAAGAAGAAATCTCTCCAGCAGTGCTGAAGCAATGCTGCAAGGTTGTTATACCTGATTTCAGTGGAGTGCCTGCCTCTTGCTGGAGCATGTTGGTGAATTAAACATGATTTTGCTCTCCCCTTTTTACACGAGGTGAGGACCACTTTAAAAGTTGTCAGTGCACATACTCCTATATAAAGAGGGTTTGGTGGGGGGTTTTTTTTGGGTGTCTTTCTCAATAGTTGATTATTGTTACTCTCTATTTGTAGAATGATAGAATGGTTTGGGTTGGGTTGAACTGGATGATCTCTGAGGTCTTTTCCAATCTTAATGGTCATCCAATTCCAACCCCACTGCCATGGGCAGGGACACCTCCCACCAGCCCAGGTTGCTCAAGGCCTCCTCCAGCCTGGCCTTGAACACCTCCAGGGAGGAGCAGTCCTTTGCTTTTGATAATGCAAACAGAAGGGAAAACAGGAGAGGAACTGAGTAAGATGAAAAGGTTATTCTTCATGCTGGCAAGTTGCAAGCTTTTGATTCAGAGGCTATGTTTCTGGGCTTTTTGGAGATAACTGCAAGTTGGATTTCCATCATGTGGTTATTGATTTGTGGGGCCTAAGGTATAATTTGGAGCTGATTTTTAAAGTGCTTTTTGGGGTTTGGGTGGAGGGTTGCTTCCATCCTGGCTGGAGGGTTACTTCCAGCACCTGAAGGCAGATGCTTGCTGAGGGTCTTGGTTCCTCTGAAACAGAAACTCCAGACAGGTACAGAGCTGCCTTAGGACCAGGGATCTGTGCTTCTGCCTGTTCCATTCTGGATTTCTTTGACCTTCCTGCTCAACCTGCTCTGAGGATGGTAATCAACTTCCCTGCAAAGACTGGAAAAAGTGGCAAGAGTCTGGAACCTGGGAAGTTCCGCCTCAACATGAGGGGAAACTTATTTCTTGTGAAGATGCTGGAGGCTTGGAGCAGGCTGCCCTGAGAGGTTGTGGAGTTTTCTTCTCAGGAGACTTTTATGACCTGTCTGGATGTGTTCCTGTGTGACCTGCCCTGCGTGATCCTGCTCTGGCAGGGGTTTGGACTTGATCTCCAGAGATCTCTTCCAATCCCTTCCATTCTGTGATTCTGAGACTGGCTGAAGCTTCTGACTTGTGAGCTGTGGAAGACAGCATTGCTCATGGTAGCTTTAGGCTGTCATGGGTTCAGGCTGAACTTTACATACAGGTTTAGTGCTCTGGAAAGTAGGTGGTTATGGTAATTGCATCTCCAAGACTCCTTCATTTCTGTGAATGGAGTGTGAAAGCAAGGGTATTTTTCACTTCCCCACATGCCTGAGTAGAGTTTGACTGTTGTCTAAATAACTTAACCCAAATGTGTTATTAACATTTTCAAGATGGTAAGCAGTTTTTTTTCCCCCCCTGGTTTTCAATGAGGAAAAAGGTTTGGAGGTCGGTTTCTTGCCAGCTAACCTGAATTGGCATTTCCCTGGTGCTTCTCTTCTCCTTTCCTTGGCATGAGCCTGCCTGTTCCTGGTTTGCCAGTCCAGCCTGATAATCCAGCAGGAAACTGTTGCTGGAGGTGCTGTGCAGGTGGAAGGGAGGGCCAGGAGCAGTGCTGTGCTGCAGGGAGGTAGCGGAGCCAGGGGTGATCCCTGGGGTTGAGCTCCGGATCTCTGCCGGTGTGGCTCAGGTGCACGAAGGGTGGAGGCCCAAGTCAGTGTGCCAGCAGAGTATCACAGAGTCACAGGGTGGTGGGGTTGACAAAGGACCTCTGGAGAGCATTGAGTCCAACCCCCCTGCCAAGGCAGCATCACCCAGGGCAGGTCACACAGGAACACATCCAAGCGGCTCTTGAAAGGCTCCGGAGAAGGAGACTCCACAACCTCTCTGGACAGCCTGCTCCAGGGCTATGTCATCCTTAAAGACATCCCTGCTCATGTTGAGGTGGGACTTACTATGTTCCAGTTTGTGCCTCTTACCCCTTGTCCTGTCACTGGACACCACTGAAAAAAGCCTGGTCCCATCCTCCTGACAGCACCCTTTAAGTGTTGATCAGCATTGATGAGATCCTCCTCAGTCTGCTCTTCTCCAGACTAAACAGCCCCAATTCTCTCAGTCCTCCTGTTCCAGTCCCCTCATCTTCCTTGTAGCCCTTTGCTGTACCCTCTCCAGCAAGTCCCTGTCCTTGTAGTAAGGGTAATTAATGTTAAATCATGCTCCTAGGTTTTCCCTACATCTGTCATTGTTTACTGACAAACTTCCATTTTTTTTCCTCCATGAAACATGAGTGAGTAATTTTTTTTTTTCTTCAGAGTTAAGGCTGTGTGTAGTGCTTCAGCTTGTGTTGACTGCCTGCTGTTGGCTAGCAAGGGTGAGGTGCCCACTCCTCCTGCTCTCCACAGTTACAGCTGCAGCTGAGAGGCTGGAAATGCTCCAGGATCCTCCACTGCATCCTAGATACACAGCAATAAATTCTGCACTCCCATCTTCAGCTGTGTGCTGGCTTGACCAACTCAAATGCCTGTGCTCTCTGTAAGCCTTCTCTTTGAAAACATCCCCAGCTCCTGTGTCTCCTCTGACTCTTTATTAATATCTGTTTTTAACTGCTCAGGAAGGCTGTAATGTTCCCTTAAAGGGGTTTGTGTGGTTGTAGCTGTGAGGTTATATTTATATATCTACCCATGTATTTCCCCCCACCCCCTGCCCTGTGATCTGAGTGGTAAAAGGTCAGAATTGGTAATCAAATCTGTGTTCCTTTCTGGTCTCAAAATGTCTACTTGCCTTATTATAAATTATTTATCAGTGGGGCTGTTTGTAACTTTTCTTGGCTAGCAGGTGGAAACCTTTTTATAAGCTGCGTTCCTATTGCCTTAAATCTTTTTTTTTTTTTTCTTTTTTCAAGCAGTCCTCCTTCAATGTTAAGGCAAATAGGGAGGCAGCCTGCTTCTGATGTTACCTAATTTCATGCTGAAAGACTTGAAAAGGACAGGCTAGTGAAACCATTTCCATTTTTTTTTTAATCAAAGTAACGTTGAGATCCCTCTGGGGATGGCTTTAGTCCCACCTGAAGGTTTCTACAGTGATTTCTCTTCAGAAACTTGAAACCAGGGAGTGTTTCTGTGGCTCTGTGTTTTGCCACTCTAGGTTTAGTACCTTCTTTTTCATAAAGCACTGAAAATGATACCTATTCTAGATAAATCACCCTAATTATATCCTTCCCCTCTAATTATATGTGTGGTATTATTAGGTGGCATTAAAGATGCAAATGATGAACGTCTATTGTTTGCTGATTTATTCTTAATATTGTGGTTCCAGGGCTCTTGTTTCCTGAACTGTTGGTCCTGCCAGCGCTGTGTGAAGTTCTAGGCTGCCTCTTCCAACCACAATTTTATTTTAGGGGGTTCCATCTTCCATTTGATGTAGACACAACCAGACTCTGACTAACACTTGGAACAGATCTGTGTTTTTCTTGGAGGGGAGACAGTGTAAGGTGATTAAACACCTCAGAGCATATTAACTGCATGGTACAGACTGTCTTGAAGCCTAGAGCTTTTTATCTGGGATACTCTGGTTATTCTGAAAGGGGTTGAAGTGGCCAAGTGATACTAATTGGAGTAATTTTGATAGTCCTGTTAACAGGAATACACAGTTAGGGAATGCTGGATAGAGCCTCTTTGTGTTGCCAGCAGCAGTATTGCCCATTAAACATCTTACTGCATTTGCATTTACTGCAGCTCTGGGGGTTTTCTTGTTTGTTTTGCTCATCTGTTTTTTTGTTTTTTTTTTTTTTGAGTAAAAAAGCTGTTGGCCAGTGGCTGCTGTGGCCTTTGAAGTTTGCCTTGCTGAAAACCAGTCAGGATGTAACTTGTGTTCAATACTGACCTGGAGGATGCTCTGGCAAGGGGGTGGACTGGAGGTGTTCCAGAGATGTGTGACCATGGCACTTTGGGACATGGCTTAATGGCCTTGGGGGGGTTGGGTTGATGGTTGGACTGGATGATCTTAGAGGGTTTGTCCAACTGAAGCAACTCTATGAGTGCTGGGAGAGAAGGGCCTGTAGAGGGCTGTTCTTGACTGACCCTACATGTTCTGGATTTTGAACTCCTTCACTTTTCGTCCCTGTTTCTGGCTCCTCCTTTTTTGGTGTGTTTTTGTTGTTTGTGTGTTGTTGTTTTGTTTGTTTGTTGTTTTTTTAAATTTTATTTTAAAAGGGACAGGAACAATTATAGATAAAAGTGACAAGCAATAAATGAATCATAGAATGCCTTAGACTGGAAGGGACCTTAGAGATCATCGACTCCATCCCCCCTGCCATGAGCAGGGCAGCCTCTCCACAGGACTTGGCTGCACAAAGGCCCTATCCAACCTGCCCCAGGGATGGGGCATCCACAGCTTCCCTGGGAGATTAAATTTGGCTTGCACTGGTTGGAAAAGAAAATTTCATCTAATGAGAACAGTGGAAAAACAAAGGAATGCAACAAGAATAGAGGAAAAAGAAAAAAAAGAGTGACATTGGAGGAGATACAGATGATCTCTGGAGGTCCTTCCTAGCCCCCACCATTCTCTGATGTAAATACACAAGCATTTGATTTTTGACTCACTGCTCCTAGAAGACATTTTTATGTTTTTAAAACGTGTGGGGTTTTTTTCTTCTCCTGAATTAATCACTTAAATTTTAGCATTGTTATGTTAGCATTGTATGGTCTTGTGTCTAAGCTTAGAATCAGGGTTTGTGCTTCAGGGGCATTTGGAAACAAATCCTCATATAGAAAATTCCTCCCTCTGTACTCTGCCCTGGTGAGGCCACATCTGGAGTATTGTGTCCAGTTCTGAGTCCCTCAGTTCAAGAAGGACCTCAGGGAACTGCTTGAGAGAGTCCATCCCAGAACCACAGAGCTGCTGCAGGCAGTGGAACATCTCCTGTGAGGCCAGGCTGAGGGAGCTGGGGCTTGGAGCAGAGGAGCCTGAGGGCTGCCCTCATTGCTGGGGATGAAGATGTGCAGGGCTGGAGCCAGGCTCTGCTCAGGGATGTCCAAGGACAGCACAAGGAGCACTGGGGGCAAGGTGGAACAGAAGAGGTGCCACAGGAACAGAAGGGAAACCTTTGTGACTGTGAGGGTGCTGGAGGCCTGGAGCAGGCTGCCCAGAGAGGTTGTGGAGTCTCCTGCTCTGGAGGCATTCAAAACCCACCTGGATGTGTTCTGTGTGACCTGCCCTGGGTGCTCCTGCTCTGGCAGGGATGTTGGACTCAATTTTTCAAGGTCCCTTCCACTGGCTAACATTCTGTGATTCTGTGATCTCGTTGCAGTCAAGAAAAGTGGAACTGCAGATCCAGATTGTGACTGTTGTTGTTGTCTCAGTAGTGTTGGCTCTGTCTAGAGGAAACAGTAGAAAAAATGCATATTGTTGTTCTGTATTGTGCAGGCAGAGTGCAGTCTGTGGTGGTGACTTACTCTCATGGTTGAGTCATTCATCTCCAGTTTGCAGCTGTGGAAAATAAAGGGGGTCTCTGGGAAGAGATAAACATAGCTTAGAGAGGTTGCTATGCTGCAGGCTGGCTTTTGGCTGTCATTTCAGGAGGGACAGGGAGCTCTGTGGTGTCTGAGAGGTGTTGAGTTTGATGGTTTGATGGCAGTGGTATGTTCATGTGATGTTAGATATGGTTTTGCTCAGGATTGTCTCAAGACAAAATACTTGGTTGCTGTTTAGTCCTTATAATCATAGAATTTTTAGGGTTGGAGGGGTCATCTAGTTCCAATCTGCCTGCCATGGGCAGGGACACCTCACACTAGATCAGTTTGCTCAGAGCCACATCCAACTTGGCCTCAAAAACCTCCAGGGATGAGGCTTCCACCACCTCCCTAACACCGACTCAGAGTTAATTAACTGGGTGTTAATTGGAACATTTCATTGTTCTACCATTCAGACAGATAAGAAAACGATACCTCTGATCTTTGGGAATGACTGCAAAGGGGCTGTGAGGAAGGTGAGGGTAGAGCAGTAAACATTTTAAATGTGTTCTGAGTTAACATTTGGCTACAAAATTCCTTCTGGAGGTGAAAGTTGCAACTGTCCTCATCTTGAATCTTCTTGAAAGGTCCAAGTTGGTTCTAGCTCTCTTGTAAGAGTCCAGCTTTATGGTATGTAAGGTATTCCTTTTAATGCTTCTGGGAGATCTCAGAATAGATGCCTGCATTTTCTCACCCATCCCATTTAATTTTTGTTGGTCATTAAATTTATGTAGAACATGGAAGGAGGAGGACAAGACCAATAGGATTATTCTGAAATGATTTATGATGTTCCCTTGGCCATCACTGTAAGAACTGGAGGCTTTATGAAAGCCAGGAGGTGTGAGGTTATAACTTCCCTGCTTGTTTGTGGGCTTTAGTTACCTTCTCTCAGAGAATGTCTGCAAATGAGTAGCAGAATGCACAGCAGATTAAAAAAAAAAAATTAAAAAAGAAAATCACACTTTACATAACACAGCAGTGTTTGGTAATCTCACACCTTGGAGATGCAAAGTGTCTGTGTTGGAGGTAACAGAAAACATGAAATCACAGGTGCTTGTGGTTGCAAACTAACTTTGGAATGGAGAGGAGTGGCAGTTTATCCCTTTGGATCACTTCAAAATGGCTAATTCTGATAAATAGGTTGGGACTCTGCTTTGCTGCAGGGTCTGCAGCAGGAAAACCTCTGAGAGCAGTGAAGAAGTAATCTTCCTCTTCACTGACTGCTCCACTTTATCTGTGGAAGAAACCCTTTGAAAACCTGCTCTTTATCTTCCTCTTTGATTTTTGTCTCCTTTGACTTCTGTTCTTGCAAGATAATGGAGGAAAGTTTTCAAGTTAGCCAATTTCATAACTTTTGAGCAGTAGTATGAAGTCTGAAGACTTCTACTGTGAGCTTAACTTAAACTACACTACTGCTAAGTTTGGGCACAGCTGGAAACTTCCAACTGGTTTAAACTTTTGACTGTTTCTAACAAAGCACTTTGTGAGGGAATTTGTTGTTTCTGGAGTGCTCTAGATGTGGGTGGCTCTTTATTCCCTTTAGAAACAAAAGCCTAATTTCCCTTCTCTAGAAAGCTTCTGATTTGAGGTGCAAACTGTGGAGGGATAAGAGTGTGAGCAGGAAAAAAGGTATGGTCTATGACCTAGGTTGGGTTAATCCTCAATATCAATCCAGGCTGTGGGCTGAGGAGATTGAGAGCAGCCCTGCCGAAAAGGACTTGGAGTGCTGGTGGGGGAGAAGCTGGACAGGAGCCAGCAATGGGCACTGGCAGCACAGAAGGCCAAGGGCAGCCTGGGCTGCATCCAAAGCAGTGTGGCCAGAGCTGGAGAGAGGGGATCCTGCCCCTCTGCTCTTATGAGACCTCACATGGAGTCCATCTGTGGGACCCATAACAGAAGAGAGACATGGAGTGGCTGGAGCAGGTCTGGGGGAGGGCCACAAAGATGGTCAGAAGGCTGGAGCACCTCTCCTATGAATACAACAGGCTGGGAGAATTGGGGTTGTTCAGCATGGAGAAGAGAAGGCTTCAGGGAGGGTTAGAGCAGTCTTTCAATACCTGAAGAGCACAGGAGAGCTGGGAAGGGATTTTTCACAAGGGGTTTGTAGTGACAGGACGAGGCACAATGGCTCTGAAACTGGAGTATGGTAGGTTTAGGTTGGACATTATGAGGAAGCTCTTCACAATGAGTGGTAAAATACTGGAAGAGGTTGCCTAGGGATGTGGTGGAGGCCCCATCCTTTGAGTCCTGAGCATCCTGATGTAATTGGAGATGTCCCTGCTGACTACAGGGAGATCAGACAAGATGACCTCTGAAGGTTCCTTCCAGCCCTGTGCAATCTGTGTGATTTAAAAGATGGAAGTACTGATTTAGTTTTCAGATTTCTTTTTGTTTTAAGTAAAAGCTTCATAGAAAACCCTCTACCTGCCCACTAGAAGTAGCAATTTTAGTGGGCAATAGGAAGGCTGAAAATGCAGCAGGTTATGAGCCCATAATTTACGATCCAGCGTGCAAGCACATAGGAAGGTAATAACAGAAGTTAGTAGAGGAGGTGAAAGTGCCATTTTTCATGGAGGTTGAATCTACAGGACAGCATTAACTTGGTAAACATTTTAGTGAAGGTCAGTGTTAGCCAGGCAGTGATTTATAAGGAATGGCATAATTTTTTTTGGTCAGCACCCAAAGTAAGGTTTAACTTCCATCCAGAATCGCTCATTACTTGGTGGTGTTTCTTCCACTCCCTCCTGGGCCTGCACCCTTCCCCCACCCCTTTCACAAGCATTCCAAAGATAGCCCAGCAATACTCTTGGGGAAAATCAACTTGAAGGCTCTGGAGCTCTGGTTGTAAGGAGGAGATTAGATTTGTTTGGACAGGAATGCAGAGCTGAGTTGCTCAGAGCGTGGTGTCACGCCAGTGCACGGAGATTGCTCTAACAAACAAATGCTCACATTTTATTTTCCATCTATTGCTGTTAGGAGATCTGTTTCTGCAAGCAGCCTGCATTGGAGGTGGTAGAAAACATCAGAGAATTTCAGATGCTTGTTTGTAAATTCCCAAAGCTTGCTTTTTTTTATTTTAATGTGTGAGAGAGGAGCAGTTAACTTTTTCTTTCAATTTCTTAGGGGGGGATACCCTCTTCTGGGTAATTCTATGTGCACTTTTATAAGTGTTACTTATAAAAGCAACACTAACTTGAACCAAAGAAATATGTTTTGCCAGGTGTGTGATTTCACAGGTGTTGCACATGTGAATTCTACCTTCTTTCTGTCAGCATAAAATCCTGTGTGGTGCTCAAGAAATGTATCAGAAAAATGGCTGGGGTTTGTACAGAGTGCATGCAATGCCTTGTATTAATCTTCTGACTCTAAACTTTGAGTTCTCTTGGAATTTCAAGCTTCATGTATGGAGCATTATCTATCTATTTATTTGCTTGTTTGTTTATTTAAAGAGTGGTGTCTGGATTATTTGCAGAAGATCTCTTCTGAGGAGATCTTATTGTGACCAGCCGGTATCTGAAGAAAGCTGGGGAGGGACTTTTAAGGGTGTCAGGGAGTGATAGGACTGGGGGGAATGGAACAAAACTAGAAATGGGGAGATTCAGTTTGAATTTAGGAAGAAGTTCTTCCCCATGAGGGTGGTGAGACACTGGCACAGGTTGCCCAGGGAGGTGGTGGAAGCCTCATCCCTGGAGGTTTTTGCAGCCAGGTTGGATGTGGCTGTGAGCAACCTGCTGTAGTGTGAGGTGTCCCTGCCCATGGCAGGGGGGTTGGAACTGGCTGATCCTTGAGGTCCCTTCCAATCCTGACAATGCTATGATTCTTTGGAAAATAATCAGTGACCCAAGTGAATGCTTTAAAAGTATTGGGGAAAAAGCCTTAAGAAAAGACTTGAGGTGAATATTTTGGCTGTCCACACTTCACACCAAAGCACATTTTTCTTCTCTAGCCATTTGAGTGTGGGCCTGAAAGGATTTCTGGTGTTTCCAAGTTGTCATCTTCCAGCTAGCTGGGACCTGTTGGAATGGTGGATGGGGGAGACATTGCCTGCTGTAGTGAGGTTTAAACTTCATGCCAGATGAACTCATGTGGCCATGAAGGTGATTGAAAGCTGTAGAGGTTATCGGTATATGGTATCTCCTGCTGAGAGCATAAGCATAGCCCATGAAGACTGTGTTTGAGGGCCCTTTTGGAGCCTTTAGGAAGGCAAGTGGCAAGAAGTGTCCAGCTGAGCTCAACCCAACTTGTGGAGCTTGGCCTTTAAGCTTGTTGTGTAAGAGGACTTTTGTAGGTACTTGAGCATTTCTTTATTGATACAGATGAAGCTGCTTTGCTTCCCATTTCAATAAAAAATAATGCAGTCTGTGGGAAAGTCTCATGGTCCTGTGCTTCACCAAGCTGTTGGGAGTTGGTCTGAGCTTGTCAGATTTCAGACTCCGTAAGCTCTGTGTATTCTCTTCTTGCCTTGATCAAATTTTTTTCCTCCTTTCCGGGATAAGCAAAAAAAGCTTTCAAGTGTATGTGGGGGGAAGTTCACACTTCCTCAAGTACTGGTGTCAAGTCTAGGATTGTAGAATCATTTAATTTATGAAGTCCCTTGAGATTGTGTCCAGACATTCTCTAATTCTACCAAGGCTGCTGCTAACCCATGTCCCTCAGCTCCACATCTCTGCCTCACTGAAGCATCTCCAGGGATTGGGGACTCAACCACCTCCCTGTGCATCCTGTTCCATTCTTTGAGAAACCTTCCAGTGAAGAGGTTTCTTTTAATATCCAACCTAAACTCCCCCTAGTGCAACTTGAGGCCATTTCCTCTTCTCCTATCACTTGTTACTCGGAAGAAGGGACAAACACCCACCTGCTCCAGCCTCCCTTCAGGGAGCTGTCGAGAGTGAGGAGTGCCTCATCTTCTCCAGACTAAATACCCCCAGTTCCCTCATTTGCTCCCCACCAGCCCTGTTCTCCAGACCCTGCATGACTTTGTTGTCCTTCTTTGTACTCACTCCAGCACCTTCTTGCAGTGAGGGTCCCAAAACTGATCCCAATACTGAAGATGTTGCCTCACCAGTGCTGAGTCCGGGGGGACAATGCTTCCTGGTCCCGTGTGCTCTGTTTGGGTGTTTTTTTTTCTTTCTAGCGCTTACTTGCTGTTCGCTTTGGCTTTTTCCGCTGCCTAGTCTCTCTTTACCTCGGCCGAGGCGGTGCGGGCTGGGCTGGCGGCGGCCAGCAGGTGGCGGTAGAGAACAGGCGCAGGGAGCGCGGCCCGGCTCT
>VXBD01009168.1:39081-49239 GCA_013399975.1 Indicator maculatus | reverse complement strand
CCGGGCAGCGGAGCGGCCCCGCCGGCAGCGGCTCCCCGGGCCCGGGCCTGCAGCCGCCGCTCTTAAACTGCTGTTTCAAATGGGGTGTGTGTGAAAGTGAGTCGTTTGTTTGTTTGGAGCTTTTGCTAGCGCAAACCTGGGGGAAGAGAGATGATAAAACCTGAGCCATGCCTGCGTCTACGTTTTAATCAAACGTGTGCTTTTAGAGCTGGAGTGTGCTGTACGTGGGTGGAGACTGATTTACTGGGGGTCGTGTGAACTTTGGAGTAATAAATTCCTCATCTGTCACATGTGGAATCAGAATCTCTTGGATTTGTGGCAGCCATCCCCCTTTCCCCACAGGTTTATAGGGATCCATGCATTTGAGGTAAAAAACTGGAGGAACATGAAAAATGAATGAAGTCTGTTAGCTGTGTCAAAGAGCTGATGGAGCTGGAACCGTCAGGAATTCAGATGTAGAAATGTAACAGTGAAATACCTCCTCTGCTTTCACTCCTATCTTCTTCCAGTCATGAAACCCTACATTTTACTTGACCATTTTACAAGGCTGTGCAACTAATTGTTGCTGTTTGAGCAATGATTCTTGCACCCCATCCTGGTTTGTCTTGGGAAGGGCCATTTTGCCCACAGTTTTAACCAGCCAAGGACAGGAGATATAGAGAAGTACAGAATGGTTTGGATTGGGAGTGACCTCCAAAGGTCATTTAGATCCCCTTTTGCAGTAAGCAGGGGCATCTAAGGTGTGTGCAGCCGGTGGCAAGGGCTTCCTATTGATGTGTGGCTGGAAGAGAGCCTTACACTGTCCTGCTCTTAATCTGAATTTTGGAGTTCTGCTGCTTGAAGGAGCAGTCATTGGTGGCATAGGGCTGCTGTTGTCTGAGTGGCACCCATGAAGCATCTCCAGAGTGTGAGGGAGGCTGGAGCTCACCCCATCCACCCTTGGTGGGTGAATTGCTGTCTTGATGCTTCTTAACCATCTTAATTCTAGGACTAGGGGGAATGGAATAAAGCTGGAAGTGGGGAGATTCAGGCTGGACGTGAGGAAGAAGTTCTTCCCCATGAGAGTGGTGAGAGCCTGGAATGGGTTGTCCAGGGAGGTGGTTGAGGCTCCATCCCTGGAGGTGTTTGCAGCCAGGCTGGATGAGGCTCTGGGCAGCCTGATGTAGTGTGAGGTGTCCCTGCCCATGGCAGGGGGGTTGGAACTGGCTGATCCTTGTGGTCCCTTCCAACCCTGACTGATTCTATGATTCTATGATTTTGGGACCACATGCACTATGTTTTGTGAAGTTTTGCATCACGAACAATACGATTCCCACCTCAACAGAAGGGAAAACTTCTTTACTGTAAGGGTGATGGAGCCCTGGAGCAGGCTGCCCAGAGAGGTGGTGGAGTCTCCTTCTCTGGAGACTTTCAGGACCCCTCTGGACAAGTTCCTGCATGACCTGCCCTCAGTGACCCTGCTTTGGCAGTGGGGTTGGACTCAATCTCTGGAGGTTCCTTTAACCCATTGATCTCTGGTTTACAATTGCTTCAAGAAACAGAAAGCAACCATGAGGACAAAGAGGCGGAAAATGGAGTGGGTGGTGTGTGAACAGGCACCTCATTGCTAGCTTGCCACAGGAGTGTTAGTTGTGTGTTTTGAACTGTGTTATCTGTCTGAGTTCTGGGCCTTTGGAAATAGTCTGCTATTCAAAGTCGTAAGTAGCATAGCTCATTATTATTTAATACCTGTAATGTCTTTTGTTTTCTCTGTCATCTGTACCTAGTGTTGAAGTGCTTAGCTACAGAAGAGCAAAGCAGTTGAGTTTTTGAAGTTCCCCTTTCCTGCCTCTTTCCCTCCATTTTGAAGTTCTGAAACGCTCTAAAAGGCTCTTCTGGAAAATCGATTTGCTGTTTGTGTTGGCTTAATGCTTAACACTCACTGTGTGTCCTTTGTACAGGCAGCTGTGGAATGCTCTGTTGCAGCAGGGTTTGTGTGGTTTCTGACATGCTAAATACAGTGAGAAACTTCCTGGCTGGAGGAAAGGATTTAACTTTGTGTCCCAGTGTTTATATTTTTGGAAGGAGTAACATTTTAAGAGTAATGTGTCCAGAGTCCTGTGCACAAATGTTTTATGCAACCTTGTACAACATTTCCTATGTTGCACTTTGAGAGTGAATTTGATATTCTGCTTCTAGGAAGCATTTTGTTGCACTTGTGTTACAGTGGAGCCTGAGCTGGGAAAGGATAGAAGTTGAACTGTGCTGGGTATTGGAAAAATGACACAATGAAGTTTATTTTCTTTCTGTTGTTCGTTTTTCCACACTGGAAAGAAAAGTAAATGTTCATCCTGAACACTTACTAATTAATAATGTTATGCTGGTCTCTCTGTGAACTTGCTGAGCATCTCAGGTATTCACAGGGCACTGCCTCATGTGGAATCTGCTTTGTCAAAAAGAGCAAAGGAAGATCACAGAACGTTAGGGTTTGGAAGGGACTTCTGGAGATCATCTATTCCAGTCCCCTTGCTAAAGCAGGTTCACCCAGGGCAGGTCACACAGGAATGCATCCAGATAGGTTTTGAAAGTCACCAGAGGAGAGGACTTCACAACCTCTCTGGGCAGCCTCCTCCAGGGCTCTCTCAGCCTCACAGTAAAGAAGTTTCTCCTCCTGTTGAGGTGGAGTCTCCTGGGTTCCAGCTTATCCCCATTGTTCCTTGTCCTGTTTCTGGACAGCACTGAAAAGAGCCTGACCCCTTCATCTTGACACCCCTCAGATATTTGTAACCATTGATCAGATCCCCTCTCAGCCTTCTCTTCTCCAGGCTAAACTGCCCCAGGGCTCTCAGCCTTTCCTCATCTATGAGATATTCCAGTCCCTTCAGCANAGTAAAGAAGTTTCTCCTCCTGTTGAGGTGGAGTCTCCTGGGTTCCAGCTTATCCCCATTGTTCCTTGTCCTGTTTCTGGACAGCACTGAAAAGAGCCTGACCCCTTCATCTTGACACCCCTCAGATATTTGTAACCATTGATCAGATCCCCTCTCAGCCTTCTCTTCTCCAGGCTAAACTGCCCCAGGGCTCTCAGCCTTTCCTCATCTATGAGATGTTCCAGTCCCTTCAGCATTCATTGGACTCTCTCCAGCAGGTCTCTGTCTCTCTTGAACTGGGAAGCCCAAAACTGGATACAGTTTTGCAGCTGTGGTCTCACCAGGGCAGAGTAGAGGGGGAGGAGAACCTCCCTAGCCCTGCTGGCCACACTTTTCTTGCTGCACCCCAGGATCCCATTGGCCTTCCTGGCCACAAGGGCACATTGCTGTCCCATGGAGAACTTGCTCTCTGCTAGGACTCCTAAGTCTTTCTCCATGGATCTGCTTTCCAGCAGGAGAAGATCATGGAGGTATTACAAATCCTGCACTGTTATCCCTAGCTGCAGTCATTATTTGGGAAATAAAAAAAATCCCATAATTTTGTTTGTTTGATATTTTTAGATTCTCTTAAACTTGCTTTAGAAAGTAAGAAAATAATCTAGCAGGTTTGTCTTTTTTTTTTTTTTTTTTTTACAAACTCTAATTTCCAAACTTCTTTCTCAGCAGTTTCTGCATATGAATCTCACTGATGATTTCACAAGGACCATCACTTACTTTGAAGTAGTTACTGTCCTTTGGAGAACTGCACAAGGAGTAGTGAGAAGTTAGGAGACCACAGAAGGAAACCTTGTAGTTGTTGGCATGTATCTTGGGACTAGCTGAGGATGTTACTAGGGGGGACAAATGTCTGGTGGCAAAGCTTTGAAGAATATTGTGAGAGATGCTGGCTTAATTGAAATTGGAATTGAGTTTGGCAATTGGTAAGGGATGTTCACAACAAGGAGGAAGTAAGCTTTATTTACAGGGAGCTATCCAAAAGGGCAAGTGGGGAAATGAAAATGAATTTAAAGAAAAAAAAAAAAAGGATGCTGAGTGCTAGTTTTGAGTCAGTAATTTTGACTCTAAAATGGCTAAAAATGAGAGATGTGCATTTAAGCCACTGAAAAGAATCCTGTGGGTCTCCTGAGTGCTTCTAGACTAGGTGAAACTCAGAGGGTAGGCAAAAGTACCTACAGAGAATTGTTACCAGTGAAATGATTTTTGAGGAGGGTAGGCAAAAGTACCTCTAGAGAATTGTTACCAGTGAAATGATTTTTGAGCTGGGGGCTCAGAGGCTGCTTACAAAAAGGAAGAGGATGTATTAGACATGAGTGGAAAACTGATGAGAACTCCTGGTGTGGAGGGGGGGGGGAAGAGTGTACCCTGGGATTCATTGGGTTCAGCACTGGTGATGTCATCAGAATGAGCAATTTGGGAACCTTTTTCTTGATGCTAGTAGTGACTGGCTGGGTATATTGGGTGTGGATTTCATTGAAAGGTCCTATGGCATAGATCAGTTTGGGTTGGAAGGGACCTTAAAGATCATCCAGTTCCAATCCCCTGCCATGGGCAGGGACACCTCTCACTAGACCAAGATTACCTAGACCTTACTGAAGGTTTCANATTCCCTAGCCCTTCCTGAAGGTTTCATCCAGCCTGGCCTTGAACACCTCCAGGGAGGGGACATCCACCACCTCCCTGGGCAACCTGTTCCAGCATCTCCCCACCCTCACTGTCAAGAATTTCTCCATCTCCAGTCTCAATCTCCCCTCTCCCAGCTCAAAGCTACTGGCCCTCATCCTATCACTCCCAGCCCTTGCAGAAGTCCCTCCCCAAACAGTAATGCATCAAGAGAACAGATGTGTGATGTTGAGACCTGGAGCTGCATGCTGCTGAGGGCAAGCCTGGACTTGGAATGACCTTTCCAGTGTCTTTTGAGGTGCCCAGAGGGAGACACTGCAGACACTGGTGCAGTGTTCTGACCTGATCAGCTCTGTGCACTCATACCTCTAAAGCATTACAGTTTTGGAGTGAGCCTGCCAGGATGTTTCAGTCCACAAATGCCTCATCAGCATTGCCTACTGGAGCTCTGGTGCTAGGAGAAAAAACAGGTTTTGACCCGAGAGCAATTATAACATACTTAACGAGGAGGGTGCAGCTTAAACTCAGACCTGGAGGGTAGAGTCCACTGTGAAAGATTTCCAAAGTTTGCTGGAAGAGATGAGATAAAAAGATATCCCATTGATGGAGGCTTTCATAGCAGTGAATCAAAGGAGGAGCAGCTGCTTATCCAGAATGCTTTCAAAGACAAATGAAGGGGTTGGACTGAAGGGTAGTGCTGCACTACCCTGTGTGCTGTGGGGCTGCTGCTGGAGCAGGTTATTAGCAGTGCTGCTGGGGCCAGGGAAGGGTGGAAAAGCCTTAAACCAAAGAGAGCCTAGCAGGGTTCACCACATTCACACCCCATGGACTTTGGAGACCTTGATTTATATGGGCTGTGGACTGAGATCTGGCAGGTTTACCCTGCAGGCATACTTCAGAGAGTGCAAGGAGAGAAATATTTAGCAGGCTTTTGTTTGTTCTGGTTTGGAATGGCCTGGGAAGTGGTTTGATAGTATGGAGAGTAGAGGAGTTTGATGGGGAGAGGGGTAGAGCAGGAATTCAGGTTGTCTTGGAGTATTCAGTGGCTTAATTTTGTTGTCATCAGAGAACTTAGAGATGTTTTGCATTGGCTTTATTTTTATTTTTTTTAATTTTGTTTTGGTTGATTGATTTTTGTGTGATGGTTTTGGTTTGGTGGTTTTGGTTGTTTTTTAACGTTTTTGTGTGTTTTTTGTTTGTTTGGGTTTTGCTTGTGTTTGCTTGCTTTTTGCCTGGCCTTGAACACCTCCAGGGAGGAGGCAGCCACAACCTCCCAGGGCAACCTGTTCCAGTGTCTCACCACCCTCACTGCAAAGAATTTCTTCCTAATCTCCACTCTCAATCTCCCCTTTTACAGCTCAAAGCCATTGCCCCTAATCCTGTCACTCCCAGCCCTTGTCAAAAGTCCCTCCCCAGCCCTCCCTTCAGGAACTGGAAGGTTGTTGTAAAGTCTGCCTGGAGCCTTCTCTTCTCCATCCTGAACAGCCCCAGCTCTCCCAGCCTGTCTTCATAGGAGAGGTTCTCCAGCCCTCTGATCATCTTGGTGGCCCTCTTGGACCCTCTCCAGCAGTTCCATGTCCTTCTGGTGTTGAGGATACCAGAGCTGGACACAGTACTCCAGGTGGGGTCTCAGCAGAGCAGAGGGGCAGGATCCCTTCTGTCCATCTGCTGTCCACATTTCTTTGGGTGCAGCCCAGGCTGCCATTGGCTATCTGGGCTGCAAGTGCCCATTGCTGGCTCATGTCCAGCTTCTCACCTTCCAGCACCCCCAAGCTGTTCTCTGCAGGGCTGCTGTCAAGTCTCATCCCCCAGCCTGGATTGGTATGGAGGATTGCCCTGACCCAGGTGCAGGACCTTGCACTTTGCCTTGCTGAACCTGATGAGATTCTCCTTAACCCATTTCTGCAGCCTGTCCAGGTCCTTGTGGGGCAATGGAGAGAAATGCTAGCAGCCTTCAGATGAAGTTCACCATGGTGCATGGAACTTCTTTCAAATGCTGGTTGCAGGTAGCAGCAGCTGCAGGCAGGCTGGGTCACTGGATCCACTCCCCTGGTGGTTGGTGGTGTGCCTCAGCATCCAGAAGGAATTCTTGAAATTCCTCTCCTGGTCTCTGTGAAAATATGAAAAAGCACAGTGCTTAGTAGCCAAGCAACACGAGGTTAACATCCTGTTCTTTGTACTTTGATCTCTTATATAAATCAGTTGATTGTAAAGGAAATGAAGTTGAGTTCTTTAAGACTGAATGCCAGCCAGCCCATAGATGTTCCAAAGACAATCTCTAAGGATTTCCAGCAATGTTTGCTTTTGTCACCTGACAGAGGAAGCCATGAAATGAAATGGCTGAAAAGGGTTTCTGTGATCAGTCATGCCTCAGACCGTGGAAATAGCAAAAGATCTGTGGTGGTGTTGCTACCCTGCTTGAAAAGGTCAACCAATCTGCTTCACTTCTAAAAACAGGAGCAGCCTAAGCTGTTTTGAACTTGCACCAAGAATCAGGTGTAGAGGCCCAGGTAGTGCTGAGTGCTGCCCTGTCTGCAGCTGAATGGGAAAGAGGAGCAGCTGTTTTCAGTAAACAAGGTGTCACATACTGCACAGCACAGCAGAACGTGCTAGGGAGTAGCAAAGGTTGGATTGGAAGTTAGAGGTGAGGGCTTCCTTCAGTCCTGAGCACATGGAAATACAGAGGGATGGTCCAATGAGCTGTACAAAGTTCCAGTTAGCTGTATCTGCCTCCTGGAGAGGGTCCAGATGGAGCCCCCAGGATGATCATGAGAGGGCTGGAGAACCTCCCCTATGGGAGACTTGGGGCTGTTAGCCTGGAGAAGAGGAGGCTCCAGGGACATCTCAGAGCAGCCTTCCAGTACGAGAAGGGGGCTACAGGAGGTCTGAGAAGGACTTTTGACAAGGGCTGGGAAGGACAGGACAAGGAGCAACAGCTTTGAGCTGGGAGAGAGGAGATTGAGACTGGAGATGAGGACGAAGTTCTTTCCAGTGAGGGTGGTGAGACACTGGAACAGGTTGCCCAGGGAGGCTGTGGCTGCCTCCTCCCTGGAGGTGTTCAAGGCCAGGTTGGATGAGTCCTTGAGCAACCTGGGCTGGTGGGAGGTGTCCCTGCCCATGGCAGGGGGGATAGAAATTTTTGCACTTGAGAGAAGTCTCTTCCAGTTATGGCTTTTAAGCATCCTTTTATAAAACAAGTGAAATGGGAGCAGTGTGCTCAGACACTCCTTGAGAGCAAACACTGCTTTTTTGTGATGGTGAATTAATGTTTCAGATGCTTCCATGACCTGTTTGTTATTTGTGTTCTGCACCACCACATACAAGATTGCTTGGTGTGTTGCTTGAGAGGTGAGAGAGGTGATGAGATCACAAATGTAACTGTTCTGTCGTGCTGTGTTTTCAAGGTGAAGCAAAAAATAAAGCAGAGGGCTCATCAGTGAAATGAAAAAGAGAGTAGTTTTTATGTAACTGCCATCATGCTTTGATTCCAGTTTAAAAGCAAAAACCTCCACCACAACAAAACCACTTCTCAACCTACCATGACCTCATTCAGTCACTTCCTCTGAACAGTTTTTTTATTAGATGTGTTATTGAAGAGCTGAAGTCTGATACACCTCTGGATATGGATTTTTAGTGTGATGTTGGATGGCAACCTTCAAAAAAAATCTTGTCTTGAGAAACAGCTTTGTGTGCTGTGTTCCACTGCTGGCTCTTTTAATTTGTCATGTCCTTCCCTGGCCTGAATGCATCAAACATTTGTGTGAATCCACTGGAGCAGGCTGCAGCCATTTGTTGCTTATAGATGAAGGCTTGGCTTTAAATTGTTGATTTAAATTGTTGATCTGAATTGCTGATTTAAATTGCTGATTTAAATTGTTGATTTAAATTGCTGATTTAAATTGCATCTCTGAAAAGGGATTTTTTTTTTTTTTTAATCCTTAAGATAAACCAACCAAACAAAGAAAAAATTGATTCCAAGCCATATATGATTTGAAGTCCTTCAACTGTTATGCTTATCACTCTGGACTTGCACATCTTTGCCATTCTCAGGTGTGCAGGTGGTTAAGCAAGGAAAATGATGTTCCCTTGATACCTCCATTTCCAAAAAAGATTCCTAGATTCACAGAATGGTTTGAGTTGGAAGGGAGCTTAAAGCTCATCCAGTTCCAACCTCCTGCCATGGGCAGGGACACCTCCCACCAGCCCAGGTTGCTCAAGGACTCATCCAACCTGGCCTTGAACACCTGCAGGGAGGGGACATCCACAGCCTCCCTGGGCAAACTGTTCCAGAGTCTCTCTACCCTCACTGGAAAGAATTTCTTCCTCATCTCCACCTCCCCTCTTCCAGCTCAAAGCCATTGTCCCTCTTCCAATCACTCCCAGCCCTTGTCAGAAGTCCCTCCACAGCTCTCCTGTGGCCCTTCAGGTACTGGAAGGCTGCTCTAAGGTCTCCCCAGAGCCTTGTCTTCTCTAGGCTGAACAGCCCCAACTCTCCCATAGGGGAGGTTCTCCAGCCCTCTCATGATCATCCTGAGGGCTTCATCTGGATCCTCTATGGCAGCTCCATGTCCTTCTTGTGCTGGAGGCAGTGCTGCAGGTGGGATCTGAGCAGAGCAGAGCAGAGGGGCAGAATCCCCTCCCTGTGCTGCTGCTCTCCCTGCTCTGGATGCAGCTCAGCACACAGCTGCCTGCTGGGCTGCCAGGGACCACTGCTGGCTCCTGGGGAGTTTGTCACCAGCTGACACCCCCAAGCCCTTCTCCTCCATACTGCTCTGAAGCCACTTCTCATCCACCCTGGGTTTGTGCTTGGGAGATCTTTTTTCCCCCTCATGATTAGCCTCCCTCTTACCCTACTCCCAAATGAGTCATTGTCTTAGTAAGTGATTAGCAGAGAGCATTCTGCTTGGAATGGAGCAGTGGATGTGTTTCACCTGGGGAGAAGTGAAGGTGGAATGGAGAAGACACCTGGGAAGGAAAACACTTTCATTCAAGTTTAAGTTTTGCATTCAAGTCAGCTTCAAATGGGTTGAGGTTCTTCTTAATCATTTGCTCAGGATTTTGTTTAATGATGTTAATCAAGGATTAGCTGCAAACTCCCTGACTGTTAAGCTGTCCTAATGGCTATTCTATGACCAGCTGAGGGCTATCACAGCAGTTAGCTTGCTGGGTTACTTTTCCTGTTCTTCTTGCCAAACTCTTTCTTGTCTCTGGCTTTTCTTGCAATACTTCCACTGACTGAAGGAGCTAAGAGTGAAGTGTTTCCTACCAGTCACAGCACTGCTGCAGCAGTGTATTTGTGTCATAGAGCTGTGCTTAACTTTCCTCAGTGTTTAGATATAGTGCTTAGAACATCATAAATAACCTAGAACCACAGTCCCTCCTCCAACATTGCATGACTCAACTCTTCACAATTAGAATGTTCCCCTACCGAGTTGAAATGCCCACAGTGATTCAGTGTGTTAAAATTTTTAGCTGCCCCTAGCTACCAAAGATGAGATAGAGGCAAAAAATGATAACCCCAGGCCACAAGTGGAGTCCTGGGTTCAGTTTTTGGAGTGAGTCCTGGGTTCAGTTTTTGGAGTGAGTCCTGGGTTCAGTTTTTGGAGTGAGTCCTGGGTTCAGTTTTTGGAGT
>VXBD01009168.1:9547-30646 GCA_013399975.1 Indicator maculatus | reverse complement strand
CAGGACCCCATTGGCCTTCTTGGCCACAAGGACACATTGCTGGCTCATGGATAACTGTTATCCACCAGGACTCTGGTTCTGTCTAGTACCTCTGGGTGTTTCTGCTGGGAAATGGAGAGTGAGTGAAACTGGATTTAAAAACAGTTGGACACTTCCCTAGTCAAATGCAAAAGGACATTGCTGTCATGGTCTGCCAAGGAATGCTTTGGGAAAGAGGTCTGTAAGACAAACTGACCTGGGTAAAAGATCTTTGAAGTTCTTTGGAATGCATTGAAAATAAGGGGAGAAAACTGATGAGAGTTTGTGATTGTTATGGAATTGTAGAATGCTTTGGCTTGGAAGGGGCCTTCAAAGGTCATTTCATCCAAACCCCCAGCAGTCAGCAGGGACATCCTCAACTAGCTCAGGTTGCTCAGAGCCTTGTTGAGCCTCACCTTTTCATGGATGGGGCCTCAGCTACCTCCCTGAGCAACCTGGTTGGTCCAGTGTTCCATCACCCTCGTGATGCAGAACTTGTTCCTGAAATCTGGTCTAAATCTATTCTTCCCTAATAGAACAACTTCCCCTCACCCTATCCCTGCAGGCCTTTGCAAACAGTCCCTCTGCATTCTTCTTGTAGCCTCCTTTGGTTACTGGAAGGCTGCTCTTAGGTCTCCCTGGAGCCTTCTCTTCTCCACACTAAACCACCCCAGCTCCCTTAGCATGTCCTTAAAGGAGAGGTGCTCCAAGCCCCTGATCATTTTCATGGCCCTCCTCTGGACCCATTCTCAACAGTTCCATGTCCTTCCTGTCTTGAAGGCTGCAGAACTGGATGCAGTACTCCAGGTGAGCTCTCACCAGGGCAGAGTGGAGTGGCAGAATCACCTCTCTGGACCTGCTGGCTCTTCTGCTTTTGATGCATCCTTCTGACTGTCCTCTTGTCACTAAAATATTCAGAGGTAGGGTATTTTAGAGTAAGAGATTGACTTGTAAAACAGTGATGAAAATGGAAGTGGTCATTAACACACCTTGTTCCTAGATGCCTGTAATCTTCTCTTGCATCTGATCAATGAATACTACAGGAGTTCTACTTCCTCAAAGGTGTTTTCCAGTCAAAATAACTCTGTTGGACTTTAGGTAAGAAAATGGGAAGTGTGAAGAACCAGGTGTAGTGATAGCAGAAGGGGATAGAGTGTGGCTTCAAAAAATCAATCAGTCAATCTGATGAGCAACCTGTACTGTGGATGGGAATTTGGTGCTAAACATTTTGGATGTAGCTCCACCTGGGAAGCAAATTCAGACTTCTCAGAAGGTAATTTAAAGCAGCCTTGTACAGTATTTCATGTGAGGATTTGCTTTCAGAGTGTAACTTCATGTTTTTGTCACACTTGTAGTTAGTTTTCCACCAGATTACTGGAAGATGTTTTTGACTGCTTCTTGGAAGTGGTGCTTAGCTGCTGTGATTTTTGCTCTTTGTTTTCTTTCTTTCAGTTGAAACTATCAGAGTAGCTGAAGGCAACCTCTGCTGGCAGCCTTTCTGAGCCAGGAAGTGTTGCTATGTTAAACTGGCTTTTGCTGGGGGTCCCAAATCTGTTTTGTCAGGGTGCATACATTTGACTGTCATAGAAAAGGGTCAGGTTCATTTTCTTCAGATGGCCTTTTAAGTTAGGTTAGGAGAAGTGTAGAGAACACTGCTTATAGACAGAAACTTAGCCTAACCTCAGAGAATAACAGCCAAGGGATGTTTTCTGTTGCTATTTGTTAGTGAAGTCATAAAACTACTGAATTGTTTGGGTTGGAAAAAAACCTTCAAGATTGACAAGTCCAACCATCAAACCAACACCACCATGGCCACTAAGCCATGTCCCCAAGTGCCATGGCCACACATCTCTTGAACACCTGCAGGGATGGTGACTTCACCACCTCCCTGGGCAGCCTGTTCTGATACCTGACCACTCCTCAGAAAAGAAATCTTTCCTCATCTCCAGCCTCAACCTGCCCTGCAAAATTTCAGGCTATTTCCTCTTCACCTCATGCTAGTGACAAGAGCCAAACCCCCAACTCACTGCAACCTCCTTTCAGGGAGCTGTAGAGAACCATGAGGTCTCCCCTCAGCCTCCTCTTCTCTAGGCTGAACCCCCTCAGCTCCTCCTCACCAGCCCTGTTGTCCAGACCCTTCAGCAGCTTCATTGCCCTTCTCTGGATGTGCAAATCCTGCTATGAACAGAAGCTTACTACCCTTATACTGAAGAACTTCTTCCTAAGCTCCAGTCTAACCCTGTTCTCCCTCAGCTTCACACCATTCCCCTATGTCCTGTTGCTAGACACCCTCATGAAAATCATAGAATCAGTCAGGGGTGGAAGGGACCACAAGGATCATCCAGTTCCAACCCCCCTGCCATGGCCAGGGACACCTCACACTACAGCAGGCTGGCCAGAGCCTCATCCAGCCTGGCTGCAAACACCTCCAGGGCTGGGGCCTCAACCACCTCCCTGGACAACCCATTCCAGGCTCTCACCACTCTCATGGGGAAGAACTTCTTCCTCACATCCAGTCTGAATCTCCCCACTTCCAGCTTTATTCCATTCCCCCCCAGTCCTATCACTCCCTGAGATCCTAAAAAGTCCCTCCCCAAAAAAGTCCCACTCCAGCCTTCCTGTAGGTACTGAAGGGCAGCTCTAAGGTCCATATGGAGTAAAAAAATTGCAACTGAAGCAGTCAACTTTTACCTTTGATGCAGGATCTGGAAAAGCTTCCAGACTTGCAGTGCTTTGACTGCTGAGTGCATTCTTCTTATTTTCTGTTTTCTGGTTTGAGAGACTTTGACACTTCACAGTGCTCATGTACCACTGAAATATTTTGTCTCTTTTGAAGAGTTTGAGTTCTGTTTTAAACAGCTTCACATGCTAGTGGATACTTGCTTCCAAAATAAAAGGCTGAAGATGAAGTGTAGTGTTGGATGGAATGGTGCAATGTGCTGGGGAGATAATGAAGTGAAGAAGTGCTTAGCATTCCACCTGTGCTTACTTTAATCTGACTGCATGGCTGCCAAATGCTTCCAGGCAGTCATCTTTCCAAAGTTGGAGCTTTGGGGGTGAGGGCAATGGTCTGTGTTGGTAACCTCTGGTGGTGTGTGTTACACTTGGTATGATGAGGCAGTTAAGTTACTGACTGCCTTTTTTTTTTTTCTAGTGTCAGATGTGTGCCACTCAGTCCCCCCCCCACCTCTTTAATGTGCAGATCTGTTTCTTTGCAAGCTAGCACAAGAGGAGGAAACAGCCTGAAACTGTGCTGGAGAGGTTTAGGTTGGATATTAGGAAAAATTTATTTGCTGCAACAGTGGTCAGGGATTGGAACAGGCTGCCCAGGGAGGTGGTGGAGTTGTCATCCCCAGAGGTGTTCAAGAAACCTGTGGCCATGGCACCTGGGGACATAGTTTAGTGGCCATGGTGGTGTTGGGTTGATGGTTGGACTTCATGATCTTAGAGGACAACCCAAACAATTCTGTGATTCTTTGAAATTCTTTTCAGTGAGGGTGGTGAGACACTGGAACAGGTTGTCCAGGCAGGTGGTGGATGCCCCCTCCCTGGAGGTTTTGAAGGCCAAGTTGGAGAAGGCATTGAGCAGCCTGGTCTAGTGGAGGTTGTCCCTGCCTGTTGCAGGGGCAGGTTGGAACTGGATGATCTCTCTGCTCCCTTCCATCCCAAACCATTCTGTGATTCTAAGAGGGGCAGCACACAGAGCTATGCTGTCTGAAGCAGCTTCTGGAAATCCTGCAGGGTGCATGCCAGCACTTTTTTTTTTTTTCTCATTTGATCAACAGGAGGTAAATAACTGTGAGAAGGAAGAGTGGTTTTATGGGTGCCCAAAGCAGTGGTGGTGGTGTTCATGCCAGGTGTAACAGAAGGCATTTAATTAGGCTGCAAGTTTGCAGTGGGGTTCTTGGAGTTTGTTTCTCATGGAGCCATAAATCCCTTTCTTTCTGTAAAACTGGTGCTAGCTTGCTTTGTGCTTTCATCAGCTACAGTTAGGAGACAACAAAACACCTGTGGGTCACTTCTGTCTGCATGACAGTGTTCACCGAATCATAGAATCAAGAAGGTTGGAAGAGACCTCAAAGATCATGGAGTCCAACCTGTCACCCCACACCTCATGACTATCTAAACCATGGCACCAAGTGCCACCTCCAATCCCCTCTTGAACACCTCCAGGGATGGTGACTCCACCACCTCCCTGGGCAGCCCATTCCAATGGCCAACCACTCTCTCTGTGAAGAACTTTCTCCTCACCTCCAGCCTAAACCTCCCCTGGTGCAGCTTGAGACTGTGTCCTCTTGTTCTGCTGCTGGTTGCCTGGGAGGTTTGCTGATGACACCAAGCTGGGAGCCATGGCTGACCCCCCCTCAGGCTGTGCTGCCATCCAGTGTGACCTGGCCAGACTGGAGAGCTGGACAGGGAGAAATTGAATGAAATCAAATCAGGACAAGTGTAGGTCCTGCATCTGGGAAGAACAACCCCATGGAGCAGTACAGGTTGGGGACTGAGCTGTTGGAGAGCAGCTCTGGGGAAAAGGACTTGGGAGTGCTGGTGGACAACAGGATGGCCACGAGCCAACAATGTGCCCTGGTGGCCAAGAAGGCAAATGGTGTTCTGGGGTGCATTAAGGAGAGTGTGGCCAGCAGGTTCTCCTTCCTTTTTACTCTACCCTGGTGAGGCTGTGTCTGGGGCATTGTGTCCAGTTCTGGGTTCCTCAGGTGAAGAAAGACAGGGAATTGCTGGAGAGGATACAGAAAAGGCTACAAAGATCATCAGAGGACTGGAATATTTCCCTAGTGAGGGGAAGAAATTCTTTCCAGTGAGGGTGGTGAGGAACAGGTTGTCCAAGGATATTGTGGATGTCCCCTTCCTGGAGGTGTTTAAGTCCAGGCTGGATGAGGCCTTGAGCAACCTGGGCTGGTGGGAGGTGTGCCTGCCCATGGCAGGGGGTTGAAACTGGATGACCTTTAAGGTCCCTTCCAACCCAACCCATTCTATGGTTCTGGACCACACTTGTCTCTGCATTTATTGTCTTTCAGTTAGGGGTCATCTGGCACATTTTTCAGGCTTGTGGTGTCAAAGTGACTTTGACAAGGGGGAAAAAAAAAAAGTCTCCTGAATGCATTCGGACCAGATATATAAATTATGTGTAGTTTCTAGCTTACAAGTGAAGTTAATAGATTACCTGGTTAAAAAGTTACCTAGTGAACCTACCCTGGCCTCCTTGGTGACTGTGAATGGGAAGAAATCATAGGAAATGACAGCAGCTCTAGTGTGAGATCCTCCTCTCTGTGGGCTGGTGGTTGTGTTTGGCACTTTTCCATTAGCTGCAAGGATAGATGCAGCTGTGTCCTAGCACTGGATTCTTGGCTCCACATTTGTAGTCCATGAGAGGAAAGTGCCTCAGAAAGTAGAACCAAGTGCAGTGGAACATCAAGTGTGTCCTGCACAGTGTAAGCCTGACCTTGCAGATTCACAGGTTGCATTGGGTTAGAAGGAACGTTGCTGCCCAACAGTACCTGAGTCTGAGCCTTTGGAAACAGTCCCTCTGCAGCTGCCTTGGAGCCTTCTTCAGGTATGGGAAGGACACTGTTAGGTCTCCTTGGAGCCTTCGCTTCTCCAGGGTTTTCCAACCTTTATGATTCTGTGATTCTAAGATGACTGCTCTCTCATGTCTACTGTCCCCTCTCTTTCTGTATTCAGTCTTCAGTCCACTCCTCCAAATCAAACTAAAGGTTTTCCTGTGCAATTTTACCTGAGGAAGGGTGCAAACTCTTGAACCCTGGCTGCTGACACTGAGCAGGACTTGGGCAAACTCCTGTGCTGGTGCTGGAGCCTGCAGGGGTCTGCACCCCACAGCTACCACTTGAGGCTAGACTAACTTGAAGTATTCAAAGAGGCCATGTTCTGAAGTCTTCTGGCTTATTTAAAGGAGTTGGGAGGGAGGGGTGAAATGTTTATGGGGTTTGTGAAGACCTCTGCTGGCACACCCCAGCCTGGGTGGAGCACACCCTCCCATCAGGAACACCTGGCAGCTCGGTGGCAGGTTGGGGTGGGTGTACCAGGGCACTTCATAGAATCATAGAATTGTCAGGGCTGGAAGGGACCTCGAGGATCATCCAGTCCCAACACCTCCCACCACAGCAGGCTGCTCATAGCCACATCCAGCCTGGCTGCAAAATCCTCCAGGGATGAGGCTTCCACCACCTCCCTGGGCAACCTCTGCCAGTGTCTCACCACCCTCCTGGGGAAGAATTTCTTCCTAACATCCAATCTGAATCTACCCACTTCTAGTTTTTTTTTTTTCCATTCCACCCCAGTTCTATCACTCCCTGACACCCTAAAAAGTCCATCCCCAGCATTCTTGTAGCCCCTTTCAGATACTGGAAGGCCCCAAGGAGGTCTCCTCGGAGCTTTCTCCTCTCCAGCCTGCACAACCCCAACTCTCTCAGTCTGTCTCCAGAGCAGAGCAGCTCCAGCCCTCTGCTCATCCTCATGGCCCCTCTCTGGACACTTCAGAGAGGCAGAAGGGCCGTGGGGGGTGGCCTGTTTTCCAACACCAAGTGGGAGACATCTTGCTTCGAAGTGCAAGCCTGTGCCCCTCCCGTTGCCCGGGGGAGGCTGTGAGGTGAGGTCCTGGCACCTCCGTGCTCCCTCGGAGCGCTGCAGGGCGCAGCCCGGCCCGGCCGCCGCCCGCTCCTCCGCTGGGCCCCTGATTGATGTTTGCCATTGCTGCTGCTGACAGCCGCACGGCTGGGCCGGGCTGAGCGAGACAGGGGTTGTCAGCCTGCTCAAATCCCTCTGAAGCCTGCCAGCAGAGCTGTAGAGGAGGGAGAGGGAATACAAATCATGGGAGCCTGTGGTGGTGGTTTTTTTGGTTGTTTCTCTCTTTCCTCCCCTCTCCTTTTTTCTTCTCTTTTCTTCCTCTTGTTTCCTTGTCTTCCACCCCTGCTCTTTTTTTCATCCATTTTCACCCTTTTATCCTTCTCTTTCCCTTTTTTTTCCTTCTTCCCCCCTTTTTTCCTTCTCCTTGTTTCCCCCCTTTTTTCTTCTTGTTTCCCCCTCTCCTCTTTTCCTTCTCATTCCCCCCTTTTCCTTCATGTTTGCCTCCCTTCCCTCTTTTCCTTCTCCTGTTTCCCCCTCTCCTCTTTTCCTTCTCATTCCCCCCTTTTCCTTCATGTTTGCCTTCCTTTCCTCTTTTCCTTCTCCTGTTTGCCCCCTCTCCTCTTTTCCTTCTCCTTGCTCTTTCTCCCCCTTTTTTCCTTGCTCTTTCTCCCCCTTTTTTCCCTTGCTCTTTCTCCCCTTTTTTCCCTTGCTCTTTCTCCCCTTTTTTCCCTTGCTCTTTCTCTCCTTTTTTCCCTTGCTCTTTCTCTCCTTTTTTCCCTTGCTCTTTCTCTCCTTTTTTCCTTGCCCTTCCCCCCTTTTTTCTTGTTTCCCCTCTTATTTCCCCCTTTTTTTTTCTCCTCCTGCTCCTCCTTTTTTTTCCCTTCTTCCTCATTTTTTTTTCCTTCTCCCTCCCCCTCATCTGCCCAGCCCATGCCTTTGTGAGTCTGAGGGCAACACAAAGCAGTTCCATGTGGGAAAGTTAAGGAATTAATGTGCCATGCCTTAGTGTTACTGTACTGGGGCTAAACAGATGGTGCAATTAGCCCACAGCGGTGAAGAGCTATTTTTCTGATAAGATAAAAGGAAGTAGTTGTGGGTGGTGGAAGAAGAGTCTCTTAAATTGGCAGGGTTTGCAAAGTGTTTATACAAATGTATGAAGTGGATGGGTATTATGGTTGCTTTCCAATTGCAGTCTATTTTTTCCTTTCTTTCTTTCCTTCTTTCCTCCCCCCCCGCTTCTTTATATTTTTGTTTATTGAGTAGCTCGTAAAGGAAAAAATATTTTGTGGAAGTATTTTTCAACACTTTTACCAAGCTTGTCTGCAAGAGGCAAGAAATAAAAAAATAGACATTCCCTTTCCTTGGCTAGGAGTGTTCATTTGGCTTTGGAGTGAGGGGGAAAGAACTCTTCCTTCCTGCTGTCCTTCCCTCCCTCCTTCCTGCTGTCCTTCCCTCTCCCTCCTTCCTGCTGTCCTTCCCTCTCCCTCCTTCNGTCCTCCCCTCTCCCTCCTCCCTGCTGTCCTCCCCTCTCCCTCCTCCCTGCTGTCCTCCCCTCTCCCTCCTCCCTGCTGTCCTCCCCTCTCCCTCCTCCCTGCTGTCCTCCCCTCTCCCTCCTCCCTGCTGTCCTCCCCTCTCCCTCCTCCCTGCTGTCCTCCCCTCTCCCTCCTCCCTGCTGTCCTCCCCTCTCCCTCCTCCCTGCTGTCCTCCCCTCTCCCTCCTCCCTGCTGTCCTCCCCTCTCCCTCCTCCCTGCTGTCCTCCCCTCTCCCTCCTCCCTGCTGTCCTCCCCTCTCCCTCCTCCCTGCTGTCCTCCCCTCTCCCTCCTCCCTGCTGTCCTCCCCTCTCCCTCCTCCCTGCTGTCCTCCCCTCTCCCTCCTCCCTGCTGTCCTCCCCTCTCCCTCCTCCCTGCTGTCCTCCCCTCTCCCTCCTCCCTGCTGTCCTCCCCTCTCCCTCCTCCCTGCTGTCCTCCCCTCTCCCTCCTCCCTGCTGTCCTCCCCTCTCCCTCCTCCCTGCTGTCCTCCCCTCTCCCTCCTTCCTGCTTTCCATGCCTTCCCACTGTTGCTCTCCATAGCTTCCTGAAGGGTGGTTGCAGTGAGGTGAGGATTGGTCTCCTTTCAGTAGCATCAAGTGTTAGAAGGAGAGGAAATGGCTTCAGGCTGTGGCAGGGGAGATTTAGGTTGGAGAAGAGAAGGCTCCAGGGAGACCTTAGAGCAGCCTTGCAGTACCTGAAGGGGCTCCAGGAGAGCTGGGGAAGGGCTTTGGACAAGGGTTTGTAGTGACAGGATGAGGCACAATGGCTTTGAGCTGGAAGAAGGGAGATTGAGACTGGAGATGAGGAAGAAGTGAAGATGGTGAGATGCTGAAACAGGTTGCCCAGGGAGGTTGTGGATGTCTCCTCCCTGGAGGTGTTCAAGGCCAGGTTGGATGAAGCCTTCAGCAGCCTGGGCTGGTGGAAGATGTCCCTGTACATGGCAGGGGGTTGGAACTGGATGACCTTTGAGGTCCCTTCCACCCCAAACCATCAGATGATTGATTCTGTATTGAGCCATAGTAGTTATTTCTTGCCTTTAAGTATGCATACAAGCTAGTTTGGAACAAATGTTTCCACATAATTACTGTTTTGATATATTTGCTGTGGTTTCCTATTGAGTCTCCCATCCCACCCCACTTAACACGAGGACAAAACTAGAGTCACAGCAGCAACTTCCTGTTTCAAGATACTTGCCTGTAGAGGAACTGACTTAAGTGTGACAAATGTCTGTCATATAATGCTTGGCTTAGTTCACACAAATGACTCTGCCCTTAAGGAGCTTTGCTGAAGTTAATGAAGCTGTGTTTGGAAGCCAGGATGGCCCCAAGATGTTAGAGGTCATCTGCTGCAGCTGGCAGGTGTGGATGTGCTCTTGCTAACATTATACAGCATCTTTGTGTCAGCATTCAGACAAGCAGAAAATGTTCAGGAGGTTTTAATTTACAAATATCTTCTCTAGAAATTCACCAAAATGACCTCACTTAGGAGAGACTCCCCAGCAGACTGGGACATACCTGCATGGGTGGTCATTTCTGCCACTGGGGAAGCCACACCTTCACTCCTGGGTTCAGTTTTGGGGCCTTTCACTACAAGGAGGACATTGAGGTGCTGGAATGGGTCCAGAGAAGAGAAATGAACATGGTGAAGGGTCTAGAGTACAGGGCTGGGGAGAAGCTGCTGAGGGAACTGAGGGTGTTCAGTCAGGAGAAGAGGAGGCTGAGGGGAGACCTCATTGCTCTCTACAGCTCCCTGAAAGCAAGCTGAAGAGAGGTGGGGGTTGGTCTCTTCTCCCTAGTCTCAGGTGATAGAAGGAGAGGAAGTAGCCTGAAATTGTGCCAGGGAGGTTTAGGCTGGAAATTAGGAAAGATTTCTTTGCTGCAAGAGTGATCAGGGATTGGCACAGGCTGCCCAGGGGGGTGGTGGAGTCCCCATCTCTGTGGAGGTGTTCAAGAAACCTGTGGCCATGGCACTTGGGGACATGGTTTAATGGCTGTGGTGGTGTTGGGTTGCTGGTTGGACTCAATGACCTTGGAGGTCTTTTCCAACCCAAGCAATGTTATGATTCTAGGGTTCTGTGTGAGCTTTCATCCTTGACATTGGCTTTTTTTGAAAAGACCATAAACATAATATAGTCTTTCAGTGGAACATCTGGCCTGTTTAAAACAGATGTGATAGACCAGCTGTGGAGCAGGGAACTTCATTCTTATTCATAGTTTGTGAAGACTTCAATTAAAATGCTGGTGACAATAATGTGCATTTCTGCATGCCCCCACAGCAATGGGAAGGAGCTTTTCATGAGACTTGAAGATTTCCTTTTGCCCTGTTGGCTGCATGGATGCCATGTAGGGCAGTGCTGCTGCTTGCAGTGAATGATTTTTATAGGATCACAGAACTGTTGAGGTCAGAAGAGACCTTTGAGATCATCAAGTCCCACTGCTCACCTCGAGCTCACAATCCCACCACTGCCACTAAACCACATCCCTCAGCACCACATCCATGCATTTTTTTAAGCACCTCCAGGGATGGTGCCTCCACCACCTCCCTGGGCAGTCTGTGTGAGTGCCTGAGAACTCTTGCTGGGAAGAAATTGTTCCTAGTATGCAACCTGAACTTCCCCTGGCATGATTTTTGTCACAGGGCACACCTGTATATCCCAATCCCTGAGTTAGATTTTAAAGTGTTGATAGTCTACTATAGAAACAAACTCTTGGAGAGACCTTTCAGATCAAGTCCCACCTGCTTGCCCAGACCTTGCATTCCTACCACAACTTCTAAGGCACTAAACCAGGTCCCTAAACTGAGATTGCATAAATTAAAAAACATCTGATGGGTGTCAGGGAGAGTGTGTGAGGTACTGCCTGTACTCTCTGTGTCTTGAGGGAAGGGAGTAAGGATGTGATATTTTGGGCAGTCCCCAGAAATATGGACAACTGGGGCAACAAGATTTTTCTGAGACAGAAATAGAGGATGATTCATAGGGGAGGGTGTCTGGAATGGAGAAGGAAAGGGATGGATTGGAAGGAAAAAGAAAAGCAGTGAGGATCACAGAGATCACAGCTTTAGAGTGAATGTGAATGGGATTGGAAGCAAGTGTGGGCTGGGAGGGAGAAGAAATTACCAGGTATTGGCTCTTCAACAGGTATTGGCTTCACTAACACCTAAGTTGGGGTTGGTCTCTTCTCCCATGCAACAAGTGACAGGACAAGAGCAAACAGCCTCACGTTGTGCCAGGGGAGGTTCAGGTTGGATATTAGAGCAATTTCTTCCCAGCAAGGGTTCCCAGGTACTGGCACAGGCTACCCAGGGAGGTGCTGGAGGTACCATCCCTGGAGGTGTTTAAAAACCAGGTGCTGAGGGATGTGTGGTGCTGAGGGATGTTTAGTGGTAGTGGCTTAGCAGTAGTGGCTTAGCAGCAGTGGTGGAGCTGTGAGGGGTTGGACTTGATGATCTCAAAGGTCTCTTCCAACCTCAACAGTTCTGTGGTTCTGTGAACAGAAGCTAGATAGAATGGTTTGGCCTTAGGGCCTCAGGTGAAGTCTTGCCCAGCTTTCCCACACAAGAGCAAGCAGTTCTCCCTCAGCACCTCCTCCCTGCCCCTGTTGTCTGTGCAGGTTGCACACTGGGCTTCCAGACATCCTTACTCTCTGGCAGGATGTCAGTTTGATAGTGGTTGCACAGTGCCTTTAAAGTAGCCATAGCTGTTTCTGGGGATTTGGAAGCAGTCTGAAGGCTTGACAAAGGGAAGTTTGTGATCTAGTTCAGTCATGTCAGCTCCAGGCTGAGCAAACAGTGAAGCTCTTTAACCTTGTGTGTACCAAAAGGCTTCCTTGAGCTTGACTTTAGCCAGGTTTTTAATGCCTGAACTCAGGCTGCTCTAAACCTATGGAAGCATCTGCCCAGCTTGCTTTAAGCTGTGTGTTTGGAATGATGCATCCCCTTTCCCACAGCCCCCTGGATCAGAGCAGCTTGGTGGGTGGGTAGGGCATAGTAATCTTGGTTTGAGTGTGGCTGTGGTTTACACTGATGCTCTTGCTATTATTGGCTGGAGGCAGATTTCTCCAAGAGGGGCTTAAAAGCACAGCTTTGCATATGTTCACATTTTGAATGCTGTTTGCATTTTTCATATTCTTTTTATATCATCTTCTATCTTGCAAAACCCAAATGCCTTCACTCTCTTTTTTTTTTTTATTTTCAGAGTACGTAGGAAAAAAAACTCCACCAACTATTTTTAAAACTTCTTTTCCATCTGTTGGTTTTCCTTATTAACAGAGAAGAAGTGGCAGAGGGGGAGGTGGGAAGAGATGCATCACTGCAAGTTGGTATTTAATTCAGCTCAACAAATGAGAAAATTTTTAATTACCTGTACGTGGCAGCTTCATTCAAAAATGATCTTAAAGAACCCCACTTGATGCTGTTTTGAAGAGCCTAAAATTGTCTAAGCATGGCATTGCTGTCTTGACTTACCTTAGAGGCTCTTAAAATAAGAAGTGAGACACTACCCTATTGGTGAGTGAGAGGTGAACACTACCCTCCTGCTGATCCTTCCTCTCCCTTTCTGGAGGGAACACGGGAACAAAACAGTTCCTAATTTTGCAGGATTTTTCTTCTTTAAAATAATAAAAAAAAAAAATCATAATAGAATCACAGAATGGTTTGGGATGGAAGGGACCTCAAGGATCATCCAGTTCCAACCCCCTGCCATGGGCAGGGACACCTCACACTAGCTCAAGTTGCTCAAGGACTCATCTGACCTGGTGTTGAACACTTCCTGGTGGGAAGCATCCACAGCCTGGTGTTGAACACTGCCTGGTGGGAAGCATCCACAGCCTGGTGTTGAACACTGCCTGGTGGGAAGCATCCACAGCCTGGTGTTGAACACTGCCTGGTGGGAAGCATCCACAGCCTCCCTGGGCAACCTGTTCCAGTGTCTCCCTACCCTCACTGGAAAGAATTTCTTCCTAACCTCCTCTCTTCCAGCTCAAAGCCATTGTTCCTTGCCCTGTCACTCCCAGCCCTTGTCTGAAGTCCCTCCCCAGCTCTCCTGGAGCCCCTCTTCAGTTGCTGGAAGGCTGCTCTAAGGTCCCTCTGGAGCCTTCTCCAGGCTGAACAGCCCCAACTCTCTCATCCTGTTCCCATAGGGGATGTTCTCCAGCCCTCTGATCACCTCCTCTGGACCCACTCCATAACCTTCTAGTGCTGGGACCCCAGAACTGGACACAGTGCTCCTTTTAGACAAGATGTAGTCCTTTTAGAAAGCATTTGACAACAATTTAGATTTAATTAATAACAAAGATTATGGAAGTTCATCTCTAGGTGTTTTCTGGCAGTGTTTCAGAATACAATTTATAACCAGGGGATGAGAGCAAGGCCCCTTTTAGCTGGCAGTGCTCTTACTGCTTTCTCTACATCTTAAGCCAATGTTTGAATACATAGGAGGAGGATGTGTGTGCAGTGATGGACTTCATTAAGTGCCTGTAATTTCAGAGAGCTGGCCAGCACTCAGCCCCTTCAGCCTCATTTTTCCATGTGAGCTCCTGATGGCAAGGCAGATTGTATGTCTGCTGATGTAGCTTCCCCAGTGCCCCAGCACAGTGGCTCATTACTGCCCTTCACACCAGTATGCTGATTTTGCTTCCCTGGGGGCAGGAAGAGTCATCTGGGCTGTCTGGTCACCACTGCTTCCTGGGATTTTTGTGAGTCAATGTGGTTGCTTATTTTTAGAGAAGTCAAAGGAAATGAGGGACTCAGGAGCTGGATTCCTTGAGAGCAGTTGAGGGAAAGCAGTTTTGCAGCTAGAGTGAGCCTCAATGTGCCATGGTAGGTGGCAGTGGGTTAGCCTTTGCCCCCCTCTCTTTTTCAGGGTTCCTTGTTAGGAATTGGGTAGGGAAGGTGTAGCCAGGGGATATTGCCTAGAAGCAGGACTATGTGTGTTTGGAGGTGGGGAAAACCTGTGTTGGGTTAAACAGCCTTTGGTCAAACCAAGCCTTTTGTTTTTCATTACTGAAAGCACCTTGAGCATATATAGCATGAAGAGCAGCTGAGGGAGCTGGGGGTGTTCAGTCTGGAGGAGAGGAGGCTGAGGGGAGACCTCATTGCTGTCTGCAGTTCCCTGACAGGAGGTTGCATGGGGGTTTGTCTCTTCTCCCTAGTATCAGGTGATACAATGAGAGGAAATGGACTGAAATTGTGCCAGGGGAGGGTTAGGTTGGAAATAAGGAAAATTTTCTTTGCTGCAAGAGTGGTCAGGGATTGGAACAGGCTGCCCAGGGAGGTGGTGGAGTCCCCATCCCTGGAGGTGTTCAAGAAATGTGTGGGCATGGCATTTTGGGGCATGGTGGTGTTAGGATGATGGTTGGACTGGATGATCCTGGAGGTGTTTTCAAACTGAAACAATTTTATGGTTCTATGTTGCTAGTCAAGCTGGGATCCTTCAACTAAGGCAAGAAAATAATCATGCATCTTGTAATAAGTATTAGCACATGGTAGGATTTTGGAAATCACATTCTGTTCCTGGATATGCTTAAAAGTCACAGCAGGGTACTTGCTTTTGTCTGTTTCCTGGGAATCTTGGAATGAAGGTGGCAGATGTCAGAGTGTTGAGTTGGGCTGGTGCCACTTGTTGGGTTTTTGTGGTTTGTTTTGTTTTTTTGGGGGGATGGTTGTTTGTTTAATTATTATTGTTTGGTTTTGTTGTTTGGTTTGGATTCCCTCCCTCCACCCCCAATCATTTTGCATTTAGTGAAAATATTTCTGAGAAACACTGCTGAAAATTACAAGGCACTCTCCAAACTGGTAATGAAACCTTTCCATGTGCTGCTGTCAGGAGGTGAATTCCTGTCTGTCCCCAGTTTTGAATAGTGTGATCAGTGAAGGTTGTGACACCTGTGCTTTCCCTCTGCCAGTCCTGTTGCTGTTCCTGTAGTTTGGGGCTGCTGGTGGGTGAGAAACTCAGTACCAGCTGCCAGTGTGCACTGGCAGCCCAGAAAGCCAACCAGAGCCTGAGCTGCATCAAGAGAAGCACAGCCAGGAGGGTGAGGGAGGTGATTCTCCTCCTCTGCTCCACTCTGCTGAGACCCCACCTGGAGCTCTGTGTCCAGTTCTGGAGCCCCTACTACAAGAAAGATCTGAAGGTGCTGGAAGGTGTCCAGAGAAGGGCCATGAGGATGAGCAGAGGGCTGGAGCTGCTCTGCTCTGGATACAGACTGAGAGAGTTGGGGCTGTTCAGCCTGGAGAGGAGAAGGCTCTGAGGAGACCTTCTTGTGGCCTTCCAAGATCTGAAGGGGGCTACAAGAATGCTGGGGAGGGACTTTTGAGGATGTCAGGGAGTGATAGGACTGGGGGGAATGGAGTAAAACTAGAAATGGGGAGATTCAGATCAGATATTAGGAAGAAATTCTTCCCCATGAGGGTGGTGAGAGACTGGCACAGGTTGCCCAGGGAGGTAGTGGAAGCCTCAGGTTTTTAATATCAGGCTGGATGTGGCTGTGAGCAACCTGCTCTAGTGTGAGATGTCTCTGCCCATGGCAGGGGGATTGGAACTGAATGATCTTTGAAGTCCCTTCCAACCCTGACAGTTCTATGGTTCTATGATCCATTCTGTCCAGCCTAAGACAGCTTTTAGAGTACAGTGTAGAAAGCATTTACATCACTCAGACTTCCTCTCATGGAATAAACATACTTGTAGTAGAATGTCATGTCATAGCTATTGTGGAAGGTGGGATTTGCAAGCCTAGTTATTTTGAGGTCACTTGGCAAATCTTCTGCCAATTTTGTGTGATTTTGTTACTCTCTGAATGTGGAATAGGTTCTTGTGAAGTAAAATGAGGCCCCTCTTGAAGATTTTACTGGACCTCTTGCTTTCCATTTGGTTATTTACAAGTTGAGCAAGGTATTAAAGTTGATGGGGAGAAGGGAAGGAGGAGCTTCAGGGTCAGGAAAAGTGGCTAATTTCAAACCTTGTAATTTAGTTTCAATTGAAACTAGGCTGCATTTAAATAGATGGGCTGTCAATTTATTTTCTGTCCCAGACACAGCAGCCTCCTGCTATTTACTGTCTGTATTAAAGCCTTCTCCAGGCTCGAGTCTGACAGCTTGCTCGTGACTGGCATAGCACACCACTGCTGGGTTGCAAGCCTGCCTTTGCCTTGCAGCTCTGAGGAATTCTGTGCCTCTTCAGTAACCTGGAATTTGCCTTCTGTGGGATTAATCATCAGAGATAAAATTCAGGCCTGCACATCTTCTGTTTTCTCAGTCACTTCGTGCAAAGTGGCAGCTCCTAGAGCAGGACAGGGTGCAGAATGGGGCCAGGGGAACGTTGTGCACCCACAGCCACCTTTCCAGCACAGAGAAAAGGAATTGGGGGGGACCTTTGGGAATTCCAGACTGCAAACTGGTGCTGCAGCAGCAGAAGAGGCTGTTGAAGCCCCATGGGGGATTTTTTTCTGAGTAGTCAGAAATTCCATGTGGATTCCCTTTCTCAGATCAAGTGTGGCCATCTGAGGAGACTGCAGATGCTCCCCTGCTGTGTGAGAATTTCTGCACAATTCTTTGTTGGCACAGCTCCTGCACTTGTAGCCTCAGCCTAGAGCAGGGTGTCACCCCCACAGTGGTGTCTGAAGAACTGCAAGTGCCCAATGTGTTTTGGTGCTGGTCTGCAGGAGGGATTCAGCCTCATTAAGGAAGCAAAACGCTCCCCTAGATGCTCTTTATGTTCAAGCAGTGGAGTTGAAGCTCTGCTGTGAGGAAGGAGTGGCTCATCACACAGAAAAACAGTTTCCTTAGGAGCCAAGAGGGTTATGTTTCAAGTACTGTTGATCCTTGTTTCAGGGCTACATCCTCCCTTCAGTTTAATCACTTACTCTATGAGTTGCAGAATCAGAAAATGGTAGGGGTTGGAAGGGACCTCCAGAGATCATCCAGTCCAAACCCCCTGCCAGAGCAGGGTCACCCAGGGCAGGTCACACAGGAACACATCCAGATGGGTCTTGAAAGTCTCCAGAGAAGGAGACTCCACAACATCTCTGGGCAGCCTGCTCCAGGGTTTTAGCACCCTCACACCAAAGAAGTTTCTCCTCGTGTTGAGGTGATCTCCCTGGGTTCCAGTTTGTGTCCATTGGCCCTTGTCCCCTATCCCAGGACGCCACTGAAAAGAGCCTGGCCCCTTCTTCTTGACACCCACCCTTTGGATATTTGTGAACATTGATCAGATCCCCTCTCAGCTTTCTCCTCTCCACACTAACCAGCCCCAGGGCTCTCAGCCTCTCCTCCCCAGGCAGTGCTGCAGTCCCTTCAGCATCCTTTGTAGCCTCCCTTGGATTCTCTCCAGCAGATCCCTGTCCCTCTTGAACTGGGGAGCCCAGAACTGGATGCAATGCTCCAGATGTGGTCTCAGTGGCACAGAGTAGAGGATGAGGAGAACCTCCCTTGCCCTGCTGGCCACACTCTTCTTAATATGAGTTACTGTTTTTCTTTTTGTATAGATATAAAAAACCACTCCAAGGAGCTGTCATCTTGTGTGGGTCAGGAGGAGCACAGCTCATGTTTATGACTTGACCTTCTGGACTTAAAAAGACTTTCTTCTCAGGTTTGAATGTGTAGGAGCTTGGTGAATGTTAGTCCTGTACAGATGGAAGGTGAAGAAATGAGTCTTCATTCGTATTTCAGCTTAGGAAAGACTTGTGTAGGCCTTTCAGAACTTTGTTACTCACTGAGGGTGAGTGCAAGAGATTTTAGCCAGCTTGCTTTGTTTGTTGTTCCATGATCTGTGCACAGTGACATGGGAAGCAGCTGGAGCTGGCCAGGTCTGATTTGGAGTTAATAACATCTGTCTGAATTTCATCCCAAGCCTTAAAGATAGGCTTCTTTGTTTCACAGGCATGTGAGCTCAGCTGCTGAACTGGAAATGGTAGTCTGTCATGGCAAGGATGGATTGGGTTTGTGTCTTCCTGGTGAAGGCAGGACCTTGTTTTTCTAGGTGTGCTTCTGGTGGTTCCCCTTTGCTTTGGAGCAGCAGGAGACTCTCCTGGGTCTTGCTTTTCTTTCCCTTCCTCGTTGCAACCTCTTACTGGGTTGAAAATTATGGAGCCTTCCCTTCCTCAGTAAGCAAGGCAGTGAATGGAATCAAGTGGAGCTTGTGTTTTCTCCTCTTAGTTGTTTACTTCCTTTTTTCAGTGCTTTGCCTCCTTTTAAAAATGATTTCTTTATTGTGTTTGTAGTGGATGAAGTGTTTTGCTGAGGCTGTCTGGGCTAGTCTGCTGCAAAGAGAGCCTGGCTATGGACAGAAGTTGTTTGGAAGGTTTCCATTGTGAGGCAGGCTTTGAATGAACCTTCCTCTGAAGGCAGTTCATTTGCTTAGAGACAATAGGGTTGGCTTAAATGCACCTTTGTTTTTCTGTGTTACATGCCAGAGTAAAATTGAAATGTAGAATTAGGTCCAGGCAGACCTAATAGCAGCCTGCCTGTACCTGAAGGGACTCCAAGAAGGCTGCAGAGGGACTGGTTTCAAAGGCCTGCAGTGATAGGATGAGGAGTAATGGTTTGAGATGAGAGCAGAGCAGATTTAGACTGGATGTGAGGAACAAGTTCTGCACCATGAGGGTGCTGGAATACTGCAGCAGGTTGCCCAGGGAAGTGGTTGAGCAAGCTGCTCTAGTGGAGGGTGTCCCTGCTGACTGCAGGGGGATGGGACTGGATGAGCTTTGGAGGTCCCTTCCAAAAAAACCCATTCTGTGGTTCAATCACAGAAGCAGATGAGGTGGTTGGTCAGCTTCCAAAGGTGGGCTTGTTGGCTTCTGTGAAGCTGTGACGTGGTGCTGCAGTCACAGGGGTGTATCTTCAGCCAGTGTTCCACAATGCCAATGCCAATTACACTGCTGAAATAGAGTCAGAGAATTGTTTTGTTTGGAAAACACCTTCAAGATCATCCAGTCCAGCCATTGTCTAACTCTACCAGTGCTGGTGCTACCCATGTCCTTCAGCACCACATCTCTGCCTCTTTGGAACGCCCCCAGGGATGGGGATTCAACCACCTCCCTGGGCAGCCTGTGCCAGTCTTTGAGAACCCTTTCAGTGAAGAAGCTGCATCTAATATCCAACCTAAACCTCCCCTGGTGCAACTTGAGGCCATCTCATCTCATCCTGTCACTTGTTATGGGGAAATGAGACCAACATCCACCTGGCTCCAGTCTTCTTTCAGGGAGAGAGTGAGAAGTTCTCCCCTCAGCCTCCTTTTCTCCAGGCTGAACAGAATCACAGAATCAACCAGGTTGGAAAAGACCTCAGAGATCATCAAGTCCAACCTATTACCTACTATCTAACACCTCCTGACAGTTAAACCCTGGCTCCAAGTACTACATCCAATCCTTTTTTGAACACCTCCAGGGATGGTGACTCCACCACCTCCCTGGGCAGCACATCCCATGGCCAATTCCTCTTTCTGGGAAGAACTTTCTCCTCACCTCCAGCCTAAACTTCCCCTGGCACAGCTTGAGACTGTGTCCTCTTGTTCTGTCACTGTTGCTTGGGAGAAGAGCCCAACCCCCACCTGCCTACAACCTCCCTTCAGGTAGTTGTAGACAGCAATGAGGTCTGCCCTGAGCCTCCCCTTCTCCAGGCTGAACACCCCCAGCTCCCTCAGCCTCTCCTCACAGGGCTGTGCTCCAAACCCTTCCCCGCTTCATTGCCCTTCTCTGGACACATTCAAGTCTCTCAATGTCCTTCTTAAATTGAGGAGCCCAGAACTGGGCACAGGACTCAAGGTGTGGCCTAACCAGTGCTGAGCACAGGGCAGTTTAAGGGCTGGACACAGAATAATGAAAGATAAATTTATCTCATCCCATTGGACTGCTGATTTTCTTGTATTTTGCAGGATAAGCTTGTGGGGTTTTTTTTTTTCCCCTCTCTGGGCTGCCTCTGGCTTGCTTCTTGCTTTGCTGTTCTGCCTGTGACCTTGCATGCTCCTATCTGGTGTTCTTGCTTGGGTTTGTAAGAGTACAGCAGGGTAGAGATAGCTGGCTGGCTATACACAGCCCTTGGACCCTTTGTGTCCAGAGGGGGCTGCATTTGTACAGAGGGGGGAGAGAAGAGAGTTGGATTATTTGTACCAGGGGATATTGTGCTGTTGTTGAACTCTAAATATATGCCAATATATTTGGTATGTTTATTGCCTTCTATAATATTTAGTCTACTTTTGTAAATATAATTCCATTTTACTGCCAAAATTCTGAGTAAGTTTGTTCAATTTACTCCTTGGGGTAAATTTCCAAACTGTTGGGTGATCCACTCCTAACTCACAACTCAGAGGTTTGAGGGAGCTGTGCAGCACTGCAAATCCTCTCTGTCCTTTACATCCTGAATGCTGCTGGTGCAAGAGTATTGATGTCTAATCACCCCCAGCACAGGGAACAGTGTTAATGTTTATTGGCTTTGTCTTGACTTGGTTTGTTGGTGCCAATTCTCATCCATAATGCAGCATGCAGAAAGACATTGATGTGTTTAATGAGTGCTGAACATCTGTACAGAAGTGCTTCTGGGTGCTGCTTTGCTTGAGGGGGTTGGAAACACTGCTTGACTACTGCAAATACCCACAAAGGGAGCTTGTGATCTTAACAGTGCTTGGGAAAAACGTGTCCTAAATATTTAAAGAGAGTTTGGGCATTGCAGAATAGCTTCAGCTGGGGTCAGTGCAACTCTTGAGTTTGAAATGTGGGACTTTTTTTTTTTTTCTCTAGGTATGTGTCTGAGAGAGAAAAGTAAGCCCAAATAATTACAGATTAAAGTGTATGGGATAAGATGTACCTTGACTGTGCAACATGGTCAGGATTTTTCCAGCTGATGCTTACTTGCATTTGAATCACAGAATTGTCAGGGTTGGAAGGGACCTCAAGGATCATTCAGTTCCAACTCCCTGCCATGGGCAGGGACACCTCACACTCCAGCAGGTTGCTCACAG